>JAVLUX010000005.1:2512500-3020000 GCA_032164185.1 Moxostoma hubbsi | reverse complement strand
TCTCACAAAACTAGTTAATATGTTTTATTCTCACATTTGAACAGTTATTAGATGTTCGTTTATAGAGTATAACCTGCATCAGAACCATAAAAAGCATTGATCAGTGTCAGGTTATTTATTGACTTCCGGCTGCAGTCTGATGCAAATCACAGCGCGTGTAGACACCCGTAAATGGCCAAAATAGAATCGGAAGGCACATCCATTTGTGGAGCATTTTATAATAAAATTCCCAGACAGAGCCATCCCATTTGGTAATTTTAGCATTCGTAATTAATAATACTTACAATTGTTTTAATGTACGTTAAGATTTGAGTTTAACAAAAATGTACAAAAATAAATAAATAAATTGTATTATAATAAATATAATAAAAGTCATATCCAAGGCTAGATAGTTTTGATGATATGTAGTTTCAGGGGGATTAATTTGGTACATTAGAGTGATCACTCCGCACTCCGACATTCTCTCACCATTCAATTTGCAAATTAAAATCCCACATTATAAAATCTACAATTTATTTATCTGTGGGAAGCGGCATCTAACTTGAGGACATTATGAGGGATTATGACTTAACCAATACATATGCATGCTGCAGTATACCGTAGACAAAGTGTTTTCAAACTGTTAGATGCCCCAGACCCCCAAATACGATGATCCCTGTGTAAACATGATATTATAAAGAGACGTGTTGCTTGAAAAATTTAAATAACTAGCTTTAATAGTGCCATTGTACTAAAGCAAATCTGATTATTTGAATTTGATATAGAAAATATGACAGGTGCTTCTCAATCGGAAGGCTGCAGTCTAGTTAGGCTGGAAATCTCGGGTGTCACGTCATCAAGCACCATCGACCGCAATAGTGAGGACCCTTAGAAACCTTTATGATGTAGCGATGCACACTAACAAACTATTGCTGTCAATAGAATATAATAATTGTTATTAATCCCATGGATTCAGAATAAAATGGTAATAATTTAAAATAATCTCGAGATATTTTTTTTATTTATTTTTTACAATATATTCTGATTTATTTTTATTTTATTTTATTTTGTTAACCCCCCTAGCACACTGGGGGCCCTGGACCCCAGTTTGAATATCTTTGGTGAAGGCTATGCATCTAGAAAGAGGTTAATAGATGATACCTCACAAAATGTTGAGGTGTGATACTAATTTTAGACAATGGCCACCCATTGGTCGACTCTTACTTTGAAGTTTAGTTTACCGGAAGCGAGGGAATCTTCTTTAAGTACACCCTCTGCCAAGCGTTCATTCACAGCTCAAGCGAGAATCATCTTTAGAGGTTCAGCCACAAAAATGGTGAAGATATCCTTTCAACCAGTATCGGTACAGAAGCCTGATAAGCAGAACGACAGAGACAAAGAGGAAATTCACATGCCATACTCTCACGTGAGTTGCTTCCTATTTAAAAACACATGAATGCTTTTGTTTTTGTGGTTAAACCATCCTTTGTATTGACCCAGCAGCAATAAATCCTGAAATTGCCCCTGCCTTTTTTTTTATTTATATGTGATTATGACCAAGAAAAAAAAAATACATTTTACATTTTAAATAGTAGTTTAATAGTGCCGTTGTACATTTAAATGCAATTTGTAGACAACAAAAATGTGTGCTCTCATGAATACTTATTATAATTAATGCTGTATATATATATAATTATTGTGTTAATATATTGCAGTATTTTAAAATGGCCTATTATATATGGCATATATAACAAATTAAATACTTATTAAATAACATTGCATGATTAAACCCAGAATGGGAGAAATTGCAGTTCTGTTATGGATAACAATTGATGGATGTGAGCCAGTAATGACATTCACAACAGGATGACATAACATCATGGTGTGCAGCAGCCACTGCAGATTAGTGCTGCTGGACAAAATCGGCTTGAGCTGCTCTACATAGATGACAGCTATTTGTTGCCATGGCATGATTCTATTGCAAAACCTTTATTTATAACTTTTTGACTTTTAAAAAGCTTTAATTGTGCACATGACTGTAGCCTTTTGTCAAATGCCCCTAGATTACTGTGCTCACTGCAAACCAAGTACACTTGATTCTGCCAGCCAGGCTAAAATAGGATCTTTGCCTTCACAAATTGGATACCCGTCATCTGTCATTGTGTTCAAGAGTTTTAATCGGCACAGAGGAATATGATTTTGCAATTTTCAGATTCCTTAAAATGCATCGTGTTTGTGTTTTGTGTTCTGTTATTATTGAAGTCTTGTGACACAATTAAATTGCTCACATTCAATATCAAGAACTATGTGCCTGAGCTCAGGTCAGAAAAACAAAAGCTAGATGCATTGTGAATTTAGAGGTGAAGGCTTTCCTAACATGTTTGCCGTTGAGACAGAGCGTTCCCTTCCTTGCGCTTCAGTGCGTCACATTCAGTTTATCCTCATGTGCCCACATTCATTTTTTTCTCTGTAATGAGCATACTAGAGTGAATATGACGTGGGTCCGTCTAATCTCATTCCAGTGCTGTTATTTCAGCCTGGTACCCACACACCGTCTCCTACTCGCTTGTGCGCTGTGTCCTCCTTTACGTAGAAAGGAACTCTGTACAAATAAGGAGCGTGGAAGTACAGTACATGCCTAAAAATATCACAGTGCCAAGTGGAGATAGTAGCTCTGTCAGCAGTCTGTTTGATTCACGATGATCCAGAGCCTGTGTGGGTTGATTCGAGCTGGTGTCCTTGGCACCAGCCTCTTAGAGAGACTGGAGGCGGATGGATTGCTCATAGCACCTGACGTCTTGAGATGCTGCCGTGACATAATTTCTTGGCAAAGTTGGGTGCTGAAACCATTGATTTGTGCCAGCTTGCACGTACAGAAGTTATTTGGATTTATAGGTAACAATAAACTTCATGAGGAATCTGGGCTGCAAAGAGTGCGGTGTTCGGGTGTCTGCATGCTTGTAGTGTACCTCGCCAGTCCGTTTGTTCTCCTTTTTTCGTAGTACAAGTAAGTGAATTCTCAGAAGCCAATGAAAAGCCACTCAAGTGTTGAACTTTCATAAATTAATTAAGTTGTTTTTTCCCCCATCAGGATGAGCTGGTTCTTCCAGTATGTTCTAAGAAGTCTTCCATGAGTGGCCTTTGGTATATCGCACTGGGCTTGGTGATCTTCATGTCAGGATTGATCATGGCATCTGTATACCTGTACAGGTACTACTACAGTTCCCAGGTGAGATGTTGGACATCATTAGATCTGTTAATCATTAATTATTCATTAATGAGCCTCAGTGAAGCTTGATGCTTTGCCAAAGTGATTACCATAGCAACACCTTCCTGTATCTTTTACTGAAGTCGCCTACAAACTAGAGCTGTGAATCTATTTCAGTAGAGATGGTGTGTCACCAAGACCGAGAGAAAAAATGCAAGTGTTTGCAAAAGTGATGCTCCATTTCTATGGCCAAAAGTTCAAACATAAAGTATGCTTCAGTGAAATGTGAATGCGTACATGATGCGTGATGCAAATTACACAGTGCGGGAGTGCATTTGTCAAAATTGGAATACTTTGGTCTAAATGTTAGGGATGGTTCCCCTAAAAATAAACAAATCTGTGATTGTTTACTAACTATTCCCCATTTACTTTCAATGTGTGAAAAGTTGCCATAGAAGTGAATGGTGTCTGAGGTTAACATTCTGTCTAACCTCACCTTTTTTGTTCCATGGAGGAAAGAAAGGATTTTTCCCATTAATATGGGAATTTGAAAATTGGACTAAAAGACAAAGGTGATGTACATAGTCTTTCATGAGGGAATGAATTACAATCCCAGGAAGCATTGCGAATGATGTAATCGAGGGAAAAATATAAAACGATTGATTTTAAATTGCAAAGTATACAATATATTTTGATTCTATTGAAAATTATTCAGATATTGCAAATATGTAAGTAATTTGAGAATGTAGGGAGACCACAGAGCTTGTTTGATGCGCTTTGTTTGCAACAATTCTCTGATAGGTGAATCGTTTCCCTTCAGGATTATGGGTAATGTAGTCCTTCGCCATAAATTCTACTATTAAATAAATAACAGACTGTTGGCTTCAACAGAAGTGTATATACCATCGATTAACAACCTCGGAGCTTACGGTAGGTCTGTCTTTAAAGGTTTTATAAGCTACTCAATAATTCACCTATGGAGCAAATTGATGGGATTTTACTTCCGGAACCCAACTGTTGCATGTAATTCCCACTTGAATTCAAACGGACTTGGCTCTTTCCACACCCTCAAAATGCATTTTACATTCTTATCTGTTAAACGCTCTGCTAGTGCTTTTTCTAGTGTGTAGTCTTCCATTTATGGCACTTGTTCGTCCATCCCTTCCTGTGCCCTATTTAAAAGCTTCATCCTTCATCTCCCCAGATCCCAGAGGACAGTTTGTTCCACTGTCGGGTGATGTATGAAGACCCATTGTATGCCCCATTACTCGGGCGACAGGAGTTAGAAGAGAACGTTGGTATCTACATAGATGAGAACTACGAACAGATCAGCGTGCCTGTGCCTGACTTCGGAAGCAGCGATCCGGCTGATATCATCCACGACTTTCACAGGGTAAGAATCGTCCCTTGAGCAACTTGGTAAAGGTCTGCTCATTTATATGTGGCACAGTTTCTTCTGGTTCTTTGGTTGTACAAAAGAGGCTGTTAGTCATCACAGCTCCCACAGATGGACTGTGAAACGCTAAGGAAACCTTTTGTTTGCTGTTAAATTCATTGTTTAATATGCAGCGCAGAGTGCCAGGCACAAATGTTTCTGTGAATGCCACTTTGTAGAGCCAACTTTCCTTGCTGTGATAAATCTATAAGAATATCGGCCTACTAGATAGATCATTTTGTTCTCTAGAAGATCTAGATCTCCTTAACCAGGTCTACAGTGTCAATGCATATTTAGTATGACTTACTATTGCTCATAATTGCCGTTAAGGATTTGAACAAAATAAATGTTCCACACTTATGATTTTCACCTGGTGGACAATAAAACCGCATAGATTTTTATTGATGAAATGGACCCAAGCCATATCTAGGGATCAGAATAAAATGGAGACTTGGGCCAGCAAGGATCACCCTAGCAATTAGAGTTCAACCGATTGTGGATTTTGCCAATATAGATAACTAAGGTGGTGGTAAAGGCTAATTAATGACTAATTTGAAAATTCCATACCATGACGTACATAGACCTAGACGATACAAGAGTCCAAAATCAACAAAATCCCAGATTCAGTTTATTGCAACTTGAATTCCAATAATAAACACTCAAATAAATTAAGATTTGGTGAATAACTTGGGACTTTTAACTATAAGCAAGCCCCAAATACACTTATTTTGGGACTCCTATGTTAGAATGATGAAGACTTTACTCATTTTAAACCATGCATTCACCAGATTAAAACTATTGGCACAAATCTTTGCCAATAACCGATTACAAGGCAACTATTGGCACTGATTAATCATTGAAAAAAATGAATGTGGGCACATGAGGATAAACTGAATACATGATGCGCCAAAGGTCAAAGAAGGGACTGTTCGCCTTCAACTGTAAACCGATATGTCGGTCTACCTCTACTGGCAATCACTCTGAAAAGCTTTGCAACTGCATAGCAATGCCGCTCACAACAATATAGCAATGCAACGGACTTTTGCCAGGGCAAGCATCATTTTCTTCTAAAAATGTAAAAAATCTTGCTCTTTTAATGGCGTTAATAACAGAGCTGTTGTTGTTTCTCATTAACACAGGGACTCACAGCTTACCACGACATTGCATTGGATAAGTGCTATGTCATTGAGCTCAACACCACTATTGTCATGCCGCCCAGAAACCTGTGGGAGCTGCTCGTCAATGTCAAGGTAACGTTTTTTTATGTAACGCTTGGAAAAAAAGGTCTCATTGAGAGTCAGTGTGTCACACCTTTGATATACAGCCTCTCTTTCTGAGAGCGAGTGTCGCAAAGTCATTGTAGTGTCGGAAAACAGTGCAATTTTGAAATCTTTTTAAAGAGGGGATCGGCGGTTTTCATATTAGTGCCACTTCACGTTTTAAGTGATTAGGAAAAAAACCCTACGTTCCAATATATTACATCAGGGAATTTTAAAATGGTGATTTACAGGCTTGGGAAAATGCATGGAAATTGATCAAATCTTAAACTTATGGAAATTACTATGGTGAATGACTGTAATAATGTTTTTCAATTGTGCTCAATTGTAAAATATTTAAATCAGTTAGAAACATGAAATAGCTGGAACAAACATGAAATCAGGAAAATCATGGCAGCATTCCCTTAGTGAAAATGACTATTAGTCATTGCGGTCTCATTGTTGATTAAATAATTCCTACGTGGCCTTGTATGATATGCATATATTTGTATATATTTATGCATTCACAGCGTGGGACGTATTTGCCCCAGACATACATCATTCAGGAGGAGATGGTGGTGGCGGGGCGGGTTAGAAACATGCGTCAGCTTGGACCCTTCATCCACAGACTCTGCTACGGAAAAGAAACCTACAGACTGCGACGCCGTAGCGCCCACAAACGTGAGTCCAAATGCCAAGATGTTCACTTTCTATCTTTTTCTCTCTGTCATACTGATTATAGTCACTTGCTCTCATTTCCAAACTCCTGTCTTTTTTTTATGCATTGTGCTTGCTAAGGCATTACTATTGCTCATACTTGGAGCTAAGGATTGGAACAAATCCCAAACCCCTAAAATTAAGAATTATGCAGCTTTGTTTACACCATCAGACTTTTTACATGGGGCAAAATAGGGGTGGGTGATATGAACGAAATCTTATGACAATAACAATATATATAATGATATAATAAATAAATCAATACAAATTGGGTTATATATTAAATACTTGTGCTGTAATGCCTGTTTTTGTTAATCCAGTCAGTGAATTAAGTACTTCATAATGAAAACTTCCTCTTAAAGGAATAGTTCACCCAAAATAAAAATTCTCTCATCATATACTCATCCTCATACCATTCCAAATTTGTATTTCTTCGGTCTGCAGAAAAAAATCATGATTTTTAGAAGAATAGTTCAGCTCTGTAGGTCCATACAATGCAAGTGAATGGGTGCCAAAAGTTTGATGCTCCAGGGGGAGATATGCATCAATAATGTGTATCACCAAACTCACAAGAAGAAGAATGTAAAAGTTAAAGTGGAGATTTATTTAAAAAGGGACTTTTTACAGGGATGGTTCACCTGAAAATGAAAATACTTTTATTATTTCTTCACCCTTATGTTTTTCCAAACCTGTCTGACTTTCTTTTGTGGAACACTGAATGATGTTGGCCATTCGCTTTTCATGCAAAGAAAGTGAATTGAGACTTAATGGTGACATTCTGCCACATTTTGTTGAAGAAACAAAACAAAGTCATATGGTTTGGAATAACATTAAGGTGAGTGCTGGTAAATAATTTTTAGGCAAACTATCGCTTTAAATTAAGGGTATGTGCTGTGTACTTTCAATCTTGTGAGTATGTGTGTCATGCTGACACTGATCTTCACTGTGAATAATTTATGTTTGTTTGTGTGGGTGGGTGGGTTTTTGAGCATGACTCAAGATTGTAGAGCACACAGAACATCTCCAGATAGGAAACCACACAGAGGGGGATGTGATGCACGTCAGGAATTGATGCAGTTGTTGTTTGGCTCAGAGGGGCATCTATCTGATGAGGTGTGGGCAGTGATGCAGAGTAGGAGCTTTAGTTTGGCTCCATAAGGACTTCCTCCCTCTCTCTCTCTCTCTCTCTCTCTTTCTCTCTCTCTCTCTCTCTCTCTCTCTCTCTCTCTCACTTCACTGCACAGATGGTGTCTGGGTAACCACAGGAAATTGATGTGGTCTCTTGCAAAATTTGTCACACCCAAGCGCATGACCATTGAGGACTGTGGCTAAAAATCTCCTACATTTAATACCGTTCGATTTAGACACAATTAGGCAATTCTTACAAAACCTTCAATATTATTTTTTTTATTTTAATTTATAAAATCATAGAACAAACACATATTTTTGCTCGAACACGATCAAAACAAAAAGACTGTTACGGTAATGACATTCTTCTTCATTTAAAACAAGGGGGATAAGTAAAATTTCCAGATGCGTTGCTGTAATGAGTATTAAGGTGTAAAATGTGCTTGTGTCCTGAAAATAATATAACAATGCAATAAATCTTAATGGTCTAAAGGGATAGTTCACCCATAAATGAAAATTCTTTCATCATTTACTCACCCTCATGCCATCCCAGATGTGTATGACTTTCTTCTGCATCTCAGAATATCTCAGCTCTTTTGATCCATAGAACAAGTGAATGGGTGCCAACATTGTTAAGCTCCAAAATCCACAAAGTCAGCATAAAAGTAATCCAAGAGACTCCACTGGTTAAATCCATATCCTCAGAAGCGATATGATAAGTGTTAGTGAGAAACCGCCGTCTGCCAGCAGGTCATCCCCGCCTTCCTGAATCTGGGAGGGGAAACAATAATAATAATAATAATAATAATAATAATTAAAAACAGCGGGTACTCACTGTAACCGTGAAGTACCGCTCAGAAAACACAATCAAATTTAAAAGAGAGAGAAAGGCCACTCCTCCACCCTCTAATGGACTGGAGGCAGTCCTCCAGCCCCTGGCAGAACGGAACGCCCTGCCACGTTTTTGGTGGACAGTAGGGGTCTCCCCTGCCCCGGCAGTGGGTTTCGGCACCAGAGTTAAGGGATTAATGGAAAGGAGGCGAGAACAAAATTGATAATATAACTAATATTTAATAATGAACATAACCAAAAAGACAAACAAGCACGCACACAGCTATCCGTAAATCTCTCTCTCTCTCTCTCTCTCTCTGCCGTCTCCTTTCGGCTCTTATGCCTCTCGAGGGCTAATTAGCCTGAATATGGGCTGGGTGTGTAGCATCACAACCCGCCCTCTGCCCTCCACCCTGCCACATACACCAACAATCCGGCTGCCAAACCATGCATTTGCTAAACCCTGATTAACTATGGAGAGCATATAATAATTATTTATATTTTAGAGAGACGGATTTGTTGCAAATAGCATTCTTCCGTCATTTGTCCGTGCGTGATTGCGTCATGTCCGTAAATGAAGAAAATAAGGTCCAGTGCTACTACAGCACGTGCATGTGTGAGTTGATAGTTGTGGTAGTAGTTCGAAGCTGAAAGAAACTGAGAACAGTCTGCAAGCAAAAAGGGAAAGCGACTGTCCCTGTAATAATAAAACATGAAACCACATCAGCTTGGCTTTTTCAGAGGTCTCAAACTCCGTGATCTGAAAGGAGTTAAAACCGACCCAGAGAAGGCTTTTCCTTGCTCGATATATGTATGATATTTTATTGGGCCGAGAGTTAGCCAGGTAGCTCTCTTAGCACTGTAGTTTGTTAGATAGCGTTAGCCACTCTAATAAGGCATTTTATTACGGATTGTTGTACTGCAGTGCTTGATTTCATTTTCAAGGAAGGACAATAGAAAAAACTAAACTTTATGCTAGTAACAATGCTAATCTCTAAACCAGTAACAACATTGGTCTATTTGCCTGCTAGCTAAGTTATAATACTTTCCACCGTTTGACTATCTGATATGACTAGCAATCATTATGTCTAATGTTTCATTACCTAAATTTTGTAATGTTATTTATTTTCAAATAAGTCATAAGAACAGCAGACAATATGCTACTTACCTGCTAATAATACATATGCAACTTACCTGCAAATAAGACCTATTATTCAGATTTCTGTCTTTTTATTCCTTTCGTTAGTTATTTAATTTTTTGTGGGGAAGGAGTGAGTTTTGTTGTTGTTGTTATTGACATTCGCATCTGTATCCATGGTTACACCTTAAACCTTCTGATTCATCAGTGCAGGAGAGCAGAGCCAAATCCCGACTGACGTAATTACATAAAGGCGTTCCTTCGCAAGTAACTTGCAGTTCTATGCTTAAACAGCTAGAGGGCCAAAAGTTACATGGTGTAGATTTTAAGTCTGTTTTTACCAAAAATGATCATCCTTGCCCTGTAGGGGGCGATATGTATGAAGAATGCAAATCACCAAAAACATAAGAAGGACTTAAATATTGAACTGTTTCTCACCCACACCTATCTATCATATCGCTTCAGAAGATTTGGATTTAACCACTAGAATCTTATGGATTACTTTTATGCTGCGTTTATGTGCATTGACCAACTGAGCTAAAAATCTTTAAAAAAAAGTCATACACCTGGGATAGCATAAATTTGGAGTGAACTATCCCTTTAATGTGGGGTTCATTTTTATTTTTTTATTTTAAATACAATTGATTTTTTTTATTATTATTATTTGTTAATTTGGGATTAAATATTACCAGGATATTTTCTAAAATGGTTTCGTAAGAATCACCCAGTCTGTAAATATGGTTTATGGTCCAACAGTTGCAGTAAACAAAACACATACACACACATTTGGTCTTCACCAAAAAGTATATCTATATCTTGTATTGTCATTTACAGCAAACCTTTTGTGTTCAAAGTGTACTAAAATAACGCCAATTTGTGTGGAATTTTTTTTTTTTTAATCTAATGCAGTTATATTCATACATTAAGTTAGGCCTAAAACCCAAAGTATACTTCGGTTTTGACGTGAATGCTTGGCGTCTGCATACAGCCGAACCAGAGTCTTTCAAAGTATATTTAATTTCACTATGCGTGCATACACGGGCGGTTGGATTATGCGTGCTTTGACTGCTAAGAGATACTGGAATGTTTCTCTTCATGAGTTTTGACCCATATAGATGTCTTTATTTTCCTTCAGACTTATACAAAGAGTTATACAAATGCACATATGTTCTTAAAGTGCACATCCACTGTTGTTGTTTCCACATTTGTCTCATGTCGTGTAGTGTCAATTACATCTTCTAGCACTTCATCCTGGCAACAAAGGCCAGGAAAAATCGGGCCATATGCGTTCAGTGAAGTTTTCGTAATTGTTCCTGCACGCATACGCCTACCATTCGCTTCTGTCCGAAGTACATTTTGGGCTTAAGTGTTTAAAAGTTTATGGAGGGTAATTTTGGACCAATGAGAGCAAGCAACTGAAAAAATACCATTTGTCACTTTTGTTTTTAGACAAATTTTTGTCATGGAAAAACGTCTGTGATTTAACAGATTTAAAGCTTGATGATTTGTGTTGTTGGTTTTTGGCTCTACTGTATGCTACTGTTTAACCAGACATTTAATTCTTTCTTAGGCATCGATAAGAGGGAGGCCAAGAACTGTCACCACATCCGGCACTTTGAGAACACATTTGTCGTTGAAACAGTTATTTGTGACCGAGCCCTGCTTTAGTTCCACCCCCCCTTCTCCCCAACTCTACTGAGCAAAACCCCAAAGTGACCCACCCCTCTCCATTTGTCCAGCTTTACAGCACTTCATCAGCATCATAAACCTGTACATACTGTTACATAATGCAAATTGTGTATTTATTGTCATTTCTTTTTTTCGTCCCCAGTTTTTCATGTTCCTTTTTAAATTGTTTGATTTCTTTCTTATTCTGAAATCCATCTTGTTTGAGGTTTCTAGTTTAGTTTCACTCTCAGGTTATGTGTATTTCAAGTGTAGTTTTTTCACTGAGCATTGGGAACGTGTCCAAGTTACCTTACTTAAATATTTTTTTAAGTCTAGCATGCAGTGACTATTCCACTGTTTTGCATATTTTGTTCCATGTCTGTAAAACCGCAGTTTGTGTAGACTGATGGTTAATGCTATTGTCATTTTTGATTTGTCCAAACTTGTTTTTTTTCCACCTGTGTTTGGTAAGAAATACATAATTAGAAAATAGTCTTCAATGCCAAAAGTTGTTATACCTCATATTTAAGACAAGTGTTACTTAAGCCTGTTTTTAAGTCATAGAGTGGGTTTTGAATGTGATATAAGCAATACAAGTTTTCTTATCTTGGATTTCCCAACTTGACATTCATTTGTTTGTAGTAATAATGTTATGAGCAGTTACTCTTGAATACATGTGAATAAAGTTTGCAAAAAAAAGTGAGAAACTAGCAACTGAATGTTGGTTTAAAAGGATGTTTGGTTAACTCGAAATGCAGTATACGTCTATAATGATCAGAATGGGTAGGTTGTTTCTGAAATAGTGCTTTTAGGATTAGTAAAGTCACAGACATGTATGAAATATTCCTTTATGAATTTTCTGCCCTTCTGTAGTTGTAGATCTTTAGCCCTCATCTGAGGTGGAACCATTTAAAATTGCTTGCCCTTTTTCTAACTGTTCCATTATTTTTACAAGTTACCCTTCCAAATACTGGTTTTGTTTGGAGCAATGAGGTGTTTAGATCGTTGAAACATTTAATGCACTCTACTTTGCTGCTCTAGCTTTGTAAGTAACATTTGCTTTTAAACTCCATCAATAAACTGCTGAAACCCTGTTTAACTTATTTTTCTTAAAAATCCATAGACTTAACATTTGAAGTGTTAATAACTCAAACTATGGAGTACAAAATTGAGGCTACGGGGAATACCCACAATCCCTTGCTGCTTGAATAATGTTTCCTTGGGCAAAGGGAACAGATTGGGGAATTTAAATCATTGCTATTAAGAATTCATAGATGTTTTTAGCTTTTGTGTTGTACTATTTATGCTTTGATGCAGATAGACGTTTGGTGTAGTCACCATTAGGGTGATCCGTGTCTCTTTGGTCAAGTTGGACCCTGTTCACACCATCTCAAGTTCTCTTTGTGCATGTGCAGCTGAAGTGCATAATATATGCATTTTGTAAAGAATTATTTAATAACTGATCTAGAATCAGTTATCTTTATTTGAGCTGTGCTGTTGTTTGATCTAAAATTGAATCAATTCAATGAAATGTACAAGAGTAGACACAACCATGGTTATATTCAAATCAGAGTTAAGTCTATTTGCATGTAGTTAACTCCACTTAAAGAGTTAAGTTCACTCTACTTGAAAACAAAGTTAATTGAAGTTGAATACTCAAGTTTGGGGAGATCCCATTACTGACAGGAATTGAGGTAACGAGTTTACTTAAATGAGTGCCATGAACTTATTTGGGTTTTCTGTGCATGCAAGGCACAATGTTATGCAAGAGATCTGTCTTCATCCATGGCCCACAAACCCTCTGCTGCAACACAATGACTGACACAACAGCACAAAGTGTGCCGTTTAACACGGTTGACTCAACTTCAACTTTCATTTCCTTTTTCAACCTAGTCAGCCAAGTTTTTTTATACAATGTGTTTTTTTTACATGCTGATGTATCTTTTCAAAACCTCTAAAAGTGCTAAACGGTATAATTCACCCAAAAATAGAAATCCTGTCATGTAATGTAAAAGATGAAGTTAGTATGTTAGTCGCAGTCAACATTAACTTTCATTGCATCATTTATTGCAAAATATCCTGGAATTGGAACATTTCTTCGATGCGCACAATTGCACACTCGGACCCTCGACTGAATCGCTCTCTCATATGAACGTCTGATTCATTTTATTGACAGTTCATTAAAATAAAGCTCTCATATAAAGCATTTGGAAGTCTGGTTAATTTAGTGAATCAGTTTGTTCTGATGATTCATGTAGATAAACTGTTTTAAAAGACCATTTGTTTGATTTTGGCATATTGTTGATTACCACATAAAATTATTTTGACTCATCTCTCCATTTCTTTAAATATATATATATATATATATATATATATATATATATATATATATATATATATACATAAAATTTTATGCAAAAGTTGAGGTATAGTTTGGCACTTAAAATGGACATAAATGGGGCCAATTGTTGGGTGTAAAAGCAAAAATGTGAAGTTTACAATTTCATATAAGCGTAATGTAAAATTTTCTGTTAAAACTATTATGTGTATTATTTGAGTGTTACTGGTTTAAATTGTCATGTATATAGTTGCTTTAGGGTTTACGCTGTTACGTACACATGTCAACGAAGTTGTAAAATGTTAAACAGAAAAGGTTAGTAAGCGATTTTATCCCACTAAAATCTTATTACACTTATTGTTTATGTCTTGTGGCTATACTTTTGAAACAGTGACTATTTTAATGTTTACGGACTGGCCCCCATTCACTTCCATTGTAAGTGCCTCACTTCACCTTCTTTCTTTTTTTTTAAGAAAATAGCAGACAAATAAAATAAACAACATTATGCTACAAATGCTGTTGACTGAGCTTAAAGGTGCTCCAAGCGATTTTTTTTCCCTGGAAAAGTATGAAAAACATTTTCCTACTCCCTCAAAAATATTATAAATAAGTATCCTGAAATATCTGTGTCAAAGCAAACACAAATATGTACACGGTCACGCTTTTAACCTGTCAATCATTTCGCTCGTCCTCATAGTGTTGTATTTGAAGAGGTTTTGATTCATAATGTTTGTCAGTTGAGGGCGCTATTGTACCTCTGTTGAGTTTAACATCCACAGAAACAAACTACACTGCTCTTTTGCTCGGTTTTGGTCTCAAAATTATCTTTGGAGTGTCGGGTTTTGGAACAAGGGGGCGTGGCTAATTCAACGGCTCAGTGAAAGCTTCACTAAAATTTCTTACAGTACCTTTTACTTGTATTGAACCTAGAATATTCAACTCCTCTCACGTGAAGTCATTCGTACGAGATGGCTATTTCTTATTAAATCATTAAGAATTGTACGAATTGTAGACTCGATCCGTACGATTTCTCTGTGAGTGTGTGATGGAATATTACTTTAATCCTGATTTGTTTTCTATTCATTTATCTAAATAATGGTGTTTAGTTGTATTATTTAGTGTACATCTATCTGTTGCACAGACACTTTTTTAAATCGTAGCTTTCAACTAAATGTTGCTTGTGAAACCACTGTCTCCCCCCAGCACAGTTCCATTGTACTTATCAGAACTTGAAAACAACCACTGATTTTGAAATATCATCATGCTCTGCACATCCTGTTAAATAACTCATCGTATGTTCCACTGAAGAGAAAAAATACAAATTTCACAGCCAGAATGTGTGGATAATGACAGATTTTTCACATTTATGTAAATGATCCTTCAGCCTACTTAATACAGGTTGAATGACAGGAAATGAATATGAATGCAGTCATATGTGAATGCAACGTGACCACGTATCAGTAATCACGCTGAAACTCGAAACCCAAAATGTCAATTCTAATGCTGGCTTCTCAGTAATGAGCAATAATAATGCAAGTTGCTTGGTTCATAATGTGAAACATTTCCAACAAAGAGAGTTTTGTCAAAAATAGCAATGTTTTCCAAGAAAAGAGTTCATTAATGTGTGTCCATAAGTAAGGTTTACAGATAAAACTCAGTCCTTCAGAGCTAATCATAATTGCAGAGGGAATAGCATTTTGTGAGCACATGAGCTGTGAGGGGTAAAATTCTCACGAGTCAGCTCTCAACTGGCACCGTGGCGTTTTGCATAAACAAAACACAAAGTGCCAGTTGAGAGCTTAGTAACATCAAAAACAGAAGCACTTGACGTTTTGTTGGTCCATGAGGGGCTTTTGGCTTTCATTTACTGGCCGATCCAACTTGTGCTCTGGACCAGGCCAACAGCAACTTGTTTTGATGAAGAGTCACATCTACCCCTACTAAGTTTCTTTGAGCTAAAATAGTAAATCAAGGGGTCTAGGCAGCTGTTTGTGCTGGCCATACACATTGTAACAGTGTGCAAGTCAAAGTAGAAGACCTGTAAATTTTCTCCTTGTAAAATGTGAAGTTTTTTCAGGCCAAAGAGGATGAAGGCGACGTGAAAGGGTATAAAACAAATTGCATAGATGAGCAAATTGGACAGAAATAGCTTCACAATCTTGCTTTTGCTCAGCTCAGCGTTGCACGAGGAAGCTGGCATGCTGTATTTTCTCAACTGTCGCACGACTGCTACCGTGCATCCCAGGATGATGGCAAAAGGCACTAAAATGCAAAAGAAAGTGACACAGCAAAGGATGTAGAAACCATTCTTCCATTCTTTTTCTGTGTATTTCTCAAAACAACGTGTTATGTGACAGTCTTGATCCACATTTTGACTGTGATTCATGGCTGTTGGCACTGCCAGTCCTCCAATAAGTATCCACACGGTCATACACAATGCCCATGCCACTGGTGCTGTCCTCAGCGGGCGAGATCGAATCGGGTACACCACGGCCAGCATCCGGTCAACACTGATGAGAGTGATGAACAAGGAGCTAGAGTAGAGGTTGACGGCGAAGAGCGTACCAGGAATCACGCATAGCACGTTTCCCAGCGTCCACTGACCTTTGGCAAAGTAAATAATCCGAAAGGGAAGGGAAAGTGTAAAAAGCAGATCCGATAAAGCCAGATTGGCCATGTAGATCACCGGAACAGATTTCTTCAAACCGTTCCGACATATCAGTATCCACAGAGACACAGAATTCAGAGGTAGACCGAATAGCAGTACCACGCTGTACGTGCATGTGAAAAGCGGGTATCTAAAATGAGATGTACTGCAGTTTCCACTGTTGTTCAGCATTTTATAAAGAGACGGTTGGCTTTAAGAGAAGTGAAGAGCAGAAATGTGCAACGGTTCTGAATGTTATTTTCCTGTGTGGCACTTTTTTTCAGGTTCCAATTGTTCGTAACAGGAAACAGTGGGAGGTCTTAGTTGGTGAACTACATATACATGCAATCATGTAAAAGGTGCAAAGAAGGTAGTGGGTAAGTATGGTCTGAAGTGTGTGTGGTCAAGTGCAAACTGTCAAAATCAGGCAAGATTTACCAACTTTAAAGGTCACTTTTGTTCATGGAAACTTGTTTGCTAAAAATAACTACAATAGTTTGAAAGACTATTCTAGATGCAGCACAAAAGAACTCAGCATTCATCATATCCTTGTGCTACATTTCTAAATACCTGAGGACAATTCTGTCATCTTTTACTCACTCTCATGTCATTTTAAACTGTATGCCTTTCTTCTGTGGAATACAAAAGAAGATGAAAGAACATGAGGGTGTGTAAATGAAAGTTTTTTTTGATTGAACTATCTTTAGGCATTATTGATGAATTTAAAGGAACAGTTCATTCAAAAATGAAAATCCTCTCATTATTTTCTCACCCTCATGCCACCCCAGATGTGCATGACTTTCTTATTTCTGCAGAAAACAAACACAGATTTTAGAAGAATATCTCTGCTCTGTTGGTCCATACAATGCAAGTGAATGGTGACTCAAATGTTGAAGCTCCAAAAGCACATAAAGGCAGCATAAAAGTGATCCATAACTCCAGTGGTTTAATCCATGTCTTCTGAAGCCATCTAAACGATTTTTGGTGAGAACAGAGCAAAATGTAACTCATCTTGCCATTGCAGTCTCTAGGCACGATCACTATTTCAAGTTTGATTACACATCCTGGGGCTTGACGCATGCGCAGTGATAGACCGCACCAGGACGTGTAATTGAGCTTGAAATCATGATTGCCAAGGACTATTGGACAATTGACTGCTGATGTCAAGAATGAAGTGAAAAAGGTTTTACATTTTGATCTGTTCTCACCCAAAACTGATTGGATCGCTTCTGACGACATGGATTAAAAGACTTGGATCATATGGCTAAATTTTATGATGCCTTTATGTGCTCTCTGGAGCTTAAAAATTTTGGTCACCATCCACTTGCACTGTATGGAACTACAAAGCTGTGATTTCCTTCTAAAAATCATTGTGTTCAGCAGAAGAAAGAACATCGTAAACATCTGGGATGGGATGAGGGTGAGTAAATAAATAGATAATTTTCATTTTTGGGTGAACTATACCTTTACGCTAAGTATTGTGTGAACAGGACTATTAACTGTTAAGACATTTTTTGTCAGTAATCGTGTTGCAGATAACAGAGAAACGTATTACATGCAAAAAAAAAAAAAAAAAAAAAAACACAAAAAAGCTGTGATGTACCGCACAATGTGTAGCACAATATGTCAAATCGTGTTTCTCATTCAGAAATGTATTTCACATAGAGTATATTCATAGTGTAGCACAGACATAATACAATATATTTTGATAACTTATAAAATTAATGAGTTTCAATTTTACATCTGCTCTTCAGAGCAGAGACACTCTTGGCTAAAAAGTTAGTTTAAACAAAATGTCACTGATACATTTCTTCATGTGAAGGTCAGTTTAGTAACACAGGCAGAGATGCAGAAGCTATTTAAAAGTTGTGGTTTTGAGATGTTCGGTGAACTTGTATGAAAACAGGATGAAATTATTGCACAGTACATCAAAATAACATGCGAGAGATCAAGATTTTAGATTTAGATCTAAATGTATTCATATTAAAGGAATATCCTGGTTCAATATAATTTAAGCTCAATCGACAGCATTTGTGGAATAATGTTGATTACATCAGAAATTAGTTTTGACTCGTCCCTGTTTTTGCTTTTGCATTTGCAATGTATTAACATCTACGTTCAAAGCGAGCGGTGCAATATGCATCCATCCATCCATCCATCGACAACCGCTTATCCTGTGTACAGGGTCGCGGGGGGTGCTGGAGCCTATCCCAGCTAACATTGGGCGAAAGTGCAATATGCAATGAATCCAAAATAATTACAAAGTGCTTTTCACTCTTGTGCTACAGCTTATTTTCAAGTGTCAGGTGATATTTCTGCTGTATTAATTTTCGTGTGCTGCGCGAATAGAGCAAGAACATAAAGCAAGCATCTGGGCATTCAGATGGTTTAAAACCTGCACATTAGGATCAGTTGTCATCAGGGGCGTTGCTAGACTTAATGGTCTACTGGGGCACAGGCCCCCCATTACACATATCGCTTTTTTTCTTCTTTCGTTAAAGCCTGCTACAATGCACTATACAAAACCTTGCTTATCCCACTATTCCTACACTGCAACAAGTACTGGGAAAGGTAAACATGTAGAGATATTAATCTTTATGAAAATTAAGTATCTTCAACATACTGTACATGAACATTCTCAACATGTTTTGTGGCATGAAATGCATACACTGTATATGCAAATAACAAAACCGGAGAAAAATGTCTTGCACATTTGCATTCTTCTATATTACGCATTACACATCAGGAAACCCTCTGTCAAGTAAGTCTATGGAATTGCATTATCCAACATCAGGCAAAACAGCCTCAGACGAAACGGCTTTAGAATAAAACATCTCAGAATGATCAGAGAGTTGGTCGCTAGGCAGAGTTGGTAGCTAAACTAGCTGAGTTTGGTTGCTAGCTTGTGAAACTAGCTGAGCTATCTCTAACTTTATAACTGCAGAAGTGTTGTTTCTATAAAATGAATAACTAGCTAGCTAGCATCATTGGTGTAAGTTTAAACTGATGTTTGAATCTCATTAAGTTTACTTGCAACAACAACTCAAAACAAGTCAAACTTTAGTCCTTTTTAGTCGCTAGGGAATTAGCACACAGCAGCTAGTTACTGACAACTGTTTATGTAGTGTCTCAAACTAGCACTAGTGAAATATCCAAAAGATTGATTCAATGTTATCATAATCAAAGACAGTACTTCAGAACACAAAAATGTGTTTATTTTCTCTGCAATTCCAGAGACTTGACAGAGGTTTTCCTGAGACTTGATGCTTTTTCATCTGATGTCTGAAACCTGACTCTGACGGCTGAGGATGTAGTTTGTTTAACTCCCACAAACTCATCTCTCTGTTTCCTATCCCTGCTTTGTCCAAATCATTTTCTGATGTCCATCTGTATACAGGAGCCAATAATGTGTCAAAATAAGACCATCGGTATTATTTACAAACTTACTTTAGTTTCATCATGTTTTCATAAACTACCTCAATTCTGACATGTGTGCGACACCTGGGTATGGTTGTGCCAGCTGTGGGCAGGTTCTCACGTATGTTAGGAGGTAAAGTTCACATTAAGGGCTCACTGGTTAGTTTGTAATGAGGTCAGAGCTTAATTCGGTTGCACCACCTTTTCTTAAAGCAACACTTAACTAGTAGGTCGTAAACTCTCCATAAAGTAATGCGTAGTCGCATAATATGACGTTTACCTGTACTGATCCAATAAAAAGCCAACAAATTTATACACAGAAGCGTTAAAAAGCCGTGAATTTCAGTTTTATCTCGCTACGGTTGATGTTCAAACCTTGTCGGCTCGTGTAACTGTCAGCTGTAATAAATGATATCCCCATTAAAATATGATACGTAATAAAAGTACATTTAATAAACAGTATATTTGCCCTGTGGAAATAACAATATATAGGAACTGTATCTAAAATAAATAAGGGGTGATACATAAATGCTATTACAACAGGCTGGAAAATAGACATTTATTAATTTTAATATCTTTTATATTTGTATATGTTGACACTTGACACCGGACGACGCACCCTGAAAACGGCACCGTTTGAACCGTTTCATGCTGAAGAGCCGCTTAAAAGAAAGGTTTTTTTCTCTCTCTTGTAAATGTAAACGAGTGTAAATGCCAACATCATAATAAATGTCGATGTCGAGTTGATGCTCCATAAATATTTAGTTCATATGTTGGGTTACGTCCTACCCAAGTTTAATGGTGCAACTCTCAAATATTTAGTAGTGCGTAAGTTGTGACTTAGTGCCCATTTACGCCACAACTAGGCTAAGTTATAATGTATGTATAGTGCAACAGGCCCCTGGACTTGTGTGTGTGTGTGGCTGTGCACGCAGCAGTGGCTTTGGTTACAGCAAGCGCACAGGCGCGCGGATGTGGATTTCTGCGAGCAACATCAGATTTGTGTTTTCGGTTAAACTGCGTTACTTTTACAAGCGTTGATTGGGTGGGTTACTGCGTTGCATTTAGATAAATCCATTTCTTTTTTTCCGGGATTATCATCTAAATGAATGCACTGACAAATAAAGTAAATTTTTAAAACTCAAACTTGAGCTTTTACTGGGGCACAGCAGATTTATACTGGGGCACATGCCCCAGTAAAGGGGTCTAGTGACGCGACTGGTTGTCATTACAGATAGGACGGAGGACTAATCTAAGCGGCTCTTATTGGAGTTGCCATTTCATTGCTCAACGGACATGTTAGTAATTGGTTAGAATTCTCAACCGCTGCGAAAACATGTTGTAAATAGAAACCATTGGCGCAACGGGAGCAGACTTAAATTGAATAATCGTCAATTTTCACGATTACATAATCCTGGCAGCCGTAATCGTGATTAGTTTTTTCAAGTAATTGTGCAGCCCTACTTGTGATTAATGTGCTGAGTAACGTCATTTTTCCCACTGTGTCCGATATTAAAATCAGTGCGACACACTTTGCAAAAGGTGTGGGTATTGTTGATATGGCTTCGAGATATTACATTTAATTCTTCCGTCCAGCTGTTGTTAAATGTACATGTACATATATATTTTTTTTCCGCCAGAGCACCAGCTGAATCTCCTCCCATCTACCAGTGATGCTTGATTTAACTTCTTGCGTCCACTACCTGCGCAAAAATCAACAGCGCAACTGGGTTGTAGGTTGCCAGGTTGAGGTCACAAATGGGTTGAAATTTGTGTGATGTGTGGATTGTGTGAGTTGGATGCGTTTCATACAAGATCTGGCAACTGGACCACCTTGGAATAATATATTAATGTGATTATTCATAGGTTTGGGCCATACAAATTACGGGAGTTTCCCAGGAGAAATAACAATATGGTAGGGGGGTGGGAGATGGGTGTGAAATACAGGAGACTCCTGGAAAAAATGGGAGTGTTGACATGCAGTGGGGCCAAACATGAATGGGCTTTTTTTTTTTAAGAAAAGGATGGGCAAGTAAAAATCTATTTTTGTTGTAATCGATATTTTGCTACAAATTCTGTCGATTGAGTTTCATTTGTATTGAACCCGCAATATTTTTTTAAGGAAAATGTATATTTTAGGTGCTGTAAGGGATCACTATTTTATCCCTTGTGCATCCATTTAAAAAAGTTACTCAGAGGTCTTTAGAGGACAAAAATGCCTGTGTCAAAAAACTGCAATAATAATATTAAATATCAATATTATTTCCCACTTTCAATTAGTTTTTTTTTTTTTACCAACATCAGCCCTGATCATACCAAAAATATTCATACATTTTCAGGATTTTAACCCTTTAAATGTAAGTTTGTTTATATAATGCCACTGTTGTTTTTTGATTAAAAAAAGAGAGAGAATTATTTTCCATATACTAAATGCTAAGGGGATGTTTTTTAATTTTTAGTATTATCATAATCTGGGATATGTTCATTAATAGCAACAACGTTGCAACAATGTTGCGTTATTATTTTTTGTGCATTGTCAGATTTAAAAAAAAAAAAAAAAACACACGCACTCAGGACCTTAGAGGACAACATTTTATGTACATACACACACACACACACACACACACACACACACACACACACACGTTTCTCAATACACACATACAAAACACACTCTGACATCCATACCAACACACCCACACAATTTTAGCTGCATCATTTATTCAGTTAGCCTACTGTGCTCTATAACAGACCCTTTTCACACTCTGGGTGTATAGAAACCCCCTTTCAGCTGTGAACCAATTCCAGGCTAATTTAACACAAAGCATAATGTTATAAACTTACACTCAATATTTAAAAAAAATTATAATATGAAACAAACTGTGACATTTATACTGCTAAACAAGGCGGAAAGCATCATCACAGTCTATGAAAAAGGTCTATACAGCAAACAGAAAATAGGAAAAAAGCATGTATTTGCTCCATAGGCTAAATAGGAGAAAATGGCGCCATCTGCTGAAAAATATAAAGATTAGATTAGGTTCAACTTTATTGTTATTGTGCAGAATACAAGTACAAAGACAACAAAATGCATTAATTCATTAAAAAAAGGAAGATTTTGAAGCCAGGGCACAGGAATGGACGCATAATAACATAGAATTCATGATGTTATGCTTTAATAGCACTGGGATCAAATATAGCTGTTTTAATGGGTTTCAAGGGGGACATTTTTATCCTTAAGGTCCTGAGTGAAACTATTTTGTGTGCACAGAGTATTTTAGATGTATTATTTGAACTGAGGTTGAAATATCAAAACTCCCCGCAAAATACACACCTTTGGCAAACATTTATGCCGTTGGCATTAACACAGCCAAAATGATAGAAAAAAAAATGAAAAAGACAAAAATGTCCCGAAGGTCGCACAAGGGTTAACTTTAAAATTTGTAGACACTTTCTGTACACAAACTTGCACCGCTTGAAATGTCTGCGACCCACTTCAAAGAAAAGACATCGTTGTGGCGCCATCTAGCGGTCAGCATTGCACACATTCGATCCTAAAAGGCCCTTCAAGATCAGTTTTCTTGAACTTCTGAAAACCTCTCTTGATGATCTTCTAATTCATTTTGTTTTTCATGCACATCATATAAATTCATTAATATATAAACAAATACTTTCTATGAGCTTACACCATGGGCAGTTTCCTTAAGTGTAGACTACTGTGTAAATTGCTTTGGAGAAGTGTTTGATAATCTTAACTGACTACTTGCTTACTGATTTATATCAAATTAACACAGAATCTAATTACAATTACAGACATCACAAGACCTAAATTACATAAATTCATAAGAGAATTTACCATCTGTAAAAGTGAAACTAGTGGTGCATGGCTCTGTACCCACACACAGTCACCCACAATCTGAGAAAATCAGTGCCCCACCCCCCAAGGGAACCTGTCTTGCATTTTACAAGTAAATCGGAACCAGGTGATTTTTTTTCCAGACCGGTTTCCACAAAACTTTTTAATAACAACATTTAGTTGCTAGGATACAGAACAAGAGAAACATGGTTATTGTGAAGTTATGAAAGTCGAAAAAAAATGCAATCAACATGTTAATGTTTGTGAGTCATTCTGGTTATTTCGGCTTGGTTTTTCAGATAACATTGCGTGTGAGCAAGATCACCTCATGTTTCATTTTAACAGTGTGAACTGTGAGATAGTAATAAATATATATTTTTTTAGATTGATGCTGATTTTAGAGTCAGAAAATAGGGTTGTAAAGCCATTGTGAATGTGTAACGAAGAGGCATCTTTTAAATTTCAAACAGAAAATCTATTTTACATTTTTTTGGAGTACCATGTAAAAAAAATTCAGTAGGCCTACTACTTAACAGATATCACTGGTAATCCCTACCATGCCAAAGGCTCTGTTAACACCACCACCAAAAACAACAAAGAGTCAGGGGAATATGAATCAGTTTGCGTGTGGAGGTTTGCTGAGATATCTTTTGAGACAGAGCACTTGGTTGAAGTGGGCAGTCTAGTGACTTCAGCAAAATGGCTAAAATTGCTTACAGCAGCTTTAAAATAATTTACAGATGTTTATTGTCATCATAACCTTGACAAAAACTCTACACACAAAAAAAAAAAAACAACAACATCAACACAAAAGCCAAATTAGAACTTTAAAATTGATTGTCATTTGGACAGTGCAATTATGGGTAGATTTCAATTAATTAGACACATTAGCTGACACAGTTCACTAACTGTATTTAGATTTTTGGCACATCCTGTGGAAATTAAAAGTGAGGGATGTCATTAAAAACAGCACCACAAAGAATTAAAAAATAATTACTTTTTTCAAACAACTTTCAAACACTCCCACCCTTCATTGATTGTCCCACCCTAAACTCACGCCATTGAGTTAGCCACTGTTAGTATTTCGCACTGCAAACTCCAATAGAGGTCAACAGTGCCCGGCCACTTTTTCAGCCATCTTGGTTCCGTAAGTATTTTTAGGGATTTCATAAAATGCTTCATAAGTGTTCTAAGCATGAACCAAACCAGCCGGCTCTGAGGTGGATCACCACATTAAAACTTTGATTCGAGGGGGCCTGGTTAGCTCAGCAAGTATTGACGCTGACTACAACCCCTGGAGTCGCGAGTTTGAATCCAGGGCATGTTGAGTAACTCCAGCCAGGTTTCCTAAGCAACCAAATTGGCCAAATTGCTAGGGAGAGTAGAGTCACATGGGGTAACCTCCTCGTGGTCTCTATAATGTGGTTTGCTCTCGGTGGGAATGTGGTGAGTTGTGCATGATTGCCACGGAGAATAGTGTGAAGCCTCCATACGTGCTATGTCTACACGGTAACGCGTTCAACATTCCACGTGACAAGATGCACGGATTGACGGTCTCAGACACAGAGGCAACAGAGGAGATTCGTCCTCCACAACCCGGATTGAGGCGAGTCACTACACCACCACAAGGACTTAAGAGCACATTGGGAATTGGGCATTCCAAATTGGGGAGAAAAAGGGGAACAAAAATAAAATTAAATAAAACTTTGTTTAGAAGCAAAAAAACTATATTGAAAATCAGACAAAATGAAAAATGTGCAAGACTGTGTACTTAACATCTTTCATGAGGGAAAGAACTACATCCCCATTAAGCATAGCAAATGACACAATCGAATTAAAAACGATAGTAAAAAATAAAATTATTGTTATAAAGTTGTTGATTATAAGTATAGAAACAATATATTTTAAGTTTATCGCAAAGGTTTAGCACTCTGGACAAACTGATAATCCCGCCCCCAAACTCATGCCATTGGTTGAGCCAATGTTGTAATCCCAGTCCACTCAAACAAAACAGACTTCAATTCTGTTTGGTGCTGCTAGTGACACACACATTACACACAATATTTTCTACATAGATTTCCATGAAACACGCATTGAACCTCCAGTTGGGGTTTTAAAACCAAAATAAGTTACTGTCTCTTTGGCTGTTAAGATCCACTGGAAGTGGTCGACACATTCTAAAAAGTCACAGAAACTGGATTTTACATCTCAGATGTCTGAAGAGCTGGTGGTCCTTCCTCTACTGATGCTCATTTTCACTGTGTTCTTGGTGGATCGGACTTCCTTTGCGATGAAATAGTAGCAAAGTGCATCCAAGCAGGTGGTAACGTTTGCAAGGTTCATGGATACCTGTATAAACAGCGCAATGTTCTCTTGTTGTTTGCAATCTGAAATAAAGTGATTACGGACGAGGTACTGCAGGAATATGGCTAGGTGACATGGGGTGAAGGGTATAAGAAAGGCTGCTAGACTGCTATAGATGATTCTCACCCCAGCCTGCCTATTGGGACTGCTGCTCTTTGAGGCCTTGAGAGTACGGACGCTCTGAGTGGAACAGACAACTAGTACAAAAGCAGGCAGCAGGAAGCCCAAGACCTCCAAGCACACAATAAGTGCAGTAGTCCAACCCTCATCAGAGAATTCATGGAAACAATTAAAATAATCATCTTTGTTCTCTCGAAAGGTGTAGACAGGCGAGGTTGCTCCCATAACAAACACCCATATAAAAATACAAACAATCATGGCTGTTTTTCTGGAACGCACCAGCTTTGCCCGGAATGGGTGTTTTATGGCAATGTATCGGTCTAAAGCAATGCAGGCAATTGTATAGATGCTACCATACATACCCACAAAATAAAGACTCTCTAAAAAAGAGCAGAAAAACTTTTTGTTGGGTGCCCACTTGTGGAATGCTGCATGAATTTTGAAGGGTAACGGCAAAAGCAAAAGTAGGTCCATCAAAGCCAGGTTGGTCATGTAAATGGAGGATTCTGTCCATTTTTTGAGCAGATGACAGAACACCATCAATGCCATGAGGTTTAGTGGCAGGCCAAACACCAAGATGGGCACATAGATCACCAAGTCCAGCGTCCTCGTCAAATTGTTCACGTCCTTAGTTGAACAGCTGATATTCATAGTGAAACTAGCAAAGATAAGTACAAGAATATCACATACGGCTTCATTAAATTTCCACCTTAAACAACTGAAACTTATACATCTTTTATTAACACACATACACTGATCAGCCACAACATTAAAACCCCTGACGAGTGAATTGAATAACATTTATTATCTCATTACAATGGAACCTGTCAAGTGGTGGGATATATTAGCAAGTGAACAGTCAGTTCTTGAATTGCATGTGTTGGAAGCAGGATAAATGGGCAAGCATAAGGATCTGAGTGACTTTGACAAGGGCCAGATTGTGATGGTTATACAACTGGGCCAGAGCATCAGGGGGGTTCCCACTGAAGTGGTTAATGACTACCAAAAGTAGTCCAAGGAAGGACAACCGGTGAACCGGTGACAGGGTCATGGACGTCCAAGGCTCCTTTAAGATGCTTGGGGACCGAAGGCTAGCCTGTCTGGTCCGATCCCACAGAAGAGCTACTGTAGCACAAATTGCTGAAAAATGTAATGCTGGCAATGATAGAAAGGTGTCAGATCACACAGTGCAACTTGCAGAATATGGGCTGCGTAGGTGCAGATCGGTCAGAGTGCCCATGCTGACCGCGGAGAGCAACTACAATGGGCATGTACGCATCAGAACTGGACCATGGAGCAATGGAAGAAGGTGGCCTGGTCTGATGAATCACATTTTCTTTTAGATCATGTGGACGGCTGGGTGCGTGTGCATTGTTTACCTGGGGAAGAGATGGCAGCAGGATGCACCATGGGAGGGCAGTGTTATGATCTGGGCAATGTTCTGCTGGGAAACCTTTGGTCCTGGCATTCCTGTGGATATTACTTTTACACGTAACACCTACCTAAAGATTTTTGCTGACCACGTGCACCCCTTCATGGCAACAATATTCCCTGATGTCAGTGGCCTCTTTCAGCAGGATAATGCACCCTGCCACACTGCAAAAAAATTCAGGAATGGTTTGAGGAACATGAGAAAGAGATCAAGGTGTTGACTTGGCCTCCAAATTCCCCAGATCTCAGTCCGACTGAGCATCTATGGGATGTGCTGGACCAACAAGTCTGATCCACAGAGGCCCCACCTCACAACTTACAGGACTGCTAACATCTTGGTGCCACATACCACAGGACAACTTTAGAGGTCTTGTGGAGTCCATGCTTCAATGGTCAGAGCTATTTTGGCGGCACAAGGGGGACCTACACAATATTAGGCAGGTGGTTTTAATGTTGTGGCTGATCAGTGCATGCAAACTCATCATGATTTCGTTTTTGAATCGCCGATGTTTACATTTTCAAATATATGAGATAAGATAGTTTAAAAGTATTCTTATAGTCAATCACATGCATAGTATACATTTAGTTTACATCAGACACCAGAAGGGAGCTACATTTGGAAAGTAGAGTTGGGGTACTCGAGTTCGGACTCACAAGTACAATTTTAATGGACTTGGGACTTATCATGGACTCATTTTGACTGCATTTTTACTCGGACTTGACTCGGACTCAAGCCTTTGGGACTCGTGATTTTTTGCCGAGTCCAGCCGAGTCCATGGCATTTGATTTGTGATGCAATGAATATAATAAATAAATGAATCAAATACTCTGTCTACAAGCAGTTTAGCACCCCCTGATGTCGTAGACATAGCCAGAGTTTGTTACACCATGTTGACCAATACGCTTGAATGTTACAACGGAGACTGCTGCGTAACATCGATTACCGAGGTGGCTGGCAAGACGAACATATAAAGACAGATATGTAGCCAATGTACTAAAAACTAAAAGGCAGTTTCGCACAGTACGGGACCTGACAACTGATAAATTCACACGTGCGTTTGTGCAGTCAAGACGGTGCTCGCATTGCGGTTTCATCATGGTTAAAAACTTACAATCAAGAATTCACGGAGGCAAGTCTCCCATATAATGTCTCTCACCGTTTACTAAAACAACATATAAAAATACAAATTCTGAAAAATATTATTAATATTGGGCTATTGAGTCTTTTTAGGCGTAATGTGTCACATGTGTATTCTCTTGTGGTTCATGCAGTGTTGTCAACGTAAACTGGTCCTTGATGAATTAACTGTAACTTTTTAAATAGTCAGGGAGAAAAAATTGTTATATGCTAAAGGAGATTGCATCTCTGAAAAACAGATAAACAGTACCTATTTATTGTTTTCTATATTAAGAGCATTGACGAGCTGATTAAAATGTGTTCTTTTACAATTTTTTCCACAATAAAATGCACAATGAAATATGAAGTTATTTCGGGCAGCTAAATATTTTGTTTATAATTTAATTATAGTTTGTTATTGTTACTGACATTCCGGTTTATTACACAGGACAGTGCCTCACTGTAACAGATTTTTTTTTTAAAGAAAAGCAGAGATGATTTGAAATGCATTTATGTGATAATCAATATTATTGCCACAAATGCTGTTGATTGAGCTTAACTTGTATTGAACCTGGAACATCCCCTTAAATGTTGAGATGTGGGGATTGTATTTTGAATTTTAGGTTCCAATGTTGTAGATTTTGTGTTCAAATGTGTACCTGACATGACAAGTCTATACTCATAATTGCAAATGCGATATGAAATATGTATAGAATAGGCTACGTGGAATTTGTAAATTAAAAGCTCAAATGTGGTTTAATAGTGAAAAACGAAATATAAAATAAAATATACATTTTCACAAACTATATATTGCAGAAGTTAGCATACCCCTTTTGTTTCAGGCCTATACATTTTCACACCCCATTCAGAATGTATGCAAATATAAGAGATACAATATAATATATTTTATGTAGTACTGCTTTTCAAAAACTAAAAAACACTTTTCAAAAACACAAATCGTCCTGTTCAAAAGCTTGCACCCCCTTGGTTCTTCTTGTGTTGCTTTCTTGAGCATCAATGAATGTTTGCACCTTCTGTAATAGTGTGTGTATGTGTCCATTAATTGTCCTATAATTGTCAAAAGCTGGATGTCTATATCATTTAGCCACTGTTGGGAAGAACTCAAATGTGCTGAAGAAGTTCGTAAACCAAAGAATGTACAGATTTTTCTTAAGAAATGTGGGCAGCTTCACAGCTCAGGACAAAGCAGGGACTCATGAAGAATTATTACACAAATAGTCATTAATCATAGAGAAAGCAACACACCATATTAAAGGGTTTGCTCTCGTGCCAGTAGCTCTAAAGCTCGCCTGTGGTCTGTCTCATGAATTTGCACAGGATATCAATGGTCGGTCAAGTGTTTCACTTAATAATACATCAGAATTCGTTTTATTTCTCACCAAACCTTAACCTATTCCTTCAAAAAAAGGCATGAATTGCATAGAATAATTATACTTTTGTGTCCTTTTAGAACAAAGGGAATGTGAACTTTAGAACAGGATCATTTTTTTAAATTCAGTTACCATTAAAAAACAGTATGTGAATATCTGTTGTCAAATAGATTCTTCAAGGTAGTACTAAATACATTTTTATGATACCTCTTATTTAAAAAAAAAAGAGGTGTCAAAAATGTATTTAGGGGTTTTAAGTGCACAAGCAGTGTATAGATCTGCTCCATGTTTTCCGTGAATTATCATATCCATGGCCTTAACATTAGTGCACTTTTCAAATGTAGCGTTTGCAGTCAAGTCGTGAGATGTAACTTCTCAGTGAGTGCTAATTACTGCTGTGATGACTCATTATTTCTCAAACCACCCGTCAGATAGAGACAAAAATAAATCTTAGTATATATTATTTATTTAGATAGGGATCATTTTAGATAAAACTAAACTAAATTAAAAGGACAAATTGAAGTAGAAAAATAAAACATTAAAATTATAAACAATAGTAACTCTGGTTTGACTAACGCAGCATTCAATTTCTTTAGTCTGTGTTTGAGTGGAGGAGAACAGCAACAAATAAAAAAATGTCAACAGAAGGCAATAAGAATTGTATACACCTAAAGCATATACTTTCATTCTGAAACCACTTTGAAGTTTGTTCAGCGGGAAACTAATCACAAAATATATAGTTGTGAAAGTTAAAATAAGCTTAAAATACTGATGTTGAGTTCATGGTTAATTTGAATTCAGATTCATGAACAGATTCATTCGAACTCGGACTTGACTTAGACTCGGCCTGTTATGACTCGGACTTGATAATATAATATAATATACACACCGATCAGTCATAACATTAAAACCACCTGCCTAATATTGTGTAGGTCCCCTTCATGCTGCCAAAACAGCACCAACCAACATCTCAGAGTAGCATTCTGAGATGATATTCTTCTCAGCACAATTGTACAGAGTGGTTAACTGAGTTACCGTAGACTTTGTCAGATCAAACAGTCTGGCCATTCTCTGTTGACCTCTCTCATCAACAAGGCATTTTTGTCCACAGAACTGTCGCTCACTGGATGTTTTTTGTTTTTGGCACCATTCGGAGTAAATTCTAGAAACTGTTGTGCGTGAAAATCCCAGAAGATCAGCAGTTACAAAAATACTCAAACCAGCCGATCTGGCACCAACAATCATCCATGCGATTATCTAACCAGCCAATCATGTGGCAACAGTGCAGTGCATAAAATCATGCAGATATGGATCAGGAGCTTCAGCTAATGTTCACATTAACCATCAGAATGGGGAAAAAATGTGATCTCAGTGATTTGGACCATGGCATAATTGTTGGTGCCAGATGTACTGGTTTGAGTAGTTCTGTAACTGACTGACAGTTCTGTGGATGGAAATGTCATGTTAATGAGAGAGGTCAACACAGAATGTCCAGACTGGTTGGAACTGACAAAGTCTACAGTAACTCAGATAACCACTCTGTACAATTGTGCTGAGAAGAAATGCGGGTTGGCGCTCTTTTGGGTGCATGGGACCTACACATTATTTGGCAGGTGGTTTTAATGTTGTGGCTGATCGGTGTATACTGCAACAATCTGATTGATGGATTTCAAACGCATGTTGAATTTAAAAAAAGAAAATAAATTAATATTTGCCTTGGTGCTCAAGTTATTCTCACATTACAAATACATTTTTTTCATCAAGCATTTTGATTTTCTCCATAGATACAATACAAATAAATATACTATATAAACTATATAACTATATTAACTATGTTAATAATATATATCAGATTAATGCTATAGAAATCTACAATTCATTAATGCAATTTTGCACAAAGTTTCTTTGTTCTGTGACGAAAATTCAATGTGCAAATTTTTCATGTGACTTAAATATTGTTTTTATGTTAAAAAAGTTTAATTTAACATTATATATATATATATATGTGTATGTACTGATTAACAGATTTGTGTACTTGATAAATCGTGTAATGAAGATTTTCTTACTTTTGCCGATGACTTTGAAGTATAATTTCTCCTACAGTGAAATTGATAGTTGTTCCAGTGGCATGCACACAGATGGAGTAAATCTTGGTTAAGAAAAAAATAATATGACCGTTAAACTTCTCTGCAACGGCCCTGCAAAGGAAACAATGAATGTGCAACAATGAAATTACCAAATGTCCCCAATTTCGGGACACGCACACATTCACACGATTACAAATATGCCTACATCATACTGTACTTCACACATACAAACGAACAAATTCGTGTAGTTTTACTAGTACGTCTGCTGCCAAAAATCACAACAGAATTTGTCTTTGACAATGATTTCACACACTAATAAGCCACAAGAACAAGATCCATTGAACCTGACCGGACTGTGCAAAACTGCATTACATCTGAAATACAGCCATATCACGTTTGAGCTACTCTCTCACACATAGAGTATCAAGTCGTTGAGATGTTTAAAACTCTAAAACTCTTTGATATTTTGTCCAATGTATGTTCGTCTGCGACACACATCAATAAACCAGTTCTTTTGCCTTTTCAGACAAGTGGGCTGCATCTCTCACGAAACCATGTCTGGTGCACAGAATCAGCACTGTTTAACTTTATTCTCATGTATGAAGTTTCATGTCTGACCTGTATGCTACAATGCATAGCTGTGATATTTACAGTACATACAACTGAAACATACTTGCATTCATCTGAAGCTGTAACAGGAATAGAAAGATTTTTCACTCAATCTATTCTCTCTGGAATTTTGTCAAAAGTTTCAGCACCGAAACGTGAAGACAAAATTCACCAAAGCCATGCTTCTGTGCAATGTCTAGCTTAACTGAATAAAGTCTGACTTCAACAAAGGAAGTTATGACCAAAAACACAATAGAATAATTGTGCTGAATTAAATATGGGGTGTCTGCGCTTACCAGGTCGATAGCTTTCACGTGTGAGACATACTTTCTCTAAAATGCTGTCACGCAGTCTGTGTCTGTAGCACTTCTCTTTTCAAAGAATTTGCTTGTGACCACATCCTTGCTAACAGAAGCATGGCTTTATTTCTCGTATCTTAATCTGTAAGTAGGCTACTACCTAATTTTCTATTAGTATGTAAAATCTCAGATCATTTTCATCTCAAACAGTTTACACGCTCATCTTCCCGACTAATGTTTTGATAAATAATGTGTTCAAGTAAGCTGTTTAGTGACAGGCAAAATCAGTGGGAAGCAGCTTTCACATTATTTTTAAAAAGTGGCTGACCTCTACTGCATAGATATAGACATAGCCTCCTTTACGGCCAATAATCAGGCAACATGCAAATGATGAATTCTCCAGAAAACTATGAGAATTGGTAAGTATAAACCTTTATTTATAGTACTTTTTGTAAAGTGCTTTAGAGAAGGCATACTGTAGATAGGCTATGTACATAAAGATTCACATACATATGTGTGCGAAAAAGGAGATACAAAAAAGCTAAATCAGCAAAAATAGAATAAAATATAAAGAAATGTGGAAATGAGAAAATAGCAAATAAAATGCAAAATAAGAAAATAAAAATAAAATGCTATGTTTAATGTGGACAGAAGTAATTAAATTAAATAAGTACACAAGTGTGCTTTGAGAAAATGTAATCAACTGCTCGTACTGTAAGTTGTCTGTGAAAGATCCACACCTATAGGACTCTATAGTGACTAAGGAATACTTAGTAATGACACTAGTCATAACTTGCACAGGAGGAAAAGAGGATTACATTACAATCAGAGGAAGTGGAGATTGTTCCCTTTTTGCTTTGACGTTTTTGTGGGCAATACATTATACATAACCAACATATAACACATTTAATATGCTGTATATGAGCTAACTGCCATTTCTCATAATTACATGGTTGGATGATGCAAGAGGTCTGTCTGTACTTATGTTTGGTTTCAGATGTACAGGATAACGAGATGTCCATATATGAAAAAGAAATAGAAAGAATTAGCTCAATTATCTGCACTTATGCTGAAATAATAAGCTTTTTTATGTACTGTATTTAATATAATGGTATAGAACTTAAAATGTTATGAGCTTAATATGTTTGCATTATTAAAATGATCTCAAACGAATTGCTTAGGTTTATTATTTTTCTGTAATAACTAATTATTACATTGATCAAATTAATTACAGACTTCTCATTTATGTCAAAAACATTTTGTAAGTGTGTAAGACAACTTCTATTAATAACAATACAAAACCTAAGCGCGGGCTATAGATTTTTGGGAACAAAATGGCAGAAAACATCCCCAGGAGTGTGCTTAAATCTAAGAATACTTTTTAGAATACTAATATACTAAATTATATACTAAATATACATATTTCAAATATTAAAATCCTTTTGGGGATGTCCCCAATAATGCCTTTATTGACCTCTAAAATGCTAACACTTGTATTTTAGGCTTGGGCTTGATTTAGCCTTCTAATTCAATAAGGATTAGTAAGTTATTTTAAGAAAAATACCCCTCAAAGGGAAACACCCAATTATAGGTTGCTTGGTAAACATTTTGAATGCTCAGCAGTGTGCCAGAAAAGCTTCCTGAAATGTTGAATGTTAATAGGCAATACAAAAAATGATTTGCTTTACAGAAAAGTTCACCCAAAAATGAAAAGTGACTGCTGATGTCAAGATTTATAGTGAAAAATAAGTAACATTTTGGTCTGTTCTCACCCAAAACCGATTGGATCACTTCACAAGACATGGATTAAAACACTGGAGTCGTACGGATTACATTTACGCCACATTTATGTGCTTTTTTGAGCTTCAAAGTTTTGGTACTCATTCACTTGAATTTACTGATGGAGTTAAAGAGCTGATATATTCTTTTAAAAATCTTCGTTTTTGTTTGCTGAAGAATGCGCATATGGGATGGCACAATATATGGTGAGATAATTTTCATTTTGGGGTGAACTATTCCTTTGAAAAGTAAACTAAACAAACAACTAAATAAATATGTTTTTTGTTGAGCTCATGAGGTCACACGTTTTAAAAGTGTGACCGCATGGATATGTATTTATGAACTATTTGTTTATAATAATAAAGTACTCACTTAAAGCGCCTGTCAGCACGCTCGCTCTCATCCGGGTACTTTTCAGCATACGTGTGATGTCATGTGACTCATCTTCAGCCATCTTGTGGATACGAGACGAGAGACGCCACTCGCACACAAACTCAGCGCTGTCAGTAAAAGCAGAGGTAAGACAGCGGGCCCGACATACATGGTTTCGCTCTAAAATCAACCGTAACTATTACTACGAGAAATCTCGGTGGGATAAACCCGCCCCAAGCTTGCGCACCGACGCTCCGCGTGGTTTTAGGCCTCGAAGCAGTGGGCTCGATTAGGCTGTCCTTCCGCCGATGTTGCAATCAAGGGTCGCCTAGCAGTTGAAGGAAAACGCATTGTGAGCAGAGGCTCACGGGTTTAAACGCGTGTCAACTCACTTACACCTTTCCTTCCGACGGCCACACGCTGTGCTTTTGCTCTACTATATATATATATATATATATATATATATATATATATATATATATATATATATATGAATGACAGTTGCTAGTTCGTACACTTCGTGGCGATACTTGGGATTGAATTAAACATGAACTTAGCAGGAGTTGGAAGTCAGAAAGTTACATGGCCATCCTTAGCCTCGACATATCATATTACATCTCTTTTAAATACATCTTGAGCATGTTAAACGATACCCGAAGCTGTTGATTGACTAGTTGACGTTAGATTCAAATGTAGTTAGTTGCATTTGTTGTTGTTTTTGGTGGTGGAAGAGCATGTTGGATTTATGAAGGAATGGGCTGATAGGGTTGTGAGCATTCAAACGATAACTTTAGCTGACACTTGACTGTGTTTACATTTGAGATTTGTTCAAATATGATTCCAATCTTGATGCTGATTAAGCATTCATGCTTGCTAAGAGTGTTTAATCCAGATCGGGTCGTTAAGTCATTACAGGGACACGTTGCACAGATGGTGTAATCCCTGCTGCAGTAAATCACTCCTGTTTGTTTTGCATTTAGATGTGCGATCAGTTGCATGATGTGGTTTGGCAGGCCAGACTAACGTATTTCACTTCGGCCAATAGCTAGCCAGATAATACAAATTCTCTCTCTCTGCCTTTGACAGGACTGCCAAGATGTAGCTGTAACTATTTCTTGCACTGTATTTATGCATCCAAGTCATCCTTTGACCCACTCAAATCTGAGAAATTGAATGTTGAAGTGATAAATTCAAATAGATGGACAACAGTGGGCAAGGGCAGTCTCTAGTACAACAAATGTCTGAGAATGCCCTTCCTATTTGGGAGAGTTCTTAAAATAGCTCTTGCCACAGTAAGGGGTGTACACTAAGGTGCTGAACGGATGGGGATCACCTCTAGAATATGCTGGAAAGATGTATATCAAAACTGGTTGATGTATTTGTAACATGTAGACATAAAAATAAAGTTCAGAGACTTCAAGACTGAGCAAAATGTACAAATGTTAAATAAAGGTGGTAATTTGAAGGCAAATCTGCGTGTAGTCAAATGTGACACCTGTATGAAGCAAAAGGGACCCCACCGTGACGTCACTATATAGCAGCCCATCAAAGGCTGTTCGCGAGTGTGTACCATAGGTGTGTACACATAGGCCTACACAACAGAGAAGTTGGAGATCTGACATGATACCTCTTCAAGCGGAAAGTCATTTATTCTAACTTCTTTGGGAAAGGTAGTAGAAAAAAATGGCATACTATTATGTCAGTTTCAAAAAGTTTCTATTTTGTTTTTATAGTTTCAAAATTTATAGTTTCTGTCATTTCAGAACAAAAATGCCATAGTTTTGTTGAAGTTACCCATCGATCAGCCACTGATCTAAATCGGCCAATCTTTGTCTTAAGTCTGTGATCGACAATTGACTGATCGAGCCTAGAATCAGGGTTGATCTTTTTTGCAGCACTCAGGGAGTCGCACATACACTGCCACTCTAATGAATAAGCAATTTCTCAACCCTTGATGCATGACAGGATGGTCTCTGGAGGGTGAGTTTTAAGTTGGCAATTTTAAACTTTCAGACATGCTGTTATTCAGATGAATATGCAGGTTTGTTTTTAAATTGTGTAATAATTACATATGTATGAATATTAAGTTGCCCATTTTCTAGAGTCATTACAGTAGCAATTCTGACTCGCTGCACTGTGAGCATGGAGAGGATAAAGAGACTGCAAACGGGTATAAAAGTGAGTTAAACAACAAATAAACATGCGTATACAAATCCAAATATACGTGACAATCAGATCATGAGCACTTTCAGCTTCACTCCCTTCAATATGTGAGGGGTAAAAACAAGTCTTTGCAAGTACAATTTTATTTTATTTTTTATAATTTTTTGTAAATGGGTTATTTTAGGTGCAAATCGGTTTAAAACATTTACTAGTTTTCTTGTACATTGCAAGCACTTGACTGTATACTGATATGGAATCTTACACATAAATTAGTCATCTAGATATGGGGTTTTCATTGTCCAATACCGTAGGACAGGTCATTTTTTAAAATGTATGTTTTGACGTGATTTAAAAAATGTACATTGAGGAATTCGACATTTGCAGAACGCTCCAGTAAGATATGTTGTCTATCCCCCAAAGGCTGAATAAGAAAGAGAAAAATTTTTCATATCACTTGGCTTGATGCCGCCTCCAGCCTCAGCTGGACGTGCATGCTCCAAATGAACATAACAGGGTTAGCAACATGGAGACTAGGGCTGGGGAAAAAGTCTGTTACAAATTGTGATTCTTGAGCCAAATTATTTTAAAAGCATCTCCCTGATGAAAAATATATATACATTTTTTATTTAAAAAATCCTCTGTCAGTCTTCTGGGAGCAGTTTGTAAGAGAGAACATTTTGAAAATGTAAAAGTCTGAATGGACCATTTTTTAAATGTTTTCCTTAAAATGAAAATCTCCCAACAACTAACAATGCACAGCAGAATAGTGAAACTTAAAATACTGTTAGCTAAAGTAGGCCTATAAATGGTTGGACTATCAAATAATGGAAATGTTCTCATGAGAACTCCACTATGCTCCTAGTAATATCACATGTTTGGTTATTTTTCCTTGCCATTTATGTGAGAGATGAGCTTTGAATAATTTTCTCAAACATAATCTGTTAGTTGAAAGGCTTAAAACATGCCAATTAATAAAGCATTTTTATTAGTGTATTTTTGTGTAGTTTAAAGGCGCTATGGAAGCACGTTATCCTGTCACAAACCTGGTGTAGCTGAACGGTCGGATTCATCTCAGACACATTTCAGATTGGTATTAATCTATATTGCTGCTCACAGTATATCCCTATGGTCTACTGTTGTTAAAATAACCACGTCCGCAACTATGTGCTCAGTGTTTGAAATGAATCAATGTAGCGAGTTCTATAATAAATAAAAATATTCTAGGATACAGCATTGAAAGATCAGTGCTATCTGTAAGAGCTTGAACTGTACACAGCTCCATTTTTTTGTTGCACCTAGGCCTATCACTTGAAGTATAGAAACGCTGAGATGGGGTGCCCCCATCCTGATTTCTTCTATTTTTGTGTGTATCTCGTACTAAATTGTTTCAAAAATTCTAACAAAATCTACCATAAAACAAAAGCAATCAGTTTTTAAATAATAGTGTTATGTATTGAAGCAAAACATTATCCAATACCAACTGGCCCCGTGTTAAAAAGTATTTGCCCCCTTAGTTACTAAATGACCAAAACAATGAAACTGCATACATAATGTGTGTCAGCTGGACTAGACACACCCAGGCCTGATTACTGCCAGCTAGAGCTGCGCGATTATTCGTTAAAAGATTGCGATCTTGATTCAGACACCCACGCAATCTAATTTCTAAATGACAAAGATTCTGCAGTATATATAAACGTTCAAGTGGCATGCATTTGTAAGGCAGTCAAATTTAAATTCTAATTTCACTTCAAGATGCGTTTTTAAATGTTGATAAACTTTATATGGTATCTACAAAACACAGCGCTCCTGCATGAGATGCAGTTCTTAACAAACTGCAGGGTGCAGTCACGATTGGCTAATAGTGTGACGATCTCTGTTCAGTTCAATATTTTAATAGCAACAAAAATACAGTCATTAGCATGTGACATTTACACACATCATATAAACTTGGCTAGATAAAATAAATCTTTAAATTGCGCCTTCCTCATGTTGCATTTGACTGTCACTCAATTTTAAAGTTGACATGCAGGTGTCACGAGTGCTGCGCATCACGAGCACATCAGAAGTCCAGCACGAGCAGAGCACAATACAAGCAGAGCACAGCAAGAGCGCAACATGCAGAAATGTCCGAGTCTGAACCTTTACTTCTGCCGCCACACTGTCTGGGATTACTTGATTATGTAAAAGACTCACGACGCACCATCAATGTTGATGGTTACCCAGTCTGTAAAGTTTGCCGCAAAAAATATCAGCTCAGGCGGGAGACACTACTTGAGCACTATCCCACTGAAATTGCGGAGATGAATGTAAGTGGAAATACAGTACACAGGATAATAAATTATAGCTGTTTCATAAAAACATCAGATTCATTGTAATTTTACATGATTTGTCAGACTAGTTAGGCTAATGTTATGTTTATGCTTTCTGTCACATTCACAAATACAGCAAACAGATTTAAGACTTTGTTCAACTTTACGATGTGCCAACAAGGGATACCTGGATCGGTATTGGCTCCGATACTGAAGCTTTTAGACTGATCGGGTGTCAGTCCGACAAGCCCGATCCAAAACCGGTACTGTGTGTTAGTCATGTTTGTTACTGTCAAGCTCAAAAAATGACATGAAGAACCATAAAAACACAAAGTAGTTCATATGACTCGTGCATTTTATTTAAAGCCACTTGAAGACGTGCGATAGCTCTGTGAATCACAAAAGGCTGTGTTTAATAAGTATATATATATATATATATATATATATATATATATATAATATATATACACACACACACACACATATACATACATACACGCAGCTCCACTGCGTCAGTTAATGGCGTGGCTCTGTTTTATGCAGTGCACAATATTTGAGCGCTACTCACAAACATCATCTCAGATGTAGATGCTCAGTAGTTCAGTTTCAAACCCTGGTTTTAATATTCCGCATATGTCACAGTTTCCTCAATTTCAGGCATCTAGCATATATTTTGAATCATGCTTTTATTATGACGTGTTTTTTGCCTGAAGCTTCACTTTTCTGAATAAACATAACATAATCACTGAAGACTTTTAATTCACGTCTGAAATCTCATCTCTTTACATGAACTTTGAGTCTGACAAATCAAATGGAGTGTTTGTATTTTAGATTACAGGTGTGTGTGTGTGTGGTCATTTTGAAATGTTTTGTTTTAAATTGTATTACAGTGGGTGTAAATTAACTGTCAACTCTTGTTTTAAATGCTATTTAAATAAAGTTGAGATGAGATTAAAGTGCAAATGCTGTGATTTAATTATATAATAAATATCTAGTTTACATGTAATACATGCTTTATAGTGGTTTAGCTTGTGCTCTGCTTTGCCATCTCATACAACGTGAATAATTCTCAGTGTCTGTGGAGTTTCTAGTGTACGAGCGGTCGGATTTATCCATCTGTCCATCTCTTTCTGTTCCTTTCTTTTATGTCTTAACTATCTGACTGATAGTTTATCTGACTATCTATGTGTGACAATCTGTCTGACTGGCTAGCTGGCTGTTTATCTAACTAGAATGTCTGTATTAGGCTTGCCACAATATAGTGTGTTACCTGTTATACTCTACATAGGATGGTGCAAAATTTTATACTAGTAAAATGTGTAAACATAATGAAAGAAACTTACTTAATGACAACAGTTCCTATATCAATAGCCAAGGGAATATAATTGCCTACATAAAGTCACCTAATGAGTTTGCAACTCAAAAATAAACATAAATGAATGCCAGATGTTCTTTATTGACATATAAAAATTTGAACACACACACTTACAGAAGACATTGGGTTTAGTTGACTGCAACAACTGCGTGAGGTGTGACTCAGTTTGACCCATATTTTAGTGACTCGCACGCATCCAAACTGTACCCGAACATGTTGCAAATTTATAGAAATTGACATGAAACAGACACCTTCAGCATGAGTTGGAGATGCATCCAGCCGCATACTCTGTTCAGCTACTGGTGAGTCGATAAAATGAGCCTAAACGGAGAGCACTTTTCATTGAGCTTTAAAAATAGAAGACATATTCATTACAGGGCAGAAAACCTTTAACGGAAAAAATAGTCTACTTGCTCCATTGATTCGTTCCCTTGGGAAAGGTAATGTTTATTAGAAGGAAACTTGGATATCATTTTTTTTCTTTCTCCCTCGTCGTAGCCTTTTCCATTAGGCCTATTTGTTGGGTCTGTTTGCAACAAACTCGTATTTGCGTCCATCAGTGCTGTTTTTCAATGGAATTATAGTCTAGTTGGGCCTTTTTGACAGCTGACAGCTTAAAAAATAACTTAAAAATGCATCTCAATATACCCGCATTCTGCTTGTCGCGTCTTGCGTTGTTTTAGCTCATGGGCGTATTGGGCACCAATACCATTATCGGAATTAACTAATGTATGATTTCCATAAAAGAGTAACATCTCTCGTGGAAAGCCAATGAGTTGCGTTACCTGCTTCTGGCAAATGTAGCAATAAATATTTTTGCATTTGCGCAACAAGCACCACGTCTGAAACGGCGTGGAATGAATTGACAGTTTCGCACACGAGGCATTAAAGACGTGCATATTAATGCCCTTACCCAAACCCCTTACATAAACCTAATGGTCAGTAGAGTTTGTAAATATGATAGGAAGCTGTTGTGTGTGACAGAAGCAAGTAATTGTCACGTATAAGATGGAAACGACAACCAGCGACGTCATTGGCTGTAGTGAAAGTCGAAGGAATTTATACGAGTGCAGTCATGTAATATCATACGAATTAGCCAAATTCAAGAACTCATATGAATCCTTACAATTTCGCTGTGAGAGTGTGTAGGTACTTCCTGTATAACCGGTTTAAAATTGTGAATATGCACCGGAATGAAAATTATAACATCGTGGCTAGTCAAGTCTGCATAACCCTAAAACAAGTCCAACATTTTTGTCAAGCAAACATCAAAGTGTGTCTTAACACACTTTACCCATAGTGAAGTCATTGTCATTTCTTTTCAGACTTTAAAGGAAAATGGCAGAAACCCAGACACTTAACTTCGGGCCAGAATGGTGAGTGTTATTGTTGAAGCATCAGGGTTTTATGTTGCTTTTTGATTAAAAAAAAAAAAAAAAAAAAAAATCTCTATATACATTTTTTTTTTTTAATTTTATTTACATTTTTCATTAAATGTTATACCAGGCTAGTGATGTACACAGCCCCATTCATTATTTCAGTAATACATTGCTGCTGAGAGCTTTACCTTTCATTTTATAGAGATATTCTCAGTAAAAACAACATAACTTGAGATCTTACTGATGACCACACAAAATAATTTCAGATGATTCAGACTGTAATAAAACAGTAAATGTTAACGGCAAATGCACTTAAAATGAAAGCATATCAGGCAAGTGTGCAGCACCACAAATTAACTTTTAAGAGTATTCAACTGCCTGCCACACTGTTTGATGTGTGATGAAGGGAACGTTCACCTGAAATGGGATCATTTACTGACCCTCATGTTATTTTATTTCCAAAACCATATGACTGACTTTGTGCTGAATGACAACCTCAGTCACCATTCACTTTAATTGCTTTAATTTTTTCATCCATATTATAATATTTTATGGTGGCTGAGGCTGTCATTCTACCTAAAATGTACTTTTTTGTTCATCAGAAGAAAGTCACAAGTATTTCAACTAAACTATTGGTTAGCTTAAAACAAAACAAACTTAGTTGCCTACTTTTGCTTTATCTTTCAAGCACAAATAACTAAACATTTTCTGAAGGGTTCATCTAAGTGCTTTATCAAAAGGCATTTTTTCTTTTTAACACTCCTCACTTACCTGCCGAATGTTGTTGTTTTTTTTTGTTGTTTTTTTTCAAACTAAAGAATGATTCCAAATTATTTTTCTGCAGTAAGTGTGGTATTCCTTCAATATTTTCTCAAAGGTTGTTTAATTTAGCTGTTTTTTTATTTTTACCTGATAATAGGGACCTTGTATACAATCATAAACATGTCAGTGTTTACCACAGATAAATTCTGTCAATAACATGTCCTGTTTGTTTCCACTGTGTCTCAGGCTCCGTGCCCTGTCTGGTGGAGTGGGTAGCAGCAGCGTGGCCTCCCCTCCACTTTCACCTGCATTGCCAAAGTATAAACTTGCAGACTACCGTTACGGGCGAGAAGAGATGCTTGCACTTTATGTTAAGGATAATGGGGTGAGGACACCTTTTTTAGTTTTTTTTGCCTTTTCAAATTTGATTTCTGAGTGTTAATGTAAACACATTAAGCATTAGTCTTGGACTGATGTAATTCTAGTGAAGATTCACCACTGGTTTGTCATGCTTTTCACAGGATTCCCCGGATACCATAGCATAGAAAAGACATGGAGATTTGTGTAGTGAATGTGTTTTTTTTCTAGTTAAGCAATAAAATATCAAAGTGATCAAAAAATAATATTTAACATCCTCCCCAAATCCAAACATTTACCATCTCCAACGGCTCCATTTGCCATCACGCATGCATCCATCAATGACAACAGATGGAAAATTACTAATAGCCTACTGATTAAGAACATTAGAAATGTGAAGATAATAATAATGCCGCTGCCCCCGACCAAAGATTTTCCTAGTCAACCAGTAGTTGTTAGTTTAAGCTATTAGTCGATTAGTTGTCGCATGTTTATGATATCAATTTAATTACTTATATATATTTTGGGGGGCAACAGAAAATGGTTTGAGTTCCAGGACTGAGAAAGAATGTTATCAGTAACATTGCTAACACTGTTCTACATTACAGAGAAATACTAAACCGTAATAATGAGCCTTTAAAATATAAATTTTAGAAGCGCACGCATGAAGCGAGCCACAGTGACAGCAGCAAAAGCGCTAATGATTCTGAATGTGTCGGAAAAACCAGCATGGAGACTGTCTATCCATTTTGTTAATTTATAGATAGAAAATGTTTATTAAGCTAAACATGCGGTGAGCGAGGTACTAATTTAGCTTCCCCTAATAGCACATATTTATCTAGATTATCTCACGTTAAAGGAAGCGGTCATGATAAGTGGCTAACTTTAGGCTACTTACATGTTTCAAATGATAAACCATTTTTGAGGTCGATGAATGATTTCAGTGACATGCAGAGTTTGCATGTCACCTTCATCTTTTACCCTCTTGATCCCACACTTTGGATTTCTTGCACGACATAATTACCGCATGGGCCAGCCTTGTAAACAATCATGTCTGTCTGTCACTGACTGCGTGACTTTGCCACTTCCTGTGGAGTTTATTTTTTATTTTTTTTCTGCGACCAACTGACCAATCAAAACTTGGTCGACAAAGACTCATCTATTGACTAAAGTTTGGTCAACTATTAGGGGGCAGCCCTATTCCCTTGTGTTCCCAAAATAATGCTGCTAAATGTGTGTTCTTATCAGATTTGTGTTTGTATTGCACTTTGGTAATAAAGTTAATGCTGCCTAAAGAAAATTAATTTTAATGAAATTTTAGGTTCAAGGTGAACGTGTCTTGTATTATTTAATGATTTAATTACTTTCATCTTTGTTTCTTTAATACAAAGGTATACAGTATATTACTGAACATGCAGAGTTGCTTTCACAACGCATGCTAACCGCTAACTGGTTCGTGGAGATAAAGCGAACTAAACTCGCAGCACCACCCGATATTATCACAGATCATTTGCAGCATTCTCATAGACAACATTATTCTTGCAAACAGTTTTCAGATGAATAAAACAGAGAAAAAGAGTAACTCTTCACATGCGCTTGTTCCTCGAGACAGGTTTGCACTGCACGCCAACATGCATTTGTTCCACATGACAGGGTCCCGCTGCATGCCTCTGAACAAACATTGAATCAGACAGGAGCAAAGACTTTTCTTTTGTCTGTTCTTAAAAATGTCATACAGTGTGTTTCTTCAAGCACGTGTCTGTGTCTAACAGCATTTCTTGTCATGTGTCACTCCGAGACGTCTTAAAGGTCACCCGCCTGTTGCGGGTAGATCAGATGAGCAAAATTACCTTTGCATGAAATACATTTGGATGAGGAGCTTGCAAACTGGATTCAGTCTTGTCGCATTTGGTGGATGGTGGGTGCTAGTTTCACACCCTGGCCACTGTTTAATATATTTGGCGCCATCCCTGATCCATGGTTTTGCCATTTCCTGATATTGTCGATCATCATTTGTTTGCAATCGGGATCATTGTAAGACTCCGTTGATAGCCGGTTACATCATCCTATCATCCAGCCCTAGTATGTGTGCCAGTTGTTCTGTATTCAACTCTTTCTCTATTATTGTAATTGACTTTAATATTTGTGCCATTCTGTGTCGTTTGAATACTTGAGTATAAAATGTTTGTCTACAAACTGTTTTTTTTTTTTTTTAGATTCCGATTGATCTTCACGATAAGGAATTTCTACCTATTTTACAAGAGGAGCCCCTTCCACCATTGGCGTTAGTCCCTTTTACAGAGGAAGAACAGGTGAGAATTTAGCTAGTTTATTTAGATAAGAATCAGAAATGTCAAAGAGGTGCTTTCTCTATCAGCTCATGTTCTCTGATACTGAATTTGGTGAGTCTTCAATGAAAAACTGTGCCTACATACTCTAGGGGGAAAAAAAAATGATCAATTGTCACACATTTATATATACAGTGAAATTATTTATTTTTCACATATCCCAGCTAAGCTGGGGTCAGAGTGCAGGGTCAGCCATTATACTGCGCCCCTGGAGCAGATAGGGTCAAGGGCCTTGCTCAAGGGCCCAACAGTGGTCACTGGTCAGTAACCCAGAGCCTTAACCGCTGAGCCACCACTGTCCTACGTGCACTCTCAGTTTTCTCATTTGTCTGTCAGTGTTCATTTTTAAGTTTTAAAATTTTTCCTTTTAGATTTTGATAAAAATGTCTTTTAGAATTAGTCAATATTTAATATCACATTCATTCATTTTAGTTAGTTTTACTTGACTAAAATAGCATATAAACTTGGTTAACGAAAATAATATCTTTTAGTTGATGATAATATGCCGAATTACAAAACAGGTGTCAAACTTTAAGCAAATATTCAAACATAAAGAAAAATATGCTAAACATTTTCATTTAAATATTTCATTTAAAACTTAAAAAGACATGAAGCATATAAATGATAGTATACAAATACTATTACTATATTCTGCACAACTGTCCTTGTTGTGCTCCTGAAATAATAGCATGAATACTGAATCTGGATTATTTAGAAGTTAGTTTAATGCATTCTGAATTCTTCACACTTCAGAGTAGGGGTGGGCAATATGAATAAATTCATATATCACGTTAAGAGTAATTGTATATTACACAACATAGTCACATTTTTCAGGAAAATAAATAAAAATGTGTTTATACGGTATAGTAAATACCCATATTGTAATGCCTATTTTTGGATAATCCAGTCAAGAGATTTAAAAAATTTATAATGAAAACTACTTCCTCCTCAGGCTTTATCATTTTCTCTCTATTTGGAACTTGAAAAACATGGTCAAAGTAAAAACAAATACTACAAAAAAGTAAACTTGGTTTTAATGCTAAAGCAAACATGATTGGTTTGTTTCCTAATATCAAACATCATTTGAACAGAATTGTAGTAAGGGTGATGATGTTTAAAAACCGTTTATTTTGGTGCATGACAATGTTTAAGCTGTGTTTCTCATCTGTGGTGGTTAGAATGCTAGGCTGTCTTGCTCTTTGAGATGTTGACTTCCTCTGCAGCGCTTTAAGAATTGAGAAGTGCTCCTGCTCTGCGCTCTCCGTTCTCTGAAACACAAATATTTGGAAATCTGCTGGACTCCAGAAATATCACACAATGCACATGTGAAACTCAGATGAGAAGCATATTAAGCGCTTCTGAAGCGCAAAAATGCAAGATGACGTTCTTTAAAATTACTTCGGTCACCCGAAATTTTAACACTATACCAGCAATTAACACTATATCAGCACCACATATTACTGGAATCACTCAATATCTCTGGAATGCTCTATTCTGATTGGTCAATGGTGCCATCCAGCTCAAGCAGGGAAATCCCCAACATACTGGATTATTGGATTAGATGAACCATAACTAATAACTTCCATAAACAGATGTTTTTCTAGAAGTTACTTCTACTATTTTTGCACTGTTAATATCTTACTGTTAAATTTTTTTCTTGTCATATTTTCATCAACAGAATGCTTTAAAAAAAAATAGTTTTATTGTCTTTTTTTTTTGTCTTGTATTTGTTATTGTTGACTAAATCAAAAAACCCTTTGTCAACTGAAGTTTTAATCAATGATTTTGTTGTTGAGACTAACACTGGTGTCTGTCTCCACAGAGAAATTTCTCCATGTCTGTAAACAGTGCAGCAGTTCTCCGTTTGACTGGAAGGGGAGGGGGGGCGCTAGCAGGGGCACCTAGAGGCCGTTGTTCCTCACGGGGTCGAGGTGAGCTGCATTATAACCACTAGCTTTCCTTTTTAAATGTCCAAGAGAAGTGCAAGAAACTGAATAAGTTTGGAAACAGAGCGGAAACATTCACTTTGTTTAACTGGAGTGGTGTAGAGCCTTATTTGACCTTTGAGAGCACATTTCACTTCCTTCATTTTTGTCTCAGATGTTTAAACTTTCTCATATACTGTGTAGGTGTACAAAGGTTAGACATCTGACCTCTTTGTTTGTTCATGTGCTTTTTTTTGTGTGTGTGTTTTTGCAGGGAGGGGAAGAGGAGATGGTGGGTTTTACCAAAGAAGTTTTGATGATGTGGAAGGAGGTTTTGGCCGCGGAGTGAGAGAGATGCATCGCTCCCAGAGCTGGGAGGAGAGGTATTCAAAATGAATACAACATGCAGCACATATTGTGTTTGAACTAATTCAGATAAATCTACAGCATATAATAGTGTTATGCAATTGCCGTAATCTCAAGTACACTTCAGTCAAATTGTTTTATTTGTGCTTTTCACCATACTTATTGTTTAAAATCAGCTTTAATGTCTTGAAGTCCTCCGTGAGCAAGCCAGATAATTTTGACAAGGAATAAAACTCCATAAGATGTTTAAATTCCAGTTTGTTAAAACTCATGTAATGCAATGTAAGTGTTCCTATGAACTGTATTTGTGTCCCAGAGATTTGTTCTAAATAGGATTTATTGTCTGTTTTATTATTTGTTCTGGTTTACTCTGACAGCACATTTTGTGCCCCTTGTTGCCCGTCTAGGGGAGACAGGAGGTTTGAAAAGCCAGGTCGAAAAGATCCAGGTTAGTATGCTATGATATACAGTGGGATCCAAAAGTCTGAGACCGCATTGACACTTTTTATTTTTTCATTTAAAGGAATAGTTCACCCAAAAATGAAACTTCTCCTCATTTACTCACCCTAATCCCATCCCAGATGTATATGACTCTCAGTTTTGAAAAATGTAAAACAGATTCTGCATTATATTTGGGTCTCTAATGAAATGTATAAGAAATTGTGCCATTGATCTCTGAATTGTGTACCACATGGTTTGTAAGGCTTTACATAAACTTGTGGAGTCCATGGCAGCTCCAGTCATGTAAATCTTTCAGTTCAACTTTTAATTCAAATTATGCTGATAATGTAAGTTGTAATGAAAATGTTGCATTAAATAAGAAAATAATGCAAATAGAAGCATTTTCACTAGTTGTCTCAGATATTTGGACTCCTCTGTATAAAGTGTGAAAGTTTATGTTGGCAGTTTGTGGATCTGTTGCATCACAGTACATGTCAGCTAATCCAATCAATCTCTTCTGTATAGATGGAGCACCAGCCCAATTTCCACTCAATCACAGTAAGTAATTTGCTCTGCTAACATGCATAGAAAAATGGTGATAGATTTTGCATTCTTCCTGAGCTTTGAATCCTGAGCTTTGAGTGCTTCAAAAAACACATACTGTTGCTTTTTCTTAAAAGTAAGGGCAAACTACGAGGATGCTGGTGCAGGCAATGCTCGAAAGCACGAGTTCATACGCTCAGAGAGTGACAACTGGCGCGTGTCTCGAGAGGAGCAGAATGGAGAGGATGATGACGTGGGCTGGAGGCTAGCGGGGTCTCGTCGGGATAATGAACGATGGTGCCCCCCAAGTCCAGGTGCGCTTTGCACCTTTTTTTTTTTTAAACAGCTCAGTGTTGTTTACTACAGTTTTTTTTTTTTCCCCCGGCCCTCACCTCCCAAAATAAAATAAAAAAACCTATAAAACCGTTCGTGCATTCACACAATGTACTGTGCTCGTGCTTGGTCTTCTGAAGAATGCGAAGTTGAGAACGGCTGAACAAAAGCAAAATAACAAGCAGCATTTTCATATAAGTTTGGCATGAATGATTGATAAATTCACTTCAAAACCTCTTTGGAGCGCTCATGTTTAACCTGGCAGGAACAAATTGGATGCCCCTCAACCCTGGGGGGAAAGAATAAAAATAACAATAACAAAGGATCTACACAAATTCAAAAGTGCCTTTTTTTTTTTTTTTTTTTTTTTAATTCAAAATAGCCTATTATGAGAAGTTCTAACCATTTGAACAGCTAACGTTAGGTCTAATGTATCCTCTACATTGTCAGCAATGCAATTCTCCAGTGCAGCGATTAGTTATAAACAAATGAATGATCAAACCCCCTTTGGTTTAATTAGATAATGCTTGGATAATTGCATGGATGATTGTTGGTGCCAGATGGGCTGGTTTGAGTATTTCTGTAACTGCTGATCTCCTCAGGTTTTCACACAACAGTCTCTAGAATTTTCTCAGAATGATGCCAGAAACAAAAAAACATCCATGAGCAGCAGTTTTGCGGATGGAAACGCCATGTTGATGAGAGTGGTCAACAGAGAATGGCCAGACTATCTATATATATACACACACACACACACACACACACACGCACGGGCGGCCAAAAGTTTGGAATAATGTGCAGATTTAGGTCTTAATGAAAGAAATTGGTACTTTTATATTCACCAAAGTGGCATTCAACTGAACATAATGTATAGTCAGGACATTAATAACATGAAAAATTACTGTTATAATTTGAAACAATTTTCAGAATTTCTTAAATTACTTGAAAGAGTTCTCATCAAAAAATCTTCCATGTGCAGCAATGCCAGCTTTGCAGATCCTTGGCATTCTAGCTGCCAGTTTGTTCATATACTCAGGTGACATTTCACCCCACACTTCCTGAAGCACTTGCCATAGATGTGGCTTTCTTATCGGCACTGCTCATGCACCTTACAGTCTAGCTGATCCCACAAAACTCAATGGGGTTAAGATCCATAATGGGGTTAAGGTTCAGCTGTTTCTTTGCCTGCTCTAACCTTTTCTTTTTTTTACTGTTTCAAAAGTGGCTTTTTCTTTGCAATTCTTCCCATAAGGCCTCCTGAGTCTTCTCTTTACTGTTGTACATGAAACTGGTGTTTAGCGGGTAGAATTCAATGAAGCTGTCAGCGGAGGACATGTTAGGCATCTATTTCTCAAACTAGAGACTCTGATGTACTTATCCTCTTGTTTAGTTGTACATCTGACCTTCCACATCTCTTTCTGTCCTTGTTAGAGTCAGTTGTCCTTTGTCTTTGAAGATTGTAGTGTACAACTTTGTGTGAAATCTTTAGTTTTATGGCAATTTCAAGCATCGTATAGCTTTCATTCCTCATAACAATGATTGACTGATGAGTTTCTAGAGAAATATGTTTCTTTTTTGCCATTTTTTACCTAATATTGACCTTAAGACATGCCAGACTATTTCATACTGTGGCAACTCTAAAACAAACACAGACAATTTTAAGCTTAATTTAACAAACCAAATAGTTTTCAACTGTGTAATAGCAAGTGATTTTCTAGAACCAAATTAACAATTTCACATGATTACTCAAGGAAAAGGTGTTGGAGTGATGGCTGCTGGAAATGGAGCCGGTCTAGATTTGACTTTTTCAAATAGTGCTGGTGCTTTTTTTTTAACACAATTAATGTCCTAACTATACTTTGTGATGATTTGAATGCTATTTTTTTCAGAATAAAAGTATCAATTTCCTTCCGAAACAGCAAAATCTGTACATTATGCCAAACATTTGGCCGTGTGTGTTTTTTATGGTAAAATGCCATTTATTTAGAACTGTGATTGGTTTATTTCAAGTTAGACATGAAAAAGTTAAGACTTGCAGTTTAGTTACCGCTCTGATAGATTCAATCATTTTTTTCTGTGATGGATTTGTTTGACTGATTCAGATCGAGTTAGTGAGTCCTATAGTCACATTGTATTTTTGTTTTTGCATGCCGCCAGCATTGCTCAATCAGTCCTGCAAGCTCAAATCTCAGTTAAAATACTTGTTTGTTTTGCTAGCACTGCTGCTGAATAGTGCTGCAGCGAATACGCAAATTTGAAAATGTTAAAAACTAGTGTAGGTTGTAATCCAACAAAATTCCCTATCTGCAGATGGTCAGCGGTCAGCAGGGTGGCGGGAACACCCAGAGCAACGGCGGCGCTTCCCGTTCGATGCAAGGGATGAGGAGCGTGCTGGTTACCGCAGACCTCGATCGGGCACTGGGAATGTAGAGGAGGAGAGAGACAGCTTGCCAGAATGGTGTCTTGAAGATGCAGAAGAGGAGACGGGTACATTTGACTCCTCTGGGGCCTTCCTCTCACTTAAGGTGAGAATATTGGAAGTGAGTTTCTAAACTTTACCATGTTTTTCTGAGTAAACCTGTATAAATAATGTCTGTTTGATATTGATAAAATCAGCTTTATCAATGTCAGATGGCAATTATTCCTTAGAATTTATTTTGATTGATGGATCTTCCCCACTGCCCCATCAGAAAGCTCCTAAGGAGCCAATCCTGGAAGAGGCGGAGCTGGACTTCCGGCCACTGGAGGAGAGTGGAGAATACACCGAAAAGGACAACAGTGAATTAGAACAAACCAAAGATACTGACATAGACGCAAGACGCAATGGTGAGAGCAATGAAGGTGAGGAGGAGATAAAACATTGGAAGATGCTGTAAAATACTGAATCTGTTGACCATTGGTGGAACCCAAATGTTTGATCAGTTACATAAAAAAAATCATAAACTTTAGGAACTGTGTCTGTCAGTGTTTTTTGTTGTTGTTTTTTTTCTTGTTAATAGAAGGCAGTGTATCGGAAGAGGCATCACCGGTAGCTATACCACTGACAAAAGTGGTAACACCTCCCAAGCCTGTGACCCCAGCACGCCTTCCAATAGTGCAGCCAGAGCAAGCTGAAGAAAGTGAGAGACCTCTTGAAAGAACAGTCGTTCAAGAACACCGACCTGAACCCAGTAAAGCACCACTACACACAACCTTACCCGACAGCCTAGTGGAGGCCATTTCCATACCACATGTTGCAAACACACTCCCAGGTAAGACTCAAATGCAAAATATTCTTTTCAAATACCCTGGGACTAATCCTATACCATGTGAGCTGCCTCCATAGGGAGCACTTTAAGGCATTATAGACGTGCTCCCTAGCCAATGTCCTTACCTTATTAAGGTAACTTTATTATTCTGCCTCCTAAGTCATTTTGGCCAAATTCTAAGTCATCGTATATATTATTCGTAGAGAAGGCAAACCTAGAATGCACTTTGAAATAGATCCAAGATTTGGATAATATTTTGGATAAAAAGTATATTTATAATCCATTTAGAACTGCAATAATAATCAATAAAAGATATTTTAAATGACCATTTTACCTAAAATGTGTATTACGTCATTCCTCTCACGTCACCTGTATTGAAGCAAGCCTGTTGGGCATTTTGCTTATAGTGATATTTCACAAAAAAATCATGCCATCCCAGATGTGTGACTAACTATCTTCAGCAGAACACCCAAAGATTTAGTCCATACGATGCCAGTGTTTACATCCATATCTTCAGAACCAATTTAGTATGTTTGGGTGAGAATCAGATCAATATATGTCCTTTTTTTACTCAATTTCCACTTTATCTTTCACTCTCAGATGTGAATGTAAGCCAAACAGGTACCACGTTTGACTTTTTCAGATGTGAAAGTGGAGATTAAAAAAAAAAAAATGTTTGTGTTCTGCAGAAGAAGAAAGTTATACACATCTGGCATGGTGTTGAATAAATGATGAGAGAATTTAAATTTTTGAGTGAACTATCTCTTTAAAGGGATCCTTTAAAAAAGCACATAAATGCAGCGTAAAACTAATCCATACAACTCCAGTGGTTAAGTCCATATCATCAGAAGTAATACGATAAGTGTGGGTGAGAATCACATCAATATCTAAGTCCTTTTCTACTATAAATCTCAGGTTTCACTTCCACATTCTTGTTTTGTTTTCTGCCGATTCACATTCTTCGTGCATATTGACACTTATTGGTCAGGACTAGTCAAAGGTGGAGATTTATAGTAAAAAAAACTTAAATATTGATGCGTTTCTCACCCACACTTATTATATTGCTTCTGAGGGTATGGATTTAACCACTGGAGTTTTATGGATTACTTTTATGCTGCTTTATGTGCTTTTTGAGCTTCAAAGTTCTGGTCACCATTCACTTTCATTGTATGCACCTAAAGAGCTGAGGTATTCTTCAAAAAGTCTTCATTTGTGCTCTGCAGAGTCACGCACATCTGGAATGGCATTTGTGTAGTTAAAAGGATAGTTCAATAAAAAAATTTAATTCATAATTTCCTCTAGTGATAAAGTTATATCAGCAGATATTTGGCCATGTTGCGATTATCGCCATTTGCTGTAAAGTGTACACTTTACAGAAGTGTTAACTTTCTCTAGTCATTTCCAAAATCAACCTATACATTTGCCCATGAATAAAATAGTATTATAATTTATTAAGATTTGAACATTAAAATATTGTTGTTAATTTTTTTGCTAATTATAGTGACAAGTAAATTATTTTTTTTTTATACAAAATATTTTCACTATAAATGTTTTATACATCTGAATTGCTGTTGTTACTGTGCATTTATTACAACCATCCTGCTCACTATATTTCGGTATCGCATCGGCCGACCGCTAATATTCTCATCCTCATGTTAATCCAAACCCATATCATTTTTTCTGTGGAATACACAAGATGTTAGGCTGCACTTTAGCCTCAGTCACTATTCACATTAACTGCATCTTTTTTTCTTCCATGCAATAAAAGTACAATAAAGGTTAATGGTGACTGAAGTTAACATTCTCTCTTAACACCTTATCTTTAAAAATAAGTAATACGAGTTTGGCTATCCCTATAAAGAGTGCGATTTGTATTTCGCACAGGTTTGCTGCCTAGGGAGAATGTTTAAAATTGCTCACTTACGTGTTTCATTGTCTATTAGTATGTAGGCAGAATGCAGCGAGGCAGCTCACTAGCTTTTGGAACAAACCCCCCCTGTGTGGCATATTTGTGGATGTTTTTAGTAAGAGAATGCTGAATTATATCTGTTCGTTCTTTCAGATCTTCCAGTGCTGACACCTTCAGTGCTCCCTACCCAGTCAGTGCCTACTCAGATCCAGCAGCTCAAGCCTCTGGAGGTGCCAGTGGCTCCACTTCTCCCCCACTCCACAGGCATTGTGGGCCCTATCGGCCTGTCCTCTGCCCTGCCCACTGACCAGGATGAGGATGAGGGACTCAAGCACTTTGAGCAGGTGCTGGATGAATGTTTATTTTCAGAGATATTGTAAAGGAGAGCCTGCACCTGAATGTTAAACAGGTGCCAAAAATTGAGAGGAAATTGAAATGGTAAATCTATGGCAGTACCGCTAATTGGCTTTTTTTTTTTTTTTTTTTTTTTGTGATAAATATTTTTTATTGTCTTCTGAAAAAGAGTGTACAGAGATAACAAATCATATGAACTATTTATGCAGACAGATAGATAATTGCTATGTTGAGGAGTTGCCATAAGGATTGAATGTTCAAACAGTAGATAAGAACACATCCTTTCTCCTTAAACAGGAAGCTGAGAAAATGGTGGCATACCTACAGGACGGAGGTGTGGACGATGAGCGTCTGACTGCCAAGATTGGCCCCAAACCCACAGCTCTTCCCATTACCCATGATGCTGCATTTAAATGGTTTTACAAGGATCCACAGGGAGAAATCCAAGGTGGGCAAATCAGAAAAAAATCCACCAATTTTACCTCTGTTTTCCAGGAGACTTGGGTAGTTGAGGCATAACACTTATACATGCGCTTCAAGCACTTGAGCACATAAAGATTATAAAAGGGAAAGTGTGATTTAATTCCTGGTACTGGTCATTATTTCTTTTAAGATATTCCACTATTATTATTTACCTTTTTTCTTTTAGTTATTAATTGTAAATGGTCCTGCTTTATGACAAATTCATATTTAAGTTGAAATATTCATGTATATGTTATTACTTTATGAATAATACAATAAAATATGTTTAAAGTTTTATAGGAAGTATAACATGTCACCCTGCAGGACACACGTTATTTCATGTAAATTACTCAATTAAAAGCGAAATAATTAAACAGTAAATACCTTACATTAATTAGTATTTCTCAGGAATTACGTTAATGCAGTTACATGTGCACTGTAAAATAATGTGTGGCTATTTCTTGTTATTCACAAAAGAGTACATGTAACTAAAGCTTTATCAAGCATCTTTGCAAACACCTGCACCTTAAAATAGCATCACAAACTTCATAAAGCTTTTGCACTTTGCCTCTGGTGAACTTTAATAATGTTTCTGTGCTGCTCTAAATAGCCACATTTAGTGACCCTGGACTGTTTCTCTTACTTCAGGGCCCTTTAGTAACCAGGAGATGTCTGAGTGGTTTCAGGCAGGTTATTTTACCATGACCCTGCAGGTGAAGCGAGGCTGTGACGAAATGTTCCAGCCCCTGGGAGAGATTATGAAGATCTGGGGAAGAGTGCCCTTCAACCCCAGCCCCACGTTACCTCCCATGCTGGTGAAATAAAGCTCATTTATTAGTGCAAAATGGCAGACCATCACCGTGTGCCTTTTTGTTCAGCATCCGAAATGTTTTGGCTTGTGTGTTTGTATGTATGTAGGGAGATGCAGAACAAGAGAGGCTGAAGAGGCAGCAGGAAATTAATGCTATAAATATGTATCAACTACAGCAGATGCAATATCAGTACTTACTCAGGTATGACAACTAAATGCTGTCAACTTCTTAATTTCTGTGTCACTTGCATCACCAAATGGCAAAATTATACATTCTCCTTCTGCCTGGTTGAACAAACAGATAGTTCCAGAGACTAAATGTAAAATTCAGTGCCAGCTATACACAAACATGCAAGCGTGAACTTGCGCTGTGAATCATCACAGCACACTGTGACTTTCTGTCTGGATTAGAGACACCGCTTATCACACCAGAAAAGTGCGCACACACACACAGGTTGATGGAACGCAGCTGTATGGAACAGACCACAGGGTTTTCAAAACTATATTTAACTTAATACTGTGTGTTAATAACGCCATGGTCAGCTAAAGCACATTTGCAAGTACACAGTTGAGACAGCCATGATGAAAACAGTGGTGCTCGCTTATTAAGATAATTACGGTAACCTAATGGAAGAGCAGAGAGAGACTTTCTGAGCATTCTTTCATTGAGTTGACCAACAAGTCTTCACATAATGTCAAAATATGATGCATTATATTTTGATTATGCTAAATCTTTTTGCCTTTTGTAACAGACTATTTTATAACAGCCTATGATAATGAATATTCCTTTCTTAGCACAAATTTATATATGTAATTCATTGCAATTAATTCAATTAATTAATTGGCATATTATGGAATTGACTTCATTAAAAAAGGTCATCGATTGACAGCCCTAATATGCTTTGCTTAAGAGAAGCTGAAAGCCTAAATTGAATACACAACATTTTGAATGAACAATAAGTTTCATTACAAATTTCAACAAATTCAATATGTAAGAATTGTTAAATGCACACAAGATCAATCATAATTATTTGAATCAATTGACAGCTCTAGTATACATTTTATTTAGTGTATCTGTTTGAATGGTGGCTACATATCACACTGTAATCTTTAGTGGTCGACTTATATAAGTTGCTGAAACCAATATATATTTATTGGCCACTGCTGAAAATCTCAAGATTTATATATCAATTACTAGTATCTCTTTTACAATAATTCTCCAGGCAACAGTATGCTCAGGCTCTGGCACAGCAGAAGGTTTTAAGCTCTGCCCCTCCTCCTCCCCAACATCAGCAGCTCAATCTCCTCCTCCATCAGGCACTCAAGATCAGGTGAAGCCTCACTGTTAAGTCACTTCTGGTTTCAGTCACCCTGTCAGAATTAGTCATTCATAGCTGTATATTAAGAGAGGCCAACAGTAGGGCATGAATGTGTGGGTGATGGGTAGCATTTGATTTGGTATTGTGGAATTTGTGATTTAGTCTCACAGTTTAACTTGTTTGCCCATTGCAGAACACCAGATCCGCAACAGAGCCTCTTGCCTCCTGTCACACGTTCCATGTCAGTTCCAGATTCGGGTTCCGTTTGGGAAATGCAGATCCCGTCCACTCAAGCGTCATGTTCTCCAAATATGCAGCCAGCTGCTCCCAGCAGTAAGTCATCACTCTTGAGAAATCAAGAATCGACAATCAAATTAATTACATTTTTGTGGCTTTTTGTATGAAAACTTGAAATCAAAATTGACCCCATTCACTTTAACACACATTCCTGGTCTAATTGTGCACAATTCATCAGTGCTTTTGAATCTAAAGAAACAAATGTTTGTTGTGGTAATCTTTCATCAGATCAGGCTCTGCCTTTGAAACTACTTTCCTTATAGCTAATGACCCCGTTTGCATCTGGTATTAAGATGCTTTTCAGGTGATCCGATCACAAGTAGTCAGCGCTAAATATACATATGAAGGTAGTCAAAAACACACGTAGTCACATCGCATTTGAAGTTTTAACCGTAATTTGTACTGTACGTGTCCTGGACAGCAGTAAAGCAGCACCCCTCAGCTCTCAATCAACTTCTGCGCAAAAACAAGTGTTTAAACTTTGCCAGTTACAAGCGGCTTTAAAAGGGAAAAAAAAAAAAAAAAAGCTAATACAAACACTGGAACTTTTTCAGTATGTCTGATATCAACACAGATTAGAAGCATGAACAATCTGAAGCTCTTTTAATACAGGTTATCCACTACAATAACTGATAATTCTGCTTGAAATGTATTTTGTATCTGGGACAAACAGCATGACAGGGTTTTTTTTCATGCTTTCATTGTCTTTTGTCAATTTTTGCATTTTATTATGTTGTAACACACTAATTGATAAATCAATAGTGATTGATAAATGTCTTCATGAAATCAGAGACTCTCCCCTCGAAATCCGAACACAAGTGGTCACTGGAGTAGGGCTGGGCGATGGGTAAAAAATATTTGATTGATAATTGTCTTCAAAAATATTGCTATACTGATATACGATTAGATCGTCAACACACCTGCCGAGGGTCGGTCAATATTTTTGCTTTAATGATTTTGCTTTAAAAATGTAATTAATTTATTGAAACCTGAAAAACACAAACGAAAGGAATTTCTAAATTCAAATTGCACTTTGGACTAAACGAAAAAGCAATTAAAATAACGAAGTGAACAAAAAATCTCATTTAACCACATCCCCAAATCCAAACATTTACCATCTCCAATGGCTCCATTTGCCATCATGCAAGTATCAGTCAGCGACAACAGGTGGAAATTTACTAATAACCTAGAGATTAAGAACTAAAGATAATGTAATGATAATAATGAATATTTTAAGCCTAATAAATTCCCTTGTGTTCCCAAAATAATGCTGCTAAATGTGTGTTATCAGATTTGTGTTTGTATTGCACTTTGGTAATAAAGTTAATGCTGCCTAAAGAAAATTAATTTTAATGAAATTTTAGGTTCAAGGTGAACGTGTCTTGTATTATTTAATGATTTAATTACTTTTGTCTTTGTTTATTTAATACAAAGGTATACAGTATATTACTGAACATGCAGAGTTGCTTTCACAACGCATGCTGACTGCTAACTGGTTCGTGGAGATAAAGCAAACCAAACTCACAGCACCTCTTGTGATGATCTGAGATCATTTGTAGCACTCACAGACAACATTATCCTTGCAAACAGTTTTCAGATGAATGAAAGAGTAACTCTTTACTTGTGCCTGTTCCACGAGACAGGCTTGCGCTCCATGCTGACATATGTTCCACATGACAGGGTCCCGCTGCATGCCTGTGAACAAACAGCGAATCAGACATGAGCGTAGACTTTTTTTCTTAAAAATATAATACTGTGTGTTTCTTCAAGCATGTGTCTGTGTCTAATAGCATTTCTTGTCATGTGTCACTCCAAGACGTCTTACAGGTTGCCCGCCTGTTGTGGGTAGATCAGATGAGCAAAATTGACCATGCATGAAATACATTTGGATGAGGAGCTTGCGAACTGGTTTCAGTCTTGTTGCATTTGGCGGGTACTAGTTTCACAACCCGGGCTAATGTTTAATATTTTTACTGACTTTCTAGATCCATTGTTTTGTCATTTCCCAATATTGTCGACCACCGTCTGTCAATTTAGTGTCACAATCGACATCGGGATCTTTGTAAGATATTATCGATATCCGACTACATCGTCCTGTCACCCAGCCCTACACAGGAGACGCTGGTTAAGCAACCAGGTGTGAACAGCGATATGTCTCGTCTAATCACGTGGTTGGATCACCCGAGACGCATCTTAATACCAGGAGTTAAACGTGGTCAATATCACTTGGTATTTGCAGTGTATTTGTTCATGTTAACTAGTAGCCAAATTGCAATGCAGCCATTGTCTTTGGGTACTGCTTTGGGTAAAGTAGTCTTTTTCAAATCTATCCAATTACACCAGTTACCAATAATGTAATAAAGATTACCACAACAGAATAGATATTGGTGTTGTCAGTTTATGCTTTCACCCATTGAATCGTCTCAACTTTGTCAGACGATGTTGACACACTTGTTGGTGGCAGAGGTTAAAGTAATACTGTAATAAGTTGAATGTTTTCTAGAATTATACAACTGACTAGATGAACAGTTTAAAGTGCTGCAGTGCTTTTTAATTTGGAAAAACTACTTTGGTCAAATTGCAGGGCTTGTGTAATGTCTGGTTTTCTTGTTTCTTACTCTCACTTTCAGTAAGGCCACTTGTTTAATTTTGGAAATGACTCACTTGTCTGATGTCTTGGCCCATTTGCAACTGATTTATCTCTGAGCTGAATAGATGCAACCTAAGCAAAACTGAAACATCTGACATTTGTCTGTGGGATTTTTCTTTTAAGTGGAACAGTGGCTGGTTGTATTTTGTAATTTGTCTACATGGGCTAAGTATTCAGGTTGAGCAGGATTTCTTTACTGAATGAACCTTCAAACAGCACACAAATCATTAAACTAGGCTTTAATGGAACAGTTCACCCAAAAATGTGTCAAGTTAAACATAGTTTGACTCGTAGAAGACATATCGACACATTGACCCGTTAAAATGTTTTACGCGTTTTATTTTATACAATTCGTTGCACTAAATTTTTGTGTAAAAAATATAATTGCATCCAAAGATTTTTGTTAGAATCAAGATTTTGCTGGCTGATAAATTAGACAATTAGATAAATTAGATAAATACATTTTTAATGTTTACCTCAAATGATCCACCAAATGTTTCAGTTCCTGAAGTAAAAGTCTGTTTCTCTCAGCATGGGAAGGGAGCAGTGTATGGGATTTGCCAAAAGACTCAACGACTCCATCGTCTTCCATTGAACAGATGCAGCTGGAGAAAGCCAAAGCTCTGAAGGTGAGAAAGATTTGAAGGCCTTCTTGTGTGCTTCAGATGATATGAGTACAAAGAATTTCTCGCATGACTTCTATTTTTTTTCTTTTCTTTTTTTTTTGAATCCCCTTTTTCTCCCAATTTGGAATGCACAATTCCCACTACTTAGTAGGTCCTCGTGGTGGCACGGTTTCTCACCTCAATCCGGGTGGTGGAGGACAGGTCTCTCAGGGGTGATAGTCAGCGTCAATACTCTCTGAGCTACCCAGGCCTTCTCTCGCATTACTTCTTAAATTAAGACCTAAATCTTTTTGCATTAAACCCACTTTCTGACCTAAAATAATTGGTATTTTATAAGCAAAGATTTTTCTTCTCTTTCCATTTTCATTTACATGCATAGTTTTTTGTTTGTTTTTTTCTGGATCTTAAATGTAGGAGAATTAGATGAAAGTTGCTTTGTGACTTTTGTGATTTAGCTTTAAATGTTTCTTCTAAAGCTTGAAATGGAGAGACGGGAGTTAGAGCTTCGGGCTAAAATGGAACAGGAAGAGAGGAAGCGTCTGGAAGAGGCGCTGCGTACCAGACAGGAAGAGGAGCGGAAACGCTTGGAGGAGGAAGAGCTGGCACGACGCAAACAGGTGACTGAAGACAATGCTTGATGAACTCGTGAAATTATGGCCGTTGAACTAGAAATTAATGCTGAGGCTCAAAGCAAAACCTTTTTTGGATTTGAAAAGATAGATAGGTTTTGATTAATGTAATAAAACACCAGACCATACCTGCAGATTGTGCTTTTACAGTGTTGGTTGTTACTGTGTAAACCGAAGTGTAGTTCTTTATGCACTCACATTCTGGTATAGATATATTGAGGAGAAAAAAAAATTTGATTATTAAATTGACATTTACATAGCACCTAAACTACTAGAAGAACTTGTTACAGGTGATGTAACTTGTTTATCTGATTGCAGGGAGATGCTTAGTGCCAGTAATGCAGTGTGTGTGTGTTCTGTAGGAGGAGGCTCTCCAGAGGCAGCGGGAGCAGGAGGAGGCGCAGCGGCGGCAGAAGGAAGAGGCGCAGCGGCGGCAGAAGGAAGAGGAGGAAAGATTAGCTCAGGAGGAAGCGCTCCGCCGGCTGGAGGAAAGGAGAGAAGAGGAAGAGAGGAGACAAAGGGAAGAATTCCTTCGCAAACAGGTGTGAAGACCTACCTGTTCTAGCTCTAAAATCTGATTGGATGAATCTGCATAACTATTGTTAACACCTATGACAGCCAAGTCACACTTAATGCTCTAATTCTTCTATTAAAACTCATGTTTTATTTGAGCTGTGAAGTTGTTTAAATAGTCATTTTAGGGTTTGATGACATTACACCATCACTGTAACCAAGTTGTAAAATTGGCTATAACTTAATACTGAAAAGTGATTTTTATCACACTCAAATTTACATGCATATGTCTTGTGGCTAAACTTTTTAAACTGAGTGAGAATTTTAACGTTCAGACCCCATTCACTTCCATTGTAAGTGTCTCACTGTAACCTCGATTTTTGCTTTTTTTTTTTTTTTAAAAGAAAAGGAAGAACGTGTAGAAATAATTTTTTGTGGTAATCAACATTATGCCAAAAAAGCTGTTGATTGAGCTTAAGTTGTATATAGCCCGGGACATTCCTTTAACAGAATTATCTTTAATCGTTGCATTGCTTTGCATCTCTAACCAGCATTGTACTATATTTCTTAACATATAATTATTTATTGTGATCTTTCTTATTAATTCATTTATTGAATATTGAGTCTTTTCTTTTGTATTCCTCTTGCCAGCATTTTGTAAAAGCTATGTATTGTGCCTAACAACACCCTTAAACTGTGTTAAAATCACTTACAAATGTCCTCTTAAAGCTTACTCTTGTTTTATGTCCACCTCAAACTATTTTGTTATCCTAAGTTTTGGGCAGCTCAGCTAAATTTACTGAGATCGAAAGCTATTTAGATCCGTTTCTAATACTTTGTGTCTCTCTGTTTTGGTGGTGTTGTTCCAGCAGGAAGAGGAACGGAGGAAACAGGAAGAACTCGAAGCTCTGAGGCGACGTGAGGAAGAGAAGCGGCAAGAAGAGGAAGCCGCAGCATTGGCAAAGCAACAGCAGGAGGAGCAGAAAAAGAGAGAGCAGGAGGCACAGAAGCAGCAGGAGTTACAGAGGCAGCGGCAACAGCAGCAGGAGGCGCTCCGCAGATTGCAGCAGCAGCAGCAGCAACAACAGCAGCTCGCACAGATGAAGGTACAAATTCATCTCACAATAAATCTTATGAGCATAAGATTTGGTTTCATAGAAAATTAGGGCTGAATGATTTGGACAAAAATGTAATTGCAATTTTATTTTGAAAAATTCTGCAATTGCTATTTGAGAAATAAATGAGATGATATGATAAACAATAAAAAAAATGTCTAAGTGATTCCTTTTATCCAAAATTTAAATGTGTTTTGCCCATGCTCTTCTACGGACCAGAAATACTGTTCTAGGAAGGAAATTCACACAAAGTATTTTGTGAAAGACTGAGGAAATAAACATCACAATCACATTGCACTTCTCCGCTGTGTAAATATTTTTTTTTTGTCCAATTTGTGAAAGTGTCTGCTCACTTCATGATATTTTGTTTAAACCCTGTCAATAAATATTATTGAAATATAATAATGATGATAATATTGATTTTAAAAACAATTATAGAAATGTATTATTGTATAATAATAATCATAATTATTATTATTATTATTATTCAATAGTAATTTATTTAAATTATTTCTTAACTTCCGTGTGGCATTGCTATGCACTTTTAAAACCTCAAGCCTTGATTTTGGTGGAAGTTTCTGTTGTGTGTAGTTGAGCCTTTTAATGCTGTGAAATGCTGTCTTCCTTTCTGTCCACAAAAAAACAGTGTCATGGGGTTATTTTAGATTTGTATAGTTAATTGTAGTGGCCAAACATATTTGAAATGATGCAAATGTGCAATCAAAGTAAATCAGGGGCACTTTATATAAAAGCTAATTAGACGTGTTAATCAGAGATTGAAAAGGCAAGATTTTGAAGAATGACCCAGTTATAGATGACCCTTTTGAAATTGCAGTCATTTCTGTGTATCGTCCTCAGCTCCCCTCATCCTCTAAGTGGGGTCATCAGGCAGCCACAGCAAACAGTCTCTCCCAGTCTCAGAATGCCTTGTCGCTCTCAGAGATCCAAAAACTGGAGGAGGAGAGAGAACAGCAAGCACGAGATGAGGTGAGAGGAGCGTCAATGATTTGCCTTTCCTAACATGTTTAGCTGTCCATCTCTAGTAAATCAAAAAGGGTGTAGTGTCTGTTCACTCCAAGGCACCTGTTATTTGTATTCTTCCTGTGGCACTTGTGTGCACAGCTGGATTCAAATAGATGTAACATTACAGTATCCGTTACTCCTACAGCAAAGACGACTGCAGCAGGAGCTCCAGAGGGTGCAGCAGCAGCAGCAACCTCAGGCCAAGCTCTCTGGCTGGGGAAATGTGCCCAAGCAGCCGGCTGCTACTAAATCCCTGCTGGAGATCCAGAGGGAGGAGGCACAGCAGATGAAACAGCGGAAAGAACAGCAGACACCGCAACAACAACCGCTGCAGCAGCAGCAGCAGCATCAGCAGCATCAACAGCAACAACACACAACCGTCACCCAACAAAATCACACACAGAACCGACCGGTGAGTTACACGTCCTCACCCCTTTTTTATTATGGATATTCTGTCTATGCTTCGAGCGCATTTGTATACAATAGATTGCATGACCGGTGTTTCATATAATTTCTTATCCATATCTAGACCATCAATGCATCAGTGTGGGGGTCTGTCAGTAATACCGGGTCGCACTGGGTGATGGACAGCAGTGTGTGGGGTGATGCTCAGAACTCTAATTTTGGCTTCTGGGATGAGGCAGTAGATGCTGCCCCACCTCCGGCTACACGCAAGAGCCATAATCTGAAAAACAAGGGTAACGCTAACCTCAGGTAAACCACTACAACATATTGCCAATATATTTTCATCACTAAAAACTGTGCAGTACAACCTTAGACTTTGGCACACAACAGCTTTTTGTGTCATTTGCTTATTGTATTTGTAGTGTAATGTTTCTCTTTCTGCCCCATTTTGTGTAGTAATAGCAGCGGCGGTAAAGCCAGTAAAAAGGTAGAAGAGGAAGAGAAGCTACTGAAACTGTTCCAGGGAGCCAATAAGAATCAAGACGGTTTTATGCAATGGTGTGAACAGACTCTACACACACTCAACACGGCTAATAACCTTGACGGTGAGTCACTGACATGCTTTCATGATGTTGGCACAAACACTTGTCCTTCATCCCCAACCCTCTTGCTGAATGACACCCTCTTCTAGTGAAATGTATAGAAGATATGCAGATAATTCTTCCCACTAACCACATCCCTCCCCTTTGTTTCTTTGCATTTGATTCATAGCCCTTTCTTGCATGCAGCATGAAGTGATTTCGATATACACATGCTGAGCACTTTATTAGGAACACTATGGTCCGAATAAAGTGCTCAACGTGGTCTTCTGCTGTTATAGCCCATCCGCCTCGAGGTTCGATACGTTGTGCATTCTAAGATGCTATTCTGCTCACTACAATTGTACAGTGTGTTTATCTGAGTTACCATAGCCTTTCTGTCAGCTTGAACTAATCTGGCCATTTTCCGTTGACCTCTCTCATCAACAAGGCCTTTCTGACCACAGAACTGCCGTTCACTGGATGTTTTTTGTTTTTGGCATCATTCTGAGAAAACACTAGAGACTGTTTTGCGTGAAAATCCCAGGAGATCAGCAGTTACAGAAATATTCAAACCAGCCCATCTGGCACCAACAATCATGCCACTGTCGAAATCACCGAGATCACATTTTTTCATTCTAATGGCTGAGGTGAACATTAACTGAAGCTCCTGACCCATATCTGCATGATTTTATGCATTGCACTGCTGGCACATGATTGGCTGATTAGATAATCGCATGAATAAGTGCTGTGAATGTACAGTTTACATACATCTTAGCCAATACATTTAAACTCGTTTTTCACAATTCCTGACATTTAATCGTAGAAAACATTCCCTGTCTTATGTCAGTTAGGATCATTTCTTTATTTTAATAATGTGAAATGTCAGAATAATAGTAGAGAATTATTTATTTCAGCTTTTATATCTTTCATCATATTCCCAGTGGGTCAGAAGTTTACATACACAAGTGCTTAACTTGGATCAAACGTTTTGGGTAGCCTTCCACAAGCTTCTCACAATAAGATGCTGGAGTTTTGGCCCATTCCTCTAGACAGAACTGGTATAACGGAGTCAGGTTTGTAGTCCTCGGATCAGATTGAAGTCAGGGCTTTATGGCCACTCCAATACCTTAACTTTGTTGTCCTTAAGTCCTTTTGCCACAACTTTGGAGGTATGCTTGGGTTCGCTGTCCATTTGGAAGACCCATTTGCGACCAAGCTTTAACTTCCTGGTCTTGAGATGTTGCTTCAATATATTCACATAATTTTCCTTCCTCATGATTCCGTCTATTTTGTGAAGTGCACCAGTCCCTCCTGCAGCAAAGCACCCCCACAACATGATGCTGCCACCCCCATGCTTCATTGTTGGGATGATTTTCATCTGTTTGCAAACCTTTTTCTCCAAAAAGTAAGATCTTTGTCCCCATTTGCACTTGCAAACTGGAGTCTGGCTTTTTTATGGTGGTTTTGGAGCATTGGCTTCTTCCTTACTGAGCAGCCTTTCAGGTTATATAGAAATAGGATGCGTTTTACTGTTGATATAGATACTTGTCTACATGTTTCCTCCAGCATCTTCACAAGGATCTTTGCTGTTGTTCTGGGATTGATTTGCACTTTTTACACCAAACTATGATCATTTCTAGGAGACTAATGCGTCTCCTTCCTGAGCGGTATGAATGCTCATGGTCCAGTGGTCTTTATACTTGCATGCTATTGTTTGTACAGATGAAAGTGATACCTTCAGGTATTTGGAAATTGCTCTCAGGGATGAACCAGACTTGTGAAGGTCCACGATTTTTCTGAGGTCTTTGCTGATTTCTTTTGATTTTCCCATGATGTCAAGCAAAGAGGAGCAGAGTTTGAATGTAGGCCTTAAAATACATCCACAGGTACACCTACAATTGACTCCAATTAGCCTATAAGAAGCTAAATGGCTAATTGCCTGAAGGTTTGACATAATTTTGTGGATTTTTCCGTTGCTTAAAGGCACAATTAACTTTTAAAAGAAAAATTACTTGTGTCATGCACAAAGTTGATGCCCTAAACGACTTGCCAAAACTATAGTTTGTTAATATGAAATCTGTGGAGTGGTAAAAAATGTTTGTTAATGACTTCAACCTTAGTGTATGTAAACTTCTGACTTAAACTCTATATAGTATGAGATTTTTTTATTTTAAAGGGTCATATCATGGGAAATAGAATTTTCCTTTATCTTTTGTTCTATGAATGCATACTGTAAATTTTAGAACTGAAACATAATTTGCATTACAAAAAGGACATTTATTAAAACTGAAGTTGTAAAACTGATCTGAAATTCTACATCAAGATAAAATGAAAAACAAACAACAATTTATTGATTTTTACCCTTTTTGAAAGTTTGAAGATGTCGCAACTTCTGAATTTATATCAATGTGGCTTTCTAAAAGTGGTCACTCTTCCTTTCTTTTTGCAGTCCCCACCTTTGCGTTGTTCCTGAAAGAAGTGGACTCACCGTACGAGGTGCACGACTATGTGCGAGCCTACCTGGGGGACACGTCACAGGCAAAAGACTTTGCCAAGCAGTTCCTGGATCGCCGTGCCAAACAGAACGCTAACCAGCAAAAACCTCAGCAAGTCCAGCAGCAAAAACAGCAGGTGTGTGTTTGCGCAGCTGGTTGTGTTTGTTTGCATGCGTTTGTGAAGCAGTCTTGCTAAACTACTCCCCACATTTGTCTGTCAGGACTCTGTGTGGGAAATAAGCCAAGTGTCACAGTCAATCCATCACCACCACCAACAACAGCAGCAGCAGCGGTTTGAGACAGTCACCTCTGGTAAGAAGAAGAAGAAACAGAAGATGGTACGAGCCGACCCAAGCCTTCTAGGTGAGCGCTGAAGTCATATACATAACCAGGCTGCTCTGTCATTTTAAAACTTGGGATGTGAACTACAAATAAAAACTCAAAAATGGGCACAGAATTGTCTCAAAGTATAGCGCTCCAATTTCCTAAGACCTTGTTAATATATATATGTGTGTGTGTATGTGTAATGTAATATATATATATATATATATATATATATATATATATATATATATATATATTAGTTGCAAAAAATTATTATACTGTTCTAAATTTTTCAACCCCCCCTGACCAGCAATATGTTCTGGTTATGTGAAATAAAACCTCAGTAAACAGTCAAAGTAAGCATATAATTCACTTTAAAGTGATTTTGAGAACAAAGAGTTCAGTTTACCCAACTTTTAAAATTAAAATAAATATATCTCTCCACAAATGTCATCAAAAATATACAAACCCTCAAAGTCAATAATTTGTGGAGCATCCTTTACCCTTAATAACATCAAATAAAGAAGAGTCACATGATGCCACGCGAGGTACTGACGTGTGAACGGTGATCTCTGCGTATTTTGCTAGTTTTTATACTTTTAATGATATAAACCGGTGAGATTTGGTACACCGTGATCCATAGCTGTTCTAGGAAAACAGCTTGTCAAAGAATTCAAAATCCTCGGGCTCTGGAGACTTTAAAATACACTTACTTGTGAGAATTGCTGAACTTATCAGCAGTGCTGACGAAGGTTGTTGCTGACTTGGAGGATCTTGCTGCAATATGTTGAGCTATCACTGCCTTGGAGATGAAATTCACTGATATGGTTACAAGAGTGGGGGATGTTGAGAAACGGATAGATTATCTTGAGTCATCGGAGAGGGAATTAGCTGCTAATACGCAAGTGACCAAAACAGATATGGAGCGTGTCTGGAAAAGTTGGAGGATATGGAAAATCATAGTCAGTGGAACAAGGTCCAAATTGTTGGAAGTCCTGAGGGAGCAGTGTGTCAGAATATGGTTGAATTCCTTGACAAATTCTATCCAAATCTGCTTGGCATAACAGTTCATAAGCTGGAAATTGACCAAGCTCACAGAGTCCTGGCTCAGCGATCCGCTGAGGGAGACAGGCCTCGATCAATTCTGGCCAAATTTCTGAGATGATAAAAATAAAGATCTCATGTTATGTGAGGCAAGGAGTAAAGGAAGGCTTTCTTGGAAGAACCACAGCATTTTCTTGTTCCCAGACTTTGAAAATTTGACAATTGAGAAACGGGATCGAATTTAGGAATGCAAGAATCTTTTACATCAAGATATGGGCTGGCTCGAGTAAGAGCAGGGGTGTCATTACATTGATTAGTAAACATCTTCAATTCAAATGTCTCAAACAGATTAAAGATCAATTAGGAAGAGTCGTTATTGTTTTAGCAGAAATTCAGGGACAAAGTCTTATTTTGGCTAATATATACACCTAACGCTGATGATCAGGGCTTTTTTATAGATCTTGAAGGGATTTTGCAAGCTGCTGGCATCCACTCATGATGTAATATTGGGAGGAGACTTTAATCTTTTGATGGACACAGTCCTTGATCATAGTGGATCAAAAGTGTGTAAGCCCGCTAGAGCAACACTGACATTTCACAGGATGTGTAAAAATCTTGGTCTTACAGATATTTTGAGACTTTTTAACCCATCTGGTAGGGACATTTTTTTTTTTTTCGTCAGTCCATTAGATGTATTCTATAATAGATTAAATTTTTTTTCTATCTAAGTCCCTCATTTAATATATGCTGTTGATTGCTCAATTGGAAAAAAAAATTGTCTCAGATCATGCCCTGGTGAGTTTAGAGGTGTTGCCACTTATGGAGAAAAGGAAATCGTAGTTGGTGCTTTAATGTATCCCTTTTGCAAAATCCTGAATTCCAACAAATGATAAAGGCTGAAATCAATGTTTATATGGAGACCAACTGGTCCTCAGTATCCTCTGTGGGCATAGCTTGGGAGGCACTTAAGGCAATTCTTAGGGCCAGGATATTACAGTATGCCTCATTCATCAAAAAATCCAAAGCACGAAAACCTGTGGAGTTGGAAGGGAATATTAAAATAGAACTGCTGATTATTAAAAAAGACAAAGATCCATTTATCTATGATTGGGAAGGTTAATGTTATTAAAATGAATTGTATTCCAGAATTCATCTACAATGCTCTACAGTCTCTCCCCTTAGATGCCCCTCTCTTTTATTTCAAGCAATTGATAGTATAGGGAAGCCCTTCATTTGGAATGGTACATTTCAAAAGGTTACATAGGCTGATTGACAAAGATGGGTTAGGCCTACCCAAGATTTTGTTTTATTATGCATTCGGTTTCAGACATTTGGCTCATTGGTCTCTTCCACCTGAGAGAGAGCCCCTCCCTGGATTTATATTGAACAGGAAGTTCTTGCCCCTATTTTGCCTTTGCAAAGACTTTCTATCAAACTAACCGCAGAAGTTTAGTCACACCCCGTTATCTCGCATTTGCACAAGGTATGGACAAAAGTGTACAGTGTTTATTTTTTATTTAGTGGCAAATGTTGCCTCGAGCATATGACTGAACCCAAAATGACATATTAATAAGTCCCCTTTCTGCTGGTCAGAGTGGATTGTGAGGGAGGTTAATGTGCTCTCTGACCTGTATGAAAGTGGAGTGTTGATCTTTTGAAAATATGGTTCAACATTTTAGGATTCCCAGATCTCAGTTCTTTAGGGATTTACAGCTGTGCCATCTGCGTTTAAACATCAAAAATGCATGTCCAGAAGCATTACAAAAACTAGAATTTATACATGAAGACATTTTCATTTTCTTAATGCCACATTATTTAACACTATTTTCCACTGTTTTACTAGTAAAATCTTTACTTTGATTCCGGGTTGAAATGTGACCTGTACATGTTTATGATGAGATTCACCTTCTAATTGGTGTTCCTTTTCTCTGTAGGTTTTTCTGTCAACGCCTCATCTGAGAGACTTAATATGGGTGAGATCGAGACGTTAGAAGACTTTTGAAGCCTGCTGATTGACAAGCTCCCCCTACTGACAATTTAACCTTCTGAACAGCTGCCATTATATCCCACCTCAAACTTTGTTTCTGTCTCTTTTTTTTTTTTTTTTTTTTTTTTTTTAAACATTATCCTCAAATCTTTGATTTGGGGCAGCAAATCTTTGTTCCTCCCTAATCCAGAGGGAAAAAAAGTTGCAATAACAATGCTGCCCCGTTGCCACGAAAAGAACCAAAACATCCTGAATAAAGGAAAAGAGAGCGAGAGGAGTAAACTGACCTCACAGTCTTCAAAGTAACATCAAATGTGTTCCTCTGCTGAGATGAAGCGTCTACTCACAATCATAACCATCTCTCTTAAATTGTTGCTATAAGTGTGAATAGAAGGAGTGTAGAGGAAAAAAGATTATGTATTATCCCCACTACAATGTCCTTTTTATTTATTAGTCACCCCTCTCCCCCCTCATTCTTTGAGTGTTTTCCATTTCCTTTATTTTATTTTCTCTCCTCCCGTTTTCCTGACCCTATGTTGGCGGAGGTCGATAACAGCATAGGACTCCAGGACATGTAATCAACAGTGTCCTGTTTTAAGGACATGTTTGAAAGTTCCAGATAGTTATTCATTTTCTTGTAAAATATTAGGCTGTTTAAAGAATAAACTTTCAATTCTGCATCTGTATTATAATATATGAAAATGATGAACTCGTGGAGTCATACTTTTTTTTTTATTGCAATACAAGAAATAAAACAACAGTCTCCTGTGTGGGCTGTTCAACACCGCTTTGCTCTGAGTGCACATGGTGAAACACAATGCAGCGTTGTGCAAAGACTGTTTGCAAGCGTTTATTGAAAGGGAATGAAGAAGCTTTTAGCCTCAGAGATTTCTTTAAGAAAACTATAATTAAAGGAGTTCCTTGTTTTAAGGTGTAATCAGTCTTTTTGCACTGGTGAATCTTTGCTGTAGTAAGTTAAAGGTGAACTCGATGATATTTATGTTTTCTTACACCTAGCAGTGTAGATGCAGCAGCATCACAAAACCAGAAGGTGTCAGTTGCCAATCTAATTGAAAAAAATCAAAGCTATTTGCAATCAGTCAGTGTTAATTCTGTGAGTAACAGTGTCCAAATTCTTATGGTATAATTGAAGCATATTCGGCTGGTCATATGATCTCAACATCGCGACACTTATGAATTTGCATCCAGCACCATATGTAGAATAGACTGAGATGTCTAGAGCCTTCATCCCATTTGAGGATACATCATTTTAAACAAATCACTGAATGCACCTTTTAATTCACCTTCAATTCAACTATTAAAACATGGTATGTTCTTCCAAAAGCATGGACGAGTCATAAACCAAGATTACAATTGATTCAGGACTGGTTCCCTTTGGCCGTTATAATGGTGACTCCTTTGAAATATTTCAGACAAGATCAGGCCTAAAATTTGTGTTGAATATAAATTAAGCTCTGACGATTACATCTGTGGCATGCTGTTGACCATTTGTAAAAAATAAAAAAACTGCACTTACATTAATACCCTCACAATTGAAGTCTATGGGGCAAGACCTCCATTTCATTCCTATGTAACACCGCTATTACAAGTATATTAGCAAACACTTGTAAAAATGCAATTGATTGTGGAATTTACAGTCAGATGGTCATTTTTGCAATTTAAATGCCAACTTGAATTACGCTAACTGGAGGTTTAATTCTTCTGTTTCTGGAGACTCTGTGGTATTTCTTCGCACGTAAAAACAGAATTTCAACTGAAACTGAAATTTGGGTAGTAGCCATGTAATAAAAAGGATAATCTTCAGTCAGCCAGTCAATATTGCAAAATAAACCCTGATCACAGTAGGTGGTCAGGACCTCATCTGAGCAGAGTCTTGAGGAACAGCTGAATTCAATCACCGGGTTGCATCGTAGTTATTTTGTTGTTTATTTTGTCAAAATAACCACCTGACTAGACATTATTTATTTGCCAGATCATGCAAGAGACAAAAGCAACCGGTTCTGGAAAAACGTGCCTAAAATAAGCGACTTGCCTTAACGAAACAATCAAAAATGAGTGACACCATTCATTTTTTTTAACTAGCAGTTTTCGAATGACCAGTGAAATATCACTTTATGCTTAGCTGTTCAGTCAATACTCAGACTGTTGGATGGTGGGATTGACATCAATTTAGAATGAAAGTAATCCAGAGAGACGTGTGACTAATTATTATTACTATTAACACATTACAGACACATTTTACATTCTTATATTTGAGCCTTTATTGCCAATAAACTACTTTAAATGATCACTTCAGTTACATTTGTCTCCACCAAATGTCGAAAAAATTATTGAATCATTAATTTCATATTCAATGATGCGCCACATCATTTAACAATTTTTTATTTTTTTTATGTTTATCGAATCAAATTGATGTCACCCATTCCATGGTTAGACCACCTCTATAACCCCAAATGAGAGAAATAGCCTGGGACAGTGAGTGGCCATGAAAGTCTTCTTCACTGTTCAACAGGAATGGAAAGACTCATTTTGCTGCAAATATGGGAGGGTCTGAAAAGGGTGGGTAGTTTCCAGAAGACTTGACAAAAGTCTACACTGTCCATGCAAAGTCCTCCCACCTAAACCCAGCTACCTCTCTCTCGCTCTCTCCGTTTCTTCATTAACATACCAGTCCAGCAACGGTGAACAGAAGCATCCTACCTAACACAGGAACCATGGGCGACTGCAGAAGTTACAGTGGTTCATCTCGGCTTGTCCTCTGTGCTGTTCTGGCCATCTGTATGGCCTTTGTGCAGACAGGTAACATCCCATCTTTCCCATCTCATAAAAAAATTGACATTTCATGCATTTGTAGAGTTCTGGGCAAAGGGTACAACGGCCAGTAATGGAGTAATAAGCTTGCTGGCTCGTCGTAGTTGAGAAATTGAGTTTCTGTCAGTTCTGAGATTTTTTTCTTGAGTCTTGATGTATAAAGTCTAGGAGAGTATCTGTTAGAATATGGGCCCATGTAGAAAAGTGTCCACAAAATCAGCTAATTGTGCTTGTTCAACTTTGTTGACCCTCAGGCCTGGTTTTGGGAGCCCCCTTCTAGTTGCTTGAATAGCCGTTATTGAGCTTGAAAGTTTTTCTTTTAACACTGAATTGCAGACTAAGATCATATTATAAGCTTTATTTTAATAATGTGCTGAAGAGGTTCTCGTACTTTCTCGTAATGTTCTGTTAGTTTCCCAAATAAAAAAATGGGTGACAAAAAAGGCCACTGTTCTTAAAAAAAATTACCCTACTTGGTTGCTTATAAAATAAAATGAAAGGTGCATTTAAAATGTTTGCCAACACTTAACCAGAATGAACAGACTGTATAAACAGAGGTGTACGTGTCTTAGAATGAATCATCACATTGACTTCAGTGACATTCTCCTTTTCACAACCAGGTGTTGAACCTGAATTTAGTCATTGGTTCAGAGCTTAAAAAACAAAGACTCAGTTTGTTAGACAAGTTGAGAAAAACAAGGCCTGCTCACTGCTGTGCAAAGAGCATAGGCAGGGATTTGGAGCTGATAGAGTGTTGTGGGATTTAGACATAAAAATTCATTTGTACACTGAGAAACAAATTGCATCGTAAAAATGTTTTATATTTATGATGGAAACTTAAAATTGGTCACATCTTAGAACTGGAAAACATGGTACATTCCAGAAGATATTTTTAAATGCATAACCTCATAAGGTGGGACAAAATGACAGTTGAAGAAATTGTAATACAATCTCAGATTTTCCAGCAAGAAGAGATTATGTAATACTGATTTATTTCAGTTTACAAGCCAAAAGGGTGGTAGCAAAGTCACCACAGTATTACTTATGTGAAATCATTAGCATTTTATTGTCATTGAGTCACAATGTATTTGAATGCATTTTTAGTGTGTAATGGGATTTTTGAGTGAACTTAGTTTCTATGTATATTGTACAATATAATAAGTACTAAAAGCTGCCCATTGCAACTAAAGCATAATTTATTCACATGCTTTACTGAACAAACATTTCACACTGATATTGAAGTGTAAGGTGTTCATTTTCAATACATAGTACTTCTTCAACCATGAGTTTGGCCATTCTTTGGCATCTATGTTTGATATAAAGTGATTTTCTAGTACCAAATGAGCAATTTCACATGATTTCTCCAGGATAAAGTGTTGGAGTGATGGCTGCTGGGAATGAGACCTATCTAGATTTGATCAAAAATGACTTTTTTCAAAAAGTGATGGTGTTGTTTTTTACACCAGTAATGTCCTGACTATACTTTGTGATCAATTAAATACCACTTTGGTGGATTAAAGTACCAATTTCCTCCTGAAACCGCAAAATCTGTGCATTATTCCAAACTTTTGACCGCCAGTGTATATGCTGTCAAATGCACACTACATTTTCTGGTGAAGATGAAGTAAATAGGGCTGAAAATATGTTAATTTTATGTAAAGTAAATCTAATCCTCAATAATTCATATTATTTTATGATTATAAACTTGACTGGGTCCCACAGTAATAATTTAGTTTTATGCAACATTCAAATGGGTTCCTGAGTTTTTGCACACCTTGTTCATCCATAAATGTTTTTTAGTGAAAAATATCTGAACATAAACAATGCTTTTCATTAAGCTACTATGTGGCATTGTATATTAAATATAAATATAATAGTGCCTATCAATGAAAATGATTAAATCTCATTCTCACTTGTGATCATTTAGTGACAAACTCTGGAAACATGCCTTCATTGTTTTTAAATAGATTTTCATTCAGTGTCTTTCAAATATTGAGTCTACTTGGCTACAATGGCTGTTTGGATAAAATGACAGGTTCCCTGGGGCATTTCAGAGCAAATACATAATTATCGAGATATATATCAAATGTTGTCAAAAGGCTGAAAAATATCTAAATATAATTTTTGTAGCCGTATCGCCCAGCCCGTATCCCTTTGAATTTCATTCTTCCAAGGAAAACAAATGTTAGCCTCAGTCACCATTCACTTTCATTGTATGGAAAACAAAAGATATGGAAATGAATGGTGACTGAGGCTAAAATTTGAGCAGTTCTTGAAAACTTTTTAGGAGGTCATGAAGTGACATACACAAACTTTTTTGTTGGTTTTTTTACGTTACGCACACTGTCGCCAAGATGCATGCTTTTCCATAGACTGGCTTCATAAACAAGGTTGTTTAACTTTCAATATACTGGCTGTGTTTAGGCCGTTGATTCCTCAGCCTCTAGCAGTCCTCTCTGACCACACAAGCGCCCTTTTGTACACTCAAGTGAAGGGCTCATTGATGTATCATTGGCCTAGCGCCCTGGTGTGCCGTACCTACAGCCTGCTTCAAGTCAGGAAAGTGTGTGTCTCGCTAAGCAAATATGACATTATCAAAAATATTTGTGCGCTGGCCATCCTCACTAGCTTATTCCAAATATTAACCTTTTATTTTAAGATTCAGGGTGGAATACGAGCATTTTAGTGTGAAGAAACTGTGTAGTAGCGTGGAAAAGTGGCGTAGGTGGCCGCTGCATGTAAACACACACCAAAATCTTCTATTTTCAAAACCTACTAGTGCTTTCATTGGACAAATGAGTGCTCTGTTATTTGCATTTGCTCACCAGGCAAGTTCTAACCCATGTCATTGAACAAGTAGGGTCAGACTAAATCTTATGGCACTCATGTCAAAATCTCCAACTGTTTATCTATGTTTGCTCCATCAGTCTTTGTCTCTTCATTTGGGGGTCAGAACCTTTGTCCATAAGGTGCCCTGTTGGAATGGTCTGTGAACAGTAACATAGGAAGTTGGGTTGAGACGCCATGAGTATTGTGTTGGTGTGAAAAGTTGCATGGCTCTCCCATGCCCGTGGGAGATGTGGAATGTCCATGAGAAATGTGAGAAAAAACAAGAAGAGAGGAAGACGTAGGAATGCATAAGACAGGATACCTGTAGTGAGAAGCGAGTGTTGATGCTCAAAAAGAAAGACGTCAAACAGCATGTTCAGTCACTTTCTGCATCATCATGACAAACATTTTCTACTTTCTACATCCCTCAACTGGCCATTTTAATGTTCATAAAAATCATAATTTACACTCACCTTGTCAGGTTTATGAGAACATAATTGAAATACAACTAGTTTTTCCAGTTCACTTTTGAAAATACTTTTTAAATGGTTCTCAGCACCTTAGGCCACGTCACATTAATATGTTTTCATTTAGAAACACATTGCAACTCATCCACACAGGAATGACATTTTCCTTAACTAAAAATGAAGACTTTCGAAAAATGCTCTAGTACCACATATTTTGGAAAAGAATGACAAAAGGAAAGGAAAACAGAGTTTTCAATTGATAACAGATTATGGTGGATGTGGCTTTAGGCTCAGTAAATTACCTTCTTTTCAAAACACTTATTGCTATGTGGGTTTCTCGAGTTACTAATGTATAACTCACTGTCCATTCGACAACCGTAGATTGAAATTTCTTCAGCTGAAATCAGTCTGTGCTTACTGAAATTCGAAGCACTGCCCCCAGTGGCCAAAGCTGGAAGTGTTGTTGAAGGGTACTCCAGTTGCTGGGTGAAATGTCCACAGAGGTGCACCAATAGTGAGTTGTTTCTTCATTTACATTTATGCATTTGGCAGACAAAGTGACTTACAGTACACTTATTAAGGGACAATCCCCCCCAGAGCAACCTGGAGTCAAGTGCCTTGCTCAAGGTGCTGGATATGGGGATTGAACCAACAACCTTCTGCAAACCAGTTCTGTGCATTAACCCACTATACCAGCACCAATTAGTTCTAGTTGTAAATGATGTAATACAGTCAACAGGAATGCATTTTTAATTAATCACATGCCCAAACCTCAACCTTAAACCTAACCATCAGTGGAGTAAAAATGTTATCTTTGAGTGAAAATGCAATCCCTGAATTACACTAACCATTGATTATTTGAAATCGATTACTTCCTGGTTTCTATGGGACCAGAATGCTGATCTCTAAAGCTGCTTACGCAAATCGCTATAAATCTGATGACAGGAAAAGAAGCACACATTTGTATTGATACAAAGATGTTTGATGGTTGATGTCGTTTGTCATTAACTCGGCAGAATGGGGTAGATGTCAGGGTGCCGGATCATTCGTTGCAACATGTCGAGTTTCCATGTGATCATGTTGCACAGATGTTTCCAGAGAGCTAGAGAAAAGCAAAAAGTGGTCAGTGGAACAAAGCTCTTGTGTTGGATCAGGCTGTAATACTCTTCTAAGTTGTAATTGGAACCTTTTTATTCATACTGTAATCAGGAGGAATGCTTCATTATTGTTGGTGTGTGTACATCCTTTTCATCTGAAACAGTGGCAGATTCCTCTCCTACGCTGCAGAAGGATAATCAGGACACGCTATCTGGTGCCGGAGCCATCGATGTAACAACAAAACACCATTTCCATGACCTGACAGCAAAGTCCTCCACTTTTGACAATGAGGACGGTACACCCTCACTAACCCTGGATGAGGAAGAAGGTAGAGTTAGAGCACATATGATCACATACTGTACACTTTGTGCCGTATTTACTGAAATGACTTTTTTATTTATCTTACGGCAATTTTACGATCATCGACCACGTTCATTTGCAACTCATTTTACTATTGTAATGTAATGTGTTTACAGGAAACAGTAAAAATGTAGGCCAGAACTTAATTTTGACAATTGTGAATTGATTGGATCATGAATAGTGGCCTCTATATGACAGGTGATTGGAAAGGAGGGGGGAGGGGGGAGTTGGGAAGGGTGATTGAAAAGTGATGCCGAAAAAAGTTGTTTCAGGGGCAGACCAAGTTATTACATTTCAATGAAAGTTTATGATTTTTTTTACCCACCTTCTAATGAAGCATTCACAAGAAGACCAGGTATGTGTAGTAAGAAAGTAAACTGTGTCAATTTTGAGTTCATGCTGACTAATGTGTGGTTAAAGTTCAAATGGTTTTTAGATGATTGACAGGTTTACTTTCACTAAATGTCACATCAAGTCAGCATCCACATTCATCACAAAGCTAATCATAAATATATTTTTTTGTTTTTGTTTTTGTTTTGAACCTGAAATATTCCTTTAAATATTTACCATAATAAAAAGAGCACTCCACAATTGATGAAACTCGCTGCATGTAAAGTTAAAGCCACAATACTGTACATCTGTGATGTGCATGAACTGTTCTGACAATATGGAGAAAATAACATTATTAAATAACCAAAAATAAATCATGTCTATCTTATAGAGAACTTATATTGCCATATGAGTACAATGATAATACAGTATATGCACATTACTCTTAAGGTGGATTGACAGCTGTTGGTTTTCTCTATTGCAGGTGTGTTGGGGCCAGGTGCCATCACAGCTATTGTCATTGCTGTGTTTCTCGGAGCTTCTGTTCTCCTAGCTCTCATTGTTATCACACTCAGAAAGTTCACAGCCTCTTAGGAAGGTGTTATGTTTCTCAGTTTCCCTCTTCCCCAATCCAATCTCTTTTTTGTGTTCTTTATTTTCCTTTCTCCTCTCTCATTGATGGCAGGTCCCACATGAAATATGTGACTTCTCTTATAACACTCAAGACATGGATAGGGGAAACCAGACCGAGGCTGATACAAAAGGGCAACTGTGTTCTGGAGAATTTATGAAATTATTAGTTTTGTGATCATGTCAAACTGTTAACAAGATCTTGTTTGTATCCTCAAGAGACAAAAGTCGAGAATAAAACACTTGAAGATTATAGAATGTGTTTTTAACATACATTGGAGGGATATTTTAACAGATATTTTCATTTATATCATCATGCATTACAATTTCATGTGGTCCTGTTTCATTTTAATTTCTAATCAACACCAAGTTCTCGTTTTCTTGTCAGCCTAACTGATTTGTGTGAAATTACCATGTCCTTTAAAGATTGAGTGAGAGTGTGTATGCATGCGTGTGTATGTTTGAGAAAAAGCCAAGCAGAATTGTGTGTGTGTGTGTGTGTGTGTGTGTGTGTGTGTGTTTTAACTGAACTTTTATATATAAACTGATGTAAAGTTGTGTGTCCGCTTGTGTTAGCTCACAGAGCAGATTAAAAGACCACGTTAAAGCCTTCCATGTGAAAGAGTAGTTTCTTATATACTTCATATTTAATCTTGTAATCTGATTAAATAATACTTGTGTGTATTTAGTTGTTATTTATACTCTTAATGTCGAGGGGAATATTCAAGGGGAATGGAAACATCTACAAAATTAACAAAAACATGTTCCCAGTTATATGTCCCTCAAATGTAAATACAAAAAAAAGGGTTTTCGGAAACATTAACAACCAATGTCAATAACCGACATATAATTAGCTGCGGTCATCAGCCAATCAGAAGCATGATTTCAGATGATGATCCCGCCTACTTTGATATCAGCCTCATTGTCAGTAGAGCTAATTTCTGGTAGCGATAACCAGAAATGGTCCAATCACGGCCCGCATCGCTACCATGAATATTCGAAGGATGAACCAATCAGACGCTTGTCACAACCTGGTTGCTAGAATTGACCAATCACAGCCCGTACCACTACTTATAGTCTTCGAAGAATTGACCAATGAGGCGGGCGTATTATCTAAATAATACCTAATGATGTAAATAATATATTATTTGGGCGTTATGTTAACAAATTGCATTGCTGTAAATATATAACCTGTAAAATTAGTGTTATTGACTCTCTGCAAAAAGTGTAAAAAAAAATAAATAAACAGGTTTGTAAGCATTTGTGTTCACGTTATTATATTTGTTTTATATTTGCACTTATATTTACAATATACTTAGTGTTGCAAATCACAAATTTTTCAGGTCAATTCTGTTGGCCGGCAGCCATATCACCCTGTAGCCCAAGACTGGTTGCCCACTGAAGCTAAGCAGGGCTGAGCTTGGTTAGTACCTGGATGGGAGACCTCACGATAAAATCAGGTTGCTGCTGGAAGAGGTGTTGTGAGTCCTGCAGGGGGTGCTCTCCCTGTGGTCTGTGTGGGTCGTAACGCCCCAGTATAGTGACAGGGACACTATACTGTAAAAGAGCACCGTCTTTCGGATGAGACGTTAAACCGAGGCCCTGACTCTCTGTGGTCATTAAAAATCCCAGGATGTCCTTCGAAAAAGAGTAGGGGTGTAACCCCGGTGTCCTGGACAAATTTGCCCCTTGGCCTCTGTCCATCATGGCCTCCTAATCATCCCTGTATACTGATTGGCTTCATCACTCTGTCTCCTCTCCACCAGTAAGCTGGTGTGTGGTGGGCGTACTGGCGCAATATGGCTGCCGTCGCATCATCCAAGTGGATGCTGCACATTGGTGGTGGTTGAGGAGATTCCCCCCTTCCTTGTAAAGCGCTTTGAGGTTACTGATAAAGCGCTATATAAATGTAACTAATTATTATTATTCCATGAGATTTTTGCGTGTGGCGTCTATAGGCTGATTTTGAGGCAATTTGATCGTGTTTTATTTTTTTATTTAGCTAATGAACATCCCTTTTCAGACAAAATAAAATTTTATAATCTTCAATGTTGTTTAATGTCATTCAATCAAACATTTTTCAATAACCGTCCATATAAGGACAGTATTTGGGGTGAAAAGGACCCCTGTTGTAGGGACTAAAGGCTCTTATTAAACACATTGTTTTTCTTAAATGGGGGGAATCTGAAATGAAAAATGTTCAAAGTGGGCTCACATTGACTGATCCAAACAATACAGATTAGTTTGTATATAGAATACTTGAACTGTAATAAAATGCCAAATGTGTTTGCAATTAACTGGAACTTGTTGACTTTTTTTCTGAAGTAGTTATTTTGAGTAAACTTTATCTTAATTTGTCACTTGCACCTGACAGCACATTGCTGTCTCAAACTTATTTGCATTAGATGACAAATTGATCCCTATAACTATTGCCTCAGTATCTACACAATATCACTTTAAACCCCCTAGGGGCTTTTTACCCAAGTGTGGGGTAAAAGGCTCCCTCACAACCTTTTTTTTTTTTTTTTTTTTTTTTTACTGAATTTTAATCGAAACAAACTTCTGTAATGATTTATTTTCTCATAAATGATGTTGCCCCATCAATTCAATAAAAATAAATACAAATGTTTGACCGTGGTACATTGTGTCCAGAAAAAAAGCAACATTTCCTTAAGGGGTGCATTTAGCCCCATTGTACCCTGCACACCTCCAGATGATGCTGAATAGTAGCACTTTGATATGTCCCTAAATCACAGTATTTCCATGGGTTAATATGCCAAAAAGTACTTTTTCCATTTTGCAAATAGTTTACCAATTACTTAACAAAGAAGACATTATTTTTGTTTGTCTAGTAAACATGATACATCTGCATAACATTTTATATTTGGCAATAACAAAAATGTTGGAAGAAAGCATTTTAGAATTTACATGAGTTGCAAGTCAAACTCAAAGTGAGTGAGTGAGAGAGAGAGAGAGAGAGAGAGAGAGAGAATTTGAATTTTAACAAACTTTTATTACAAAAAGCATTTACAGTACATTTAAGTTACAATATACAACTATATTAAGAACAAACCCAACTCACAAGCGTGTGAAAACCAAATCACCTCAAATACAGAACACAAAGCCTCATTGTAACACCAAATACCTTCAAAAGTGACAAGATCATCGATATGTTTGTAGTAACTAAAATCAATCAATATTCTTGCTTGCAACATGTTTGAAAACAGAGTAACTACACTTTGCTCCAGATTCTGTTCAACTTTCTTTTTCCTACTTAAATAAATAGCCAATTTTGCTTGGCCTAAAACAAAATTGAGCAACTGGCATACAAATCTTCTTTTCAATACATATTTAAAACCCAAAATGAATAAAACCATAGAAAAAATTTCATTACAACTCCGAAAAATATTTCCTAAGGACAAAAATAAAGGCACTAATCTGGCACAATTCACAAATGCATGAAAGATGGTTTCTCTCTCAGTGCAAAAAGGACATACAGCACCAACCTCAGGATTTAAAATTGAGATAAAAGCATTGACAGCGACAGCGCCATGAAGGATTCTCCACTGCAGATCACCTGTTTTTTATTCAACGGTGGTTTATAAAATGCTCTCCACTCAGGTTTTCTGTCTTCATCCAATTTAAAAAAATCACGCCATGGAGTATCAATTTTCTTATTTAACATTTTCTTGTTAAAATTTATTACACAATGCTTGTACAAAATTTTCCCAGTACTTGAAAAAAGTCTATGCACAAGGATTCAACTGTTTTTAGAAAACTTCCGGAAAACTCCTCTAGGTTTAGTGAAAGCAGCAAACAAGGAAAAGAGTCTTCAGGATTTGGTGTACAGAGATGATCACAATATTCCATCAGCAAAGTTTCTGATGTTTTAAGAGCTGTCTGCCATTTCATTAGTAGCTGTGCAACTAGACGGGTTGATCTGATTCCCAAACATTGAGCCGTTACCTCCTCGTTCTTGAAATCAACTCCTGATATTTCCAGTAGTTGGCCCAAAGTAGTTATTACATTTACATAACATTTACATTACATTTATTCATTTGGCAGATGCTTTTATCCAAAGCAACTTACAAAAGAGGAAAAAATAAGCGAATCATCTTAAGGAGACAGTGGTACGAAAAGTGACAATACAAAGTTTCACTATCATCAGAATAGTATACAAAACCGATTTAAGTGCAACAAGAATTGTTAATTTTTTTTTTAGTGACTGGTTAAATGCTCGTGGAAAAGATGTGTTTTTTGAAGACAGAGAGTGAGTCAGCTTCATAGATTGAGTTGGGGAGGTCATTCCAGCAACGTGGTATGATAAAACTGAAAGTCCGGGAAAGTGTTTATGTGCCTCTTTGTTTTGGTACGACAAGGCGACGTTCCTTAGCTGACCGCAGGCTTCTGGTGGGAACGTAGCTCTGCAAAAATGTTTTTAGGTATGCTGGAGCCGACCCAGTGACTGTTTTGTATGCCAGCATCAGGACCTTGAATTTAATACGTGCATGAACCGGCAGCCAGTGGAGAGAGACTCTCTTTGGTTCATTTAAGACCAGACGTGCTACTGCATTCTGGATCATTTGCAGAGGTCTAATAGCACATGCAGGAAGGCCTGCAAAGAGAGCATTACAGTAGTCCAGTCTAGTTATGACAAGTGAATGAACAAGCAGTTGTATGGCATGTTCAGAGAGGAAAGGTCTTATTTTCCTGATATTGTAGAGTGTAAATCTACATGATCTTGCAGTCTTTGAGATGTGGTCTGTGAAATTTAGCTTGTTATCAATGGTTACCCCTAGATTTCTGACCGTTTTGGAAGGTGACACTGTAGTTGGACCCAGCTGCACAGTGATGTTGTGTTCAACATCAGGGTTGGCTGGAAAGACAAGGAGTTCGTTCTTGGCTGGGTTGAGTTGCAGGTGGTGTTCCTTCATCCAGGCTAAGATGTCTGCCAGACAGGCAGCGATTCGAGCGGTCACTGTGGTGTCGTTGGGCTGGAAAGACAAGTAGAGTTGCGTGTCATCAGCGTAGCAGTGGTAAGAGAAACCATGTGACTGGATGATGGGTCCTAATGACGTTGTGTATATGGAGAAGAGAAGTGGCCCAAGCACTGATCCCTGAGGTACCCCAGTAAGTAACTGATGTGGCTTGGATACCTCACCTCTCCAGGCTACCTTGACAGACCTACCTGAGAGATAGGAGTTGAACCAGCCAAGCACAGTTCCGGTAATGCCCAGTTTAGAGAGGGTGGAAAGTAGGATCTGATGGTTGACTGTGTCAAAGGCTGCAGAAAGGTCCAGCAGAATCATAACGGATGATCTGGATTCAGCTTTCGCCGGTCTCAGCGACTCTGTGACAGAGAGCAGGGCAGTCTCAGTGGAGTGTCCACTTTTGAAGCCTGACTGATTGTCATCCAGCAGCTTGTTCTGTGAGAGATAGGCAGAGATCTGATTAAAAACTGCCATTTCAAGTGTTTTTGCCATGAATGGGATGAGCGAGACTGGTCTGTAGTGTTCTATCTGTGTGGGGTTAAGTGCAGTTTTTTTCAGCAGCGGGGTTACTCGAGCCTGCTTAAACGTAGTGGGAAAAGTGCCTTCAAGAAGAGATGTGTTAATTATGTGTGTAAGTGCAGGTAGGTTGGACGGAGAGATGGCCTGGAGAAGGTGTGATGGAATGGGGTCAAGAGAACAGATGGTGGGGTGGTTGGAGATGAGGAGTTTTGAGACCTCAGTGTCAGTTAAAGGAGAGAACATAGAGAGAGAAGAGTTGCATACAGGAGGTGGGTGTTTGACAGGGTGTGGTGTTGTGAATGTAATGCTGATGGCTGTAACCTTATTAGTAAAAATGTGGCGAAGATATCTGCTGTCAGTGATGTGTCAGGTGGTGGAGGGGGAGGGCAGAGAAGTGTGTTAAATGTTCTAACAAGCTACAAGTGTCGGTGGTGTTGTTGATCTTGGTCCGGTAATATGAAGTTTTGCAGCTTTAACGTTATCTGAAAAAGTTGCAAGTAGAAGCTGATATTTACCTAGATCGGCTGGATCTTTAGTTTTCCGCCATCTCCTCTCAGCTGCCCTGAGATCAGTCCGATGTTCACGAATGACGTCAGACAGCCAGGGGCTGGGTGGAGTAGTACGTGCTGATCTAGATGAGAGAGGACAGATGTTGTCTAGACAGGTCGTTAAAGTAGAGCTAAGTGTGTCTGTGGCAGTGTTTACATCGAGCATGGAAAATACCTTTATTGTGGGAAGAGAGGCAGAGACATCAGTGGATAGGCGAGAGGGTGAGAGGGAACAGAGGTTATGGCGAAAGGAAACCAAAGGCGGAGTTGGTTTTACTATGGATGGGAGAATCATGTTGAATTGAACAAAGTAATGATCAGAGACATGTAAAGGTGTAACAAGAATATTTGAGGTAATACAGTTACGTGTAAAAACGAGGTCCAGCTGGTTGCCTGATCTGTGAGTTGCTGTGGTGTGTAGTCTTTCCAAGTCAAATGAGGCCAGAAGAGTATTCAGTTCAGTGGCCTGTGGCTTGTCTTGGTGTATGTTGAAATCATCAAGAACCACAAGTGGCCTACCATCCTCTGGCAAAGAGGACAGCAGGACATCCAACTCCTCAAGAAAGCTTGTCAGCTGACCTGGAGGGTGATAGATGACAACAACATGTATTTTTGTGAGTTGCATTGTAGTAATGGCATGAAATTCAAAGGATGTATTGTTACAAAGTGAAGCCTGTGGAGAAAAAGTCCAGTTATTATGAATGAGCAAACCTGTTCCTCCACCCCTACCGGTATGTCGAGGGGTGTGAGAGAAGGAGAAGTTGTTGGAGAGTGCAGCAGGTGTTGCTGTATCCTCAGGACGTATCCATGTCTCCGTCAGTGCCAGGATACTGAGGGTGGACTGTGTGGCGAAAGCTGGAATGAAGGCAGCTTTGTTCACAGCAGACTGGCAGTTCCAGAGTCCCACTGAGAACGAGAGTGGAGCAGAAGTTAAGTGCAAAGCGGCCGTAGGTTGTACGGGTTGCGTTTGGTCTTGCATCTGTATCTAGTGAACGGTCTACAACAGATAACAGGGATGTGCTTGAAGGCATGTGTTATTAGTGAGCTAGACATGTTAGTATAAGTAAAATAATAAAAGAGATAAAATAAAAAATACTTAAGTGCTTTGGTAAGTGGCGCCTTGTCGGTGTCCTTGCTCGGTGGACTCGCACAGGTAGACTCACTGGTCTTTACCCAAGTAGGTCTTCACACGAGGAGGGCTTTACACAAGGGCTACCACTTCCGCGTCAACATTCAGTCCAATAAATACACACTTTAACGAGCTGTTCAGTGGAAAAGCAGCCACGCCTTAATGCTACTTAGCACAACAAAGCAAGTCACGTGGTCAGCCGAAACCGAAACTGAGGGCCGCGTGAGATGACGTGTGGGAACAAACGCGACTTCCGTACACCGCAAATAAATTATGCTGTACTTTAAATAATACTCTAAAACAAGTAAAGCACTGTTTGCAGACACTAAAACACCAATAGTTTTACACACACTGGATAACCAACCCTAAATCTAGCAGCGAATACTATGGGACAAGTCAAAACAAATCTAACAGTGAATACTATGGGACAAGTCAAAGCAAAAATATCGCGCACACACACAAACACACGTTTAAGTTATATTACTGTCAATGAGTGTTTTGTTGAGTCCTGGGAACAGACCACTGGCAGACACATCCAGTTGTGCTCCACGAACTAAAGGCTCTTCCAATAGCCAATGAAGAGACTGTGAACTCTCCACTTTTTCAAAAACAAAAAGACTCCAAACCTTAAAAATGTTCTCATAAAACACTGGTAGTCCAGAAGTGCTCAATTTTGTAGGCTCCATTAGAAATAGGGTTTTGTCCAGTCCCAGACTCTCAAGATTATTTAAAATCACATACGTGACTGCACACCATTTAAAATCAACTGAACCAACTAGTAATCTTTGTACGAATTGCAACCGAAAGGTTGCTATTCTACTTTCAATATGTATTAAACCATGCCCACCCTCCTCTTTAGGCAAGAAGAGCACATTCTATGGGACCCAATGTAATTTATCCCAGAAACAATCCGCTAAATAGCCTGGATTTTAGCTTACAGATGCGAGGGAGGGTCAACACATGCAAGCCTGTGCCATAAAGAGGAAGCAATTAAGTTGTTTATAATTAAAATGTGCCCTCTGTATGACATCTTCAGAGTTAAATAATTCCATCTATCCAGACGACCTTTAACTTTTTCGATGACTCCTTTTTTATTTTTATTTTTGTACTGTCAAATCATCACCCAGACATACTCCTAAGTATTTAAAACCTGATTTTCCCCAAACTAAACCTTCGGGAAGTTCTATTTTCCCCACCTGTCCATTTACCTAATAGTAAAGTTTCACTTTTATTCCAGTTTACACTTGCAGAAGATAAATCTTTAAAAGTTAATCTTAACAAAACCTGTATGTCACTTTGCCTACTAATCATGACTATAACGTCATCTGCATAAGCTGACAGTATAAGATTATTTTTACAATTTGGCAAGTGTATACCTTGAAGTTTAACCCTTATTTGTTGTAAGAGTGGCTCAATTGCTAAAGAGTAGAGCATACCAGACAAAGAACACCCCTGCCAAACACCTCTGTGAGCTTTAAAAGGAGCACATAAACCACCGTTCACTATTAAAATACTCTCAACGCCACTATAAAGAACTTTAATATGATTAATACAATTTTTACAAAAACCAAGGGCCTCTAAAACTCTCCACAAATAACAATGCTGAACACTGTCAAAAGCTTTCTCCTGATCTAATGAGATTAAACCACAATCTAAATTTAGCATCTTGGAGACTTCTAAAACATCACGAACCAATGAAATATTGTCAAATATTGACCTACCAGGAACACAGTAGGTCTGGTCAGGGTGGATGACACAATCCATCACACCTGCTAGCCTGTTAGCCAGGGTTTTAGAGAGCAGTTTATAATCACTACAAAGTAGTGAAACGGGTCGCCAACACTTGATGTCTGTGAGGTCACCTTTCTTGGGCTGGAGGGTTAACACTGCTCTGCGGCAGCTCAAGGGCAGCTGACTTTCAGCCAAGATTTCATTCAACACCTCAAGCAGGCAATTCTATAGCCTTATACAGTTCCCCCATGCTCAGAGCACCAGAGAGCTTAGCATTGGCTTCCTCTGATACCTGGGGTAAGTCATTGAAAAATTCACTATCACCCCTGTATCCTGCCCCAAGTTCATTTTTGTACAAGCTCTCATAGAAAACAACTGCTCTCTTATGAATATCTGCAGGGTCTGTTAGTAATCCTCCAGATTCAGAACGCAGAGCATCGATGGCTCTGCTCTGACCATACTTTTTCTCCAAGTTAAAAAGAACCTGGATGAATCATCCATCTGATCCATACTCTGGAACCTCGACCTGACCAGAGCCCACTGTGCTTTAATACCCAGTAAGTCAGCCAACTGTGATTTTTTGTTAAAAAGGGAATCTAAATAACCCTGGGCACCAGTTGACAGCCAATTCTTGAAGTTTTAAAATGTCAGACTCCAAGGTGTTCATACAAAGAGTTGTCTCTTTAGTGACGTTTTGAGTATACTGTAAGCAAAATTGCTTTATTTGGACTTTCCCAAAATCCCACCACTGTCGTAAGGAGTTAAAAGATCCCTTTGTAGTTCGGAATTAATTCCAGAACAATTTAAAAGTATTTTTAAAATACTTGTCACTTAACAAAGTAGTATTTAACTGCCAGTATGCACTTCTTGGTTTAACGGAGTTTAAAAACACAGAACACTGCACCATACTGTGATCAGAAAAGCTCAGAGGGGTAATTAGACATCTTTTTACAATATTACGGTGATGCTACTGTCACGAACATGAGTCCAGGTATATTGTTTTTGCGTCTCATGAAACTGTCTCCAAATATCACATAACTAATGCGTCTTGATGTAACCGGAATAGTTGTGTCCGTCTGATTTGGCCAGGCCCAAGCATAATGTTAATCACCTAATTAGTACCAAGCGAGGATGTGTGTGTATATAAGGTTTCCAGTGTGTCTTTGGAAGCATGTTGACTGGGGACCGGCTGTTGTAAGTTCGGACGCTGGCAGATGTTCCCTTGCAGTAAACATCGGAGCTATACGGGTAGTATATAGCTAGTGTTTGGCTGTGGCTGCATTCGGGTACATTACCAGGTAGGCGTAATCGTGCTTTGTTGAGGATGATCTGTTGGCTGTACGCTTTTTGTTATTGTTATTTTAGGGCACCAGCACTGTGTTTTTCAACTGAGTGGTTGATGCGGAAATGACCAACGTGCTGACAATCAGGTGGGTAAGCAATCGTTTTGTATGCACTAACCTCTGTACAGAAGCTGCTGTTTATGAGTTTCCCTCTTATTCTAGTGGAGGCAGTGCATGTTGTATGATGTCCGGGTGTTCTCATGGATAGACCACTGGAACCACGGTCCGGCTTCCCCTTCTGCTTTACCCTTTAAATCTTATTGACGCAGGATTTTCGCCTTGCCCTGTTGCTTCTGTCCACTGGACTGATCGCACCCTAATTGGGCTCCACCTCGGGAGATTGTGGAATTGCGTATCGGCCACACATCGTCTTGTTTCAGCTGGGCTGTGAACTTCAATGTGAGTCTGAGTCATTAGTTTTCAATGGGGGAACTTTGATTCAGTTTGTGTTTGTGTGTGTGTGTCCCATTGTAAGTAAATTTGTTTGTGTGTTTGTCCGATTGTAAGTAAATTTGTGTGTGTGTGTAAAGTGTGTGAATGTGTAAGGTGATTTATATAAAAGTGATTGTATTTTGTATAGATTATATTTTGTAGTTTAAAGGTGATTTTATTTATTTTTGTCTTGTATTTTTTTTTCGTTTAGTTGATTTGTTTTGTGTAATTGAATTTCGTGGTAATTGTGAAATTGGTTTTCTTTTATATGCCTCTGGTCAATCAGAGGCTCTAGTTTTCTAACTCTGTTAGGGGCCGGAGCGTGCCGGGAGGGGTCACTAACTGCTCTTGGATAACGGGTACCCTAGTTCACTGAGTGTTGTGACTATTTTTTGTGTGTTACCTGCATATGTGTGTGGTGAAGTGAGTGTACGTGTGAAATTTATAGGGAAGTGGAAAGTGTGCAGGTTATTTCTCTCCCTGCCATCAACTGTGTTCTCCTATGTGAATTGTATTTGAATATGTGTTATTTTTTTGCATAAGTTACCAGACATGATTTGTGTGGGGTTGGTATGTATTTTTAGATATTATTAAATCTTAAAATAATGAGTATTTTTGTATATTCACATCTCTGCTCTATCTCTGTGGGAACTGAACTGTGTGCCCTTTTTGGGTTGTTATTTCCTTGGGTGAAACTCCCAAGGTGGCGTAGTCTGTGTTTAGCGGGGGTTGTCTTTATTAATTTCTGGGGTACTTGGGTTGGGCCCGTGTCTCCTGACAGTGCTGGGAGACTTTGGCTCTTAACCCTTACAGCTTATACCCTCTTTTGTCTTTTAAAATATCCCCTCCCCCCACTGTGTAGCACCACATTGACAAGCTGGATTAAATGATTACGAGAGGGCAAGTGGGGTTAAACATGATTTCGGTCCAGGTTTGACACTGTACAATTAAAATCGCCACCCAAGGATAAATATTCCTCTACACAGCATTTTTCTAAAACATTAAACAATGTGTTTAAAAACAACATTCATTCTATTGCTGACGTTGGGATATATACACAAATACAATTTCCAAAAGTAGCTCTAAAAGTCTACCTTTAACCACTTCCTCCACCTGATAGGAGTGTGGACTGAAACTCTTACTAAACAGAATGGCAACCCCTCCACTAAGTGAGGTGTTGTGACTCAAAACAGAGACCCCATCCCACTCCACTGCCCAATCAGCAGCATTCCTTGAGTCACTATGTGTTTCTTGCAACATAACACCATCCATTTTTCTTTGTTTAATCACCTCAAACATTTCTGCTCTTTTTCTAATTTCTCTTACTCCGTTAACGTTCAAAGTCGCAATATTCACGTCACCCATGTTTGGAGAAGAGAAAGAGACTAAAAAACACAGAAGCACTCTACACACACACACATCACATCAACAACCAAGCTGTCAGGGTTTCTCACTACCTTCATTAGTATTGTCAGAAATTAGTTTTCTCACAATCTTTTTTTAACCTGTATACCTCCTTGTTTGTAAACAAACCTTCTGACATAAAAAGCCTAGTTTTATCAACAAACTGTTCTGTGTAGGGAAAATAGTCATTTGCACGCACCCCTCTCTTGTTTTTGGTAGCTCTTAGGAAGAGTTTAATGTTGTCCACTTCATAAGTGCAATTAGAGAAGTCACTCTGAGAGACTGACACTAGAATCAGAAGATTCACTGCCACTCTCCATTCCGTCTTCACCATTAGAGAACTCCTCGACAGCCTTCTTAGCTCTAACAGCTGAAAAAACACCTGATTTCTTTCTTTTTGATGGAACTTTGAAATGACTCTGCTCCGTCTCCATTTCAATGCCATCACAAAACAAATTGGGCTGCACTGCATTAACTGCGCTATCACTCATTTGAGTGTTCGTCTTAGTAACGGGTTTGCAAGAAAGAATATTCAAAAACTCAGCATCACCCGGTCTATTTTCCTCAACCACTTTTTTGGGGTCAGTTACCTGAATCATATTACTCTCGCCCGCGGTTGACGATCCAGCCTCAACCATAATGATAATATCATCAGCAATGTCATCACCTGCAGAGCTGTTTTCCTTATTTTTACCAGGACAAGCTCGAATTATATTACCCACCTCCCCACAATTGAAACATTTCATCTTGTCCGTTGTAGCATAAATTACATAATCAAATGTCAACTTTGAAATGCAGTGACAGATCTAGATCCTCATCATCTTTTAAGATCATGTAGACAAACCTCCTAAAAGAAACCACATGTTTTAACAGTGGAGATGTACAACCAGTTGGAATCATTTTGATAGGGGACACCAATTTACCATAACGGGACAAAACTCTCACTAAAGTTTCATCACTTATGAAAGGTGAAACATTAGACAGCAACACTTTTCTGGATGGCATGGAAAGTGGAAGGACGGGAGAAAACAGATTATCAATAACTATTCCAGTCTCAACTAGCACATTTGCTTTTTCAACAGAGCTAAGAAAAATTACAGTGGCACTATTCATTCTAGAGGCTGACATGATATGTTCATGCCCCACAACCACTCATACAGCTAAACAACAATCCTCAACGCTCACCGCGGACGCCACTTTCACTCCATGGCGCCGCGTGAGTTTACTCAAACCCTGCACACAAGGGGCCGTCATGCTGTCCGCAAAAGAAAAAAACGGTAGCATGCGGCCCGACCAAACAAAAATACCAACACTTGGTAACAATAGTCAAGTCAAGTCAATTTTAGTTGTATAGGGCCTTTCACAACACACATCGTTTCAAAGCAGCTTTACAGAAGATTAGCATTAACAGACGATAAAACTGTAATGTCTATAAAGTCGATGAATCATCATTGTGTAATTAGATAAAATACGATTCTTTATCGTGTTTAATTTTTTTTTTAAATAATAATTGTATTAATAACCCCAGTGAGCAAGCTGAAGGCGACTGTGGCAAGGAACACAAAACTCCATAAGATGTTGGTTAATGGAGAAAAATAACCTTGGGAGAAACCAGACTCACTGTGGGGGCCAGTTCCCCTCTGGCTAACATTATGAATATAATGTAAATATTACTTATGTATAGTTAAAATCATGGTTTAAAATGATTAAACTTATTTAGTGTTAAGGGTCAGTGTTTAAACATTGATTGTGTTTGAACTGTAAGACTAATGGCCAGTGTCTTTGAAGTCCATCCTGTATTAACTGCAGAAGTTCACATAGATGCAATTGTCCTTGTTAATTGGCTGATGAAGGCTTTTGTTGGCAATAGTTAGTCTATTTATTCCATTTCAAGATCGTAGTCCATCAACGGACCGAGGTGAAGCAGCTTGGAGTCAGCATCAGTTCATCCTCTGAAGTCCATTGTAATAGAGTGAAGTGATGTTTGGCTGGCACCGGCTGCATTTAGTCATCATCATTCAGCGACATGTAGCAGTGGAGTCCAACACGAAGCAGGAATGGAGCTGGATCCAGCCGGTTCTGGTGACCTCAGGATAGGAGTCCCGAGGTTGAGACGGGGAAACAAATAAAATAATATTAGCATAGATGCCATTAAATTAATTGCAGAGTTAGAGATCATGCTCAATGTTTCTGGTTTCTGATTCCGGCATACCTATCTAAAGCAGCCTAATTGTGGGTTGGAGGATAAATTTGGTGTATGCCTGGCTAAATAGATGAGTCTTTAGTCTAGACTTAAACTGAGGGAGTGTGTCTGCATCTCGAACAGTGTTAGGGAGACTATTCCATAGTTTAGGAGCCAAATATGAAAAGGATATTCCTCTTCCTGGATTTTGATATTCTTGGAACTATTAACAGGTCAGATTTTGCGATCGTAATGAATGTGATGGAATATAGCGTGTTAGAAGATCACTTAAGTACTGCAGAGCTAGACCATTCAAAGCTTTGTATGTACTTAACAGAATTTTTAAAGTTAATACGGAATTTAACAGGTAGCCAATGTAACGATGATAAAATGGGGCTAATATGATCATATTTCTTGGTTCTTGTTAACACTCTGGCTGCTGCATTTTGAACCAATTGAAGTTTATTTATTGATCTTGCCGGACATTCTCCCAGTAATGCATTACAATAATCTAGTCTTGAGGTCATGAACGCATGAATTAGTTTTTCGGCATTAGCAACAGAGAGCATGTGCCTTAATTTAGCAATATTTCTTAGGTGGAAGAATGTTGTTCCACGATTCCTGATAATATCTCCCAGGGGAAGCATTTATAAGGAGAAAAGCAGAGGCCATATTTTACTTTTGTTTGGTTTGACAATTCCTCGTTTACACAGACAAAGTGGTAGCGGTCTGATAAATATGACCTAAACCATGCTAATGCAACTCCACAAATGCCAACATAATTCTCCAGCCTATTCAAGAGAATGTTGTGATCGATCGTGTCGAATGCAGCACTAAGATCTAAAACCGCGATCAGATGATAAGAGCAAGTAATTTGTAACTCTGATAAGTGCAGTCTCTGTACTGTGATGAGGCCTAAATCCTGATTGAAATTCTTCGTATATACTATTTCTCTGTAGAAATGAACATATTTGGGAGGATACTACCTTTTCTAGTATTTTTGACATAAACGGGATAAATCAAGAGAAAAATAAATCAAGCAAGAAAGAAAATTAAAAATTAAAAAAGTATAGATACACTCACAAGCTCCAAACATACTCACACCACTCCAAACACCCCATAGAATCCCTGCATGCAGAATTCTGTGGAAACATTCTAAGAGTTCAGAGAAGAACACCTACTAATGCATGCCGGGCCGAACTAGGCAGATACCCCCTTATTATACATATTGAAAAACGATCCCTCAAATTTTGGGCACACCTAAATTCGAGTTCCCCTAACACACTGCAACATGAAGCCCTTAAAACCCAAGAGCTGAAGCCTAAAACCATTCCAATTTGTCAGCTGGCTCTGAAACTCACAAACCTGTTAACAACTAACAAACACCAGTTTCAGACCAGCACTGCTGAACAAAACCAGATCAGAATAAACCAAATCATAAAAGAAAGCAAAAATTCATATTTGGACCATTGGGAAAATGAAAGTAAAAACCAAAGCAAATTGGATGTTATCGGGCCCTAAACTGAACATATAATCTGGCAGAATATCTACACACTGTAAGAGACGGATCCTCTCCAAATACAGACTCAGTGATCACAGTCTGGCCATAGAAAAAGGCCGATACAGACAAACATGGCTTCCAAAGGAAGAACGAGTCTGTGCTCACGGGTGAGGTCGAGACAGAGACACACTTTCTCCTTCACTGTGAGACATTTATAGAGGTGAGAGAGAAATACTTTGACAAACTCTCAAACCTCATGCCACAGTTTTCCAGTTCAGCAGAAACAGATCAGATGCTGGTGTTACTGGGGGAGATCAGAGCAGATGCTGGTGTTACTGGGGGAGATCAGATCAGATGCTGGTGTTACTGGAGGAGGACCATCATGCATCAGTTGCTGCAAAATTAATTTTTGAGATGCACATCCTCAGAAACCAATCACTGCCTTTTTGTACTTTAGTCACAGTACTTTTATTCTCTTATGTTCATAATGTCCTGTTAAATGCTTATTTTATTTTATATTGTATATTGTTATTATGGTTTTTATTTTATTCATTACCTGGCACCTTATTTTAATTCTATCTTTATTGTTATTTGTTACCATTTTATTATTATTATTTGTCTTGTCATTATCTGTTTTGTGTATTAATGCTTTGGCAATATTGTATGTAACACAATCATGCCAATAAAGTACTTGGAAATTGAAAATTGAGAGAGAGAGAGAGAGAGAGAGAGTGAGAGAGAGAGAGAGAGAGAGAGAGAGAGAGAGAGAGAGAGAGAAAGAGTGTGAGAGAAAGAGAGAGAGAGAGAGAGAGAGAGAGAGAGAGAGAGAGAGAGAGAGAGAGATTGAGAGAGAGAGAGAGAAAGAGTGTGAGAGAAAGAGAGAGAGAGAGAGAGAGAGAGAGAGAGAGAGAGAGAGAGAGAGAGAGATTTAGAGTTAGTGTATCTCTGTCGAGGCCTGTGTCTGTATGCTTAATGGTAGGATCCGAGGAGACTCTTTAGGTCTTTAGGAATAATAAAAATACAATATGCCACAAAATGACCCGAGTCATGGTCTTCTCTCACTGCTTCCATCAGGCAGGCGGGATCGCAGCATCAGGACCCGCACCAGCTGACTACACGACAGCTTCTTCCCCCAAGCGATAAGACTTTTGAACACATGATCTCTCACGATCAACAATCAGCACTGCACATTATTAATCTATTATCTCACACTGGACTGTCAAATATATTCTCCCCAATTCACTTAGTGTATATATATTTTTATATACCCTTATCTAATGTATGTGTATTCTATATTGTGTGTATTGTTTACTGTACATTGTATATTAGTACTATGTTGTGTAATTATGTGTACATTTGATATGTAAATTGTGTTGTGGAAATATGTTGTTTATTGAAAATTGGTTTATGTCTCGTCACTGTCATTACTGCAATGTTGCTCGGAACTGCACACAAGACTTTCACCTGCTGTTGCACTCGTGTACACAGTAGTGTGACAATAAAGTGATTTGATTGATTTGATTTGATTTGAAAAAGCAACAACATCGAAACCACACTCTTAATGAAACTGAGGAATGAAAATCAGTTCTGGGAAAAATGAAAAAGACTGAATTAACAACAAAGCCAGGACATAGTCATACACAATGGAGAATTATGGCAGATATTTCTCCAGAAAATCTCACACCTGACCAAAAAAAACATTGGAATTGGATTCTACAATAAAAAATAACCAAAATCCTTTAGACTATAAGATTAGCAGAGAAGAATTGACATTTGAAACTAAAACTCACAAAGGCATGTGGTTTTAACAACATTAGAACAGAAATGCTGAAGCACAGCCCTGCAGTAATGCTGGAGGCCTTGTTCAAATTGTTCAGTCTGGTTCTGCAAAATGGCTACTTTCCTGATACCTGAGTATGGGCTTAATACACCCATTATATAAGAGTGGAGACAAGCTTTTCTTCACACAAGGGCGAGGAGTGAGACAGGGCTAGAGTTTGAGTCTAACTCTGTTCAACTTTTACATTAATGAGATAGAAGTGCTTCTGGAACAATGTGCAACACCTCTAAATAATTCTGAAGTTAAATTTCTTCTCTCTGCAGATGATCTGGTGCTGCTGTCAGCTACTGCACAAAAGCTACAGAAGCACCTGGACATGCTGGAGAACTACGGTCAGAACTGTCCCTGACAGTCAATTTGAAAATAAAAAAATTATAATAAAAATAAAATTATGATCTTCCATAAAAAAGCCAAATTACAGGAAAACAGATACACATTCACTCTGGGAAACACTGCAATATAACACACCCTACACTACGACTACCTCGTAGTGCCTGAAAAGGTCATTTGTTTTAGGTTTTGGACACAGCCAATGTGCTCTATCACCTCTGTCTTAAAAGGAATATACCGGGTTCAATGCAAGTTAAGCTCAATCGACAGTATTTTGGTCATAATGTTGATTTTAAAATAGTTTTGAAAAATGAACGGTAAATTATACTACATGTTCTATTGTTGTGCATGTGAGACATAGCCTTATATTAGATAACTTTATTAATTACATGCATCGATATCATTTGGCTTGAGTTGGATTGAGCAAACTGGCAGTCCACTAGAGGGAGACAACTCACCACAAAAAAAATAAAAAATCGGTCTTCAAAACCTCTAACAAATACATGCATGTCTGCGGCAAAAAAAAGAAAGAAAGGGTTTTCGGAAACATTAACAACCAATGTCAGTTGCCGACATATATTTAGCAGTAGTCATTAGCCAATCAGAAGCATGATTACAAATGATGACCCCGCCCACTTTGAGATCAGCCTCGTTAGAGTGCGTCAGTCTCATAATCTGAAGGTCGTGAGTTTGTTCATCACACGGGGCAGGTCGAACTTTTGACAGTTCATTAATTTGGTGCAACTTATCTCAAAGGCGTTTACAGGCATTATTCCATCATAAACTAATGAGCGACGTTAGTTAAGATGATCATAAAATGTGATTTGCAACGTTATCGGGAAACCCAGCCCATGTCTGATCAGTCAACCGTTGCATGGCAATGGCATTAAAAGGGATCTGACTTGTGTTGTTCCCCGTCTGTCGCTCACTTGACATCGTGTTGAAGAAGCGACACTAGGGGTCTCTCTTCAGCGCCGAAAGATGCCTCTGATCTATGAAAAAAGGCCAATGAGAGTTGGCGAACAGTATTTGCATACCCCGCCTCCGGATACGGATATAATGGCGAGGGAAATACGCTCGTTCATTCAGTAATTTTCTTCGGAGCCGATGGTTGTGTGTATGCTGCCAGCTGAGAGTAACACAACTGATCCTGCTTCTGATCCTCTGACGCTCTGCTGCTGTTGGATTTACGGCGCACTTCAGTGGCTTTTTCTCTTCTCTGCCGGCGTGCAGTTTGCCCCTGTGCGCTTCGACAGCGCAGAGTTAAAAGAGTTCCATTTTAAAGAGTAATTTTCTCTATAAAAGAGTTTATTTCTCTGAAAGAGCAATATACTGTGGTGTTGAACACCCATTGCAGGGCGCGTCTTTATAAAGATGCCATTCAACCCCTGTGTAGTTCCTGGATGCGGTAGAGTGTTCTCCGCTTCTGACGGCCACAGGCGCTGTCTCGTGTGTCTGGCAGCGTTTGTGGATGGTTCATGTTCTCATTGCGAGGCAACATTGCGGTCAAGGCTTGCTTTCAATAGAAAGCATGCCACTCCAGCCGCCCCCCGCATCGCTCCTTCTTCCCACGGGATTGAGGACGATGCGGCTGGCGAGGGAGGTGATTTGGGGAGGGCAGCGGGTGCAGCTCCGCCAGGTACGCCCCCTCAGACCACCCGCCCCCTGACACGCTCGTTGACCTCCGTCTAGCCTCGAGGTAACGGCGACTCTGCCTATCCTCTGGAGCTTGGGGCTGATGAGCTCGCCGCTCCGTTGGAGAGCGTGGCATCTGACGCTGACTCCTCCTCTGGGCTGCCGCCTTCGGGCCAGCACGGCCAGGCTGAGGCGGATGCGCAGATGTCCGACATGCTTGCCCGGGCCACCGTCGGGGTGGGGTTGGACTGGAAACCTCCACCCTCCCCACACCCGTCACGGTGGGATGACTGGTGCCTGGGGTCTGGGCGCCGCTCACAGCCACGCCCTCCCCCTGGTCCAGTTTTTCCCGGAGGTGCATAACGAGCTGACGTCTTCATGGAGAGCACCGCTCTCCATTCATCAAAAGCCCTGCTCGTCCGCTCTCGCTACCCTCGATGGTGGAGAGGCCCACGGGTACATGGCGATTCCCCAGGTGGATAGGGCAGTTGCGCTCCATCTTTGTCTCGGTGACCCTCCCACCTGGCGCGGGCGCCCTGTACCCCCTTCCAAGGCCTGTAGGACTTCATCCTCGCTGAACAACAAAGCCTACAGCGCCGCGGGACAGGCCGCCTCCGCCTTGCACGCTATGGCCATCCTGCAAGTCCACCAGGCCAAGGCACTCAGGGATCTACACGAGAGTAGCCCTGACCCCAATGTGCTGCAAGAACTGCGCTCAGCGACCGACCTCGCCCTCAGAGCCACAAAGGTCACCACGCAGGCACTCGGGCAGGCGATGGCCACCCTTGTGGTCCAGGAACGTCATCTTTGGCTCAACCTGGTCAAGGTGCGTGAGGCCGACAAAGTTCGCTTTCTCTACGCCCCTGTCTCCCAGCTTGGCCTCTTTGGCGACACCGTAGAGGACTTCGCCCAGCAGTTCTCCACAGTGAAAAAACAGACGGAGGCCATATCTCATGTCCTGCCTCGCCGCAAACCTGCTGCCAAGGCCACTGCCCCATCTGCTCGCCGAGGGTGTCCCCCTGCGGCTAAGAAACCTGCTCCGCCTCAACCCGGGCCCAGCTCTCAGCCCCTGCGTCAAGCACACCGCAGGAAGCAGACGCCCCCCTTCTCCCGGACTCCCTCGAGGACCCGGAAGGCTCCCAGGTGGTCCTGAGACGGACGACCCAGCGACACAGATGTTAGCTCCGGAGGTGGTAAGACCACTCCGTCCCCCGGTGGAGGGTCGGGAGGAGAATCTTTTGTTTCTAAACAATTTCATTTGCCGCCCCCCCTTAGATGGGGTTGCGGTACCCACATTCTCAATAAAAGAGCTATTTCCTATGTCTCTGGGTCACCTGGCCCGCAAATGCCGTTCTCACGGCACTTTGCCCCCAGATCTCAACAGTCCTGGCTTCCTGGACACGGACTACCTGTCTTCAGCCCCACGACTGTCCCCCGGCCGGCCGGTTCCGACGAGTCTAGAGGACACCTACCCAGGACCTCCTCCTCAGTCGCTAACCCGCCCCCTTCCGGGTGTGCGGAGCAAGGTAAGTGCTTTGAGTCTTTTCTCAGCACCTCAGCCGCAGGTCGCCCCATCGCCGCCCAACGCTGCCCTACCTGCTCCGCCCCGCTGCGAAGCCCCGCCGGGCACGTCCAAATTGATCGTCCCTTTGGTGCCCCTAGCGCAGAGGTTGGACGCGTGGATTTCACTTCCCAGCCCGTCTCGCTGGCTGGCCCGGACTATCCGACTCGGTTATGCAATTCAGTTTGCCAGGCCCCCGCCCCCCTTCATGGGCATCCGCTTTTCCGCAGTACACGGCGAACATGCCCAGTCCCTGCATGCGGAAATCACGACTCTTCTGGCCAAAGATGCGATAGAGCCTGTCCCTCCAACCGAGATGAAAGAGGGTTTCTACAGCCTGTACTTCATCGTGCCCAAGAAAGGCGGTGGCTTACGACCAATCTTGGACCTGCGAGTTTTCAACCAAGCGCTGCACAAACTCCCGTTCAAAATGCTCATGCAGAAGTACATCTTAACCTGCGTCTGGCATCTAGATTGGTTCGCAGCGGTAGACCTGAAGGACGCGTACTTTCACGGCTCCATCCTGCCTCGACACCGCCCCTTCCTGCGGTTGGTCAGGTGTATCAGTACAAAGTCCTCCACTTCGGCCTGTCTCTGTCCCCTCGCGTCTTCACGAAAGTCGCAGAGGCAGCTCTTGCCCCGCTACGAGAAGCCGGCATCCGCATACTCAACTACGTCGACGACTGGCTCATTCTGGCCCAATTTCGAGAGTTACTATGCGCCCACAGAGACCAGGTGCTCAGGCACCTCAGCCGCATGGGGCTTCAGGTCAACTGGGAAAAGAGCAAGCTTACTCCAGTTCAGAGCATCTCTTTTCTCAGGATGGAGTTAGACTCTGTCTCAATGTCGGCACGTCTCACCAATGAGTGTGCCCAGTCAGTGTTGAACTGCCTCGCCGCCTTCAGGCCGGCCACAGCGGTCCCTTTAAAACTTTTCCAGAGGCTCCTGGGGCATATGGCGTCCTCCGCATATGAGACCGCTCCAACACTGGCTTCAGACCCGAGTCCCGAGATGAGCATGGTGCCACGGCACGCACCGGGTAACAATCACCCCCGTCTGCCACCAAACATTCAACCCCTTGATAGACCTCTGTTTCTTACGGGCAGGAGTACCCCTACAGCAGGTGTCCAGACGCGTCCTGGTCATGACCGACGCCTCCAGATCGGGTTGGGGCACCGTTTGCAACGGGCACACAGCCTCAGGCCGTTGGAAAGGGGCCCATTGCCATTGGCACATCAACTGCCTCGAGTTGTTGACCGTCCTTTTGGCCATGCGGAAGTTTCTCCCATTAATTCGGGATGAACATATCCTAGTCAGGTCGGACAGCACCACTGCGGTCGTGTACATAAATCGCCATGGCGGCGTACGCTCCCAACACATGTCACAACTCGCCCGTCGTCTCCTCCTTTGGAGCCAGCACTGACTCAAGTCGCTGTGTGCCACTCACATCCCCGGCAACCTCAATGTGATAGCGGACATGCTGTCACGACAACGCTTGCCTGGTGGAGAGTGGAGGCTTCACCCCCACTCGGTTCAGCTGATTTGGGAACGGTTCGGCAAGGCCCAGGTAGACCTGTTTGCCTCCCGAGAGACCTCCCACTGCCCACTCTGGTACGCCCATTCAGAGGCTCCCCTCGGGGCAGATGCACTGGCACACAGCTGGCCGGTGGGGCTGCGCAAGTATGCATCCCCCCATTGAACCTTCTTGCACAGGTGCTGTGCAAGGTCAGGGAGGACGAGGAGCAAGTCACTCTCGTGGCTCCTTACTGGCCCACCCATGCCTGGTTCTCGGACCTCGTACTCCTCACGACAGCCCCTCCCTGGCGAATTCCCCTGAGGAAGGACCTTCTTTCTCAGGGACGGGGCACGCTCTGGCATCCACACCCAGACCTTTGGAACCTCCACGTCTGGCCCCTGGATGGGACGTGGAAGATCTAGCTGGTCTACCACCCACAGTCATAGCCACGATCAACCAAGCCAGAGCCCCTTCTACCAGGCAAATCTACGCCCTGAAATGGCGTCTGTTCGTCAATTGGTGTTCTTCCCGGGCAGAAGACCCACAGAGGTGCGCAGTTAGGTCGGTGCTCCTGTTCCTACAGGAGAGGTTGGAGGTGTATGTTGCCGCTATCGCAGCTCACCACGACCCAGTAGACGGCAAGTCTCTGGGTAAGCACGACTTAATCGTCAGGTACCTAAGAGGTGCCCGGAGGTTAAACCCCTCCCAGCCAAACCTGTTCCCCTCCTGGGATCTCTCGGTGGTCCTCGCCGGTCTTCAGAGATCCCCTTTCGAGCCACTAGAATCAGCTGGACTCAGGGCTCTCTCTCTAAAGACGGCCCTGCTGATCGCGCTCGCCTCCATCAAGAGGGTCGGGGACCTGCAAGCGTTCTCTACTAACGACACTTGCCTGGAGTTCGGTCCGGCAGACACTCATGTGATCCTAAGACCTCGACCGGGCTATGTGCCCAAGGTTCCTACCATGCCCTTCAGAGATCAGGTAGTGAACCTACAAGCGCTGATCCGGGAGGAGGCAGACCCAGCTTCAGGCGCTCTGAGCAGCACTTTGTCTGCTTTGGGGGACAGCAGAAAGGGAACGCTGTCTCCAAACAGAGGTTGTCTCACTGGGTGGTAGATGCCATTCAGTTGGCCTATGACACCCAGGCCGTGCCACCCCCTTTGCGGGTTCGAGCCCACTCTACTAGGAGCGTGCCATCCTCATGGGCACTGGCTAGGGGCACCTTCCTAGCAGACATTTGCAAAGCTGCGGGCTGGGCACCTAACACCTTTACGAGATTTTACAATCTCAGGGTTGAGTCAGTCTCGTCCCGTGTTTTCTCAGGTCCGAGCCCGTAGAACTCGGTACATGTCGACGATCTGACCGGGTGAATCGCTTGTTTCCAGTGCCGTTTCCCTCTGCTGAGGCAAAACAGTGCGCTTCTTTCCCAGAAGACCTAGGTCCCTGGTTGATTCCTCCCTAGCCCTGTCGGGCCCGCAGCAGTTCAGCGGAGGAACTTGACGGCCCAGTCCACTACGGGTACCTCTGGCTACCCCTACTGGAATAGGTGCTCCACAGAGTAGGCCTCCTACGGGACTCCTCCTGTGTGTACTTCCGCGGTACGGTCACCTTACGAGCTGACCCGCGTCTCCCTTAGGCAGTCCTTTGCTGCCCTCCGGTCACCGTGTTGTAGCAACTCCCCCCTCCTCGAGGTTGGATCTACCACCATGCCATTCTTCCCACATGTGACCCAAGAGATTTTGCCACCTCTACCTCCCCTTCCGGGTGGGTGTGGCCTCCGCAGGGTCTTTTCCCCCTAAAAGAATAGGAATTCGTGTAAGACCCCCTTCCCTCGATGCGGTAAGGGCCCCGGATGCTCTTGCTCTATGCCGAGAAAACATAGAGAGAAAAGAGGCCCAGTCAGGCTTGGCCTGTTCCCTAGTTGGGAGCGTCACCTTTTCCCCCCCTAGGTTAACCAAAAGGATTCTGATGACTTTTTTGGGGCATTGGGGAAGAGTACATGCAGCTTGAACACAGTTGGTCGCTTGTGCACGTAGAAATTCTTACCCGCTTCTGTGTAAGCAGTACACATACACGGCTCAGCGCATGGCAAGTTTTGAAGTGGACCCCTAGTGTCGCTTCTTCGACACGACGTCGAAGTGAGTGACAGACAGGGAACGTCTCGGTTACGTATGTGACCTCCGTTCCCTGATGGAGGGAGCGAGACGTCGTGTCTTCCTGGCCACATCACTGAGCCGAGCTGCTGAGGTGCCCGGAACACTCCCGACTCCTCAGAAAAATCCTGAATGAACGAGCGTATTATGGAGGCGGGGTATGCAAATACTGTTCGCCAACTCTCATTGGCCTTTTTTCATAGATCAGAGGCATCTTTCGGCGCTCAAGAGAGACCCCTAGTGTCGCTTCTTCGACATGACGCCTCGTTCCCTACATCAGGGAACGGAGGTTACATACGTAACCGAGACGTTCTCTTTCATCATCTCGTGTTTGAGATCCACCTATGGGAATGGCATCCGTACCTGACCTCTGCAAAAGTATCCAATTGCACCAAGTCTGGCTAGACAGACAGAAGCGCGTGAGCTATGCTTGGTAAGGACCCACCCCCTTACCTAAGAGCATATAACGACCGGCATGCGCTGCTGCTCCTCAGTTAACATTCGCTTCTTGCGACCTCTGTTTTTCTCTCAGCTCGGTTGGAATTTGACTTTCACTAATTTGTCTACAGGAGGACACATCGCTCAGATCAGGCTCCGCCAGATGTCTTGTTTCAGTTGCTTAAACTACCACCAGGCTGCCCGCCTTTTTCTCTCACCACATCCCCTGCTCCACAGCTGCGCGCCATGGATTTTACGCCGGAGTTTCGCCCTAATATGGCGTTTTCCAAACCTACGACTTCCTCGGGGTCAACCTATTGCATGCCTGCCCGGCCGCGTGCGGTGCCCTCATCGCAGCCAGAGACCCTCATCCTTTCTGTGTCGTGTGCATGGGTCTCAAACACGCAGAGGAGGCTCTAGAATTTCCGGAAAACTTTAGCCACTGCCTGGCTCTGTCTAAAAAACTCAGGAGCCGGAGGCTCAAGGTCACCGCTACCCAGTGCACCTACCTCGAACTCTCCGACTCTGATGGGGGAAACGGTGATGACGATGCGGGGTGCAGCTTCTCTTAGCTAGGCCGATCAAAATAACCCGGCGTTCCCTGAGGTCATTCTCTCAGGGGACCCCTCGTTCGCCAATGAGCAGGCTGGTTCTGGTGATGAAGATAATGCAAGCTAGTTTGGGTGCCTATGCGTTGGCGGAACTTCCACAAGCATCTTCCCGAGCTGGCAGTGGCAAATTCCAATAAAGGTATGTTTTTTTCTTTCTTTTTTCCTGAAAACACTCACCGTTATACATTTGTTTATAGCTACAGTTGGTAATCAGTGTTTCTTAGTTAGGTTAGTCTTTCTTGTTTCATGAAAGGTTTGCTATTCAGTCGTCTCATATTAAACGATTTATTACTTATATTCTATTCTGCTTTACCTTCTAGAAAAATGACAGAACAGGGTGGGTCATCTCAGGTGAGTATCATCTCATAAGTATGCACCATGGGCACCATGTTTTTTACATTTTTTTTGTGGTTAGTAATTTTTATAGGAATACTATAGTAAAGTAAATGGATGTCAGAGTTTACACATGATTTAGTGGGACACTGCAGGGCACATGGATGTTCGATGTTCTCTCTGTTGTAATGATGTGCTAGGTTGCAGGTAGGTGCAGACCACTCATCCATAATGCTCCAGAATACTGAATAATAAGGCTAATTTTCTCAGGACCTTGTCTGACAGAGTGGACATTTTTAAGAATTTATTATGAGAACAGCCTGCTAATTATTCCCAGTTCTCATTTCGGTGTAGGGCTTGGTGAAATCTCCTACTCCTAAATTATTCCAAACCCATTCATCATTCTCTTCCTCATCGTCATCATCATAGTCCTCCTCTGTTGTGTATTTCATTTCATGTCTTTATATTGTAAACTACATTTCCTATGATCCTCTGTGCTGTATTGTAGTCTAAAGGAATTGCACATGCTCAGTAAAACAAGGAAGATGTAAAAAAACGATGACTCGTGTCTCCACGTTGTTTTTGCAAGCTAAATAAACAGCTTAAAGAAAAGTTCCATATGCAAAATACATTCGAAATTCATTCATGCCATGGAACAAGGAGAAGTGGAGAACACCGACACTTCTGAGGATGAGTTATCGTTGAATGTGTTGACTATCATTGGAGGTTCCAAAGCGTATAGCGTCACTGCATTGTTGGAGGGACAGCCAGTGAACATGGAAATTGACACTGGTGCAGCAGTGTCTCTGGTGTCTGAAACAGTGTACAAACAAACACTTAAGCATTTACCACTCAAACCTGCAGACATAAGAATGAAAACATACACAGGAGAAAATTTAGCCATAAAGGGGGTTACGGAAGTCACAGCGAGCATAAATGGACAGAGGATAAAGCTGCCACTCTACGTAGTTAAGGGCGAGTACCCTTCTTTGTTGGGTCGTTCATGGCTTAATCAGATTAAGCTAGACTGGTTCTCCATACACATGATGGTACAAAAAAATATGGATTTAGATGCTGTCTTACAGAGACATGCTGAAGTCTTTAAGCTGGAATTATGTAGCATGAAGGAAATCACTGTGAAATTGGACATAAGACCAGGGAGTGCACCAAAGTTTTTGAAAGCATGTCCACTGCCATACGCATTGAAACCAAAGGTTGAGGCAGGTTTAGAGGCACTAATAAAGGATGGTGTCTTGGAACCAGTAAGTGTGAGTGAATGGGGAACGCCCATTGTACCTGTAATAAAAAAAGATGGTAGTGTCAGGATCTGTGGTGATATTAAAGTCATTCTAAATCCAGTGCTGACAGCAGAACAATATCCACAGCCTCATATCGAGGACCTGTTTGCAGGGCTGGCAAGAGGCCAGAAATTCAGCAAGATTGACTTAAATCAAGCCTACCTGCAAACGCATGTTCAAAAAGAATCAAGAGAGTTGCTTACCTTTGTCACACACAAGGGGCTTTATAGGTAACGTCTTCCTTTTGGAATCACATCAGCTCCATCACTTTTCCAACAGGCAATGGACCAGATTTTGACTGGAATTCCAGGAGTGCTGTGTTACTTGGATGATATCCTTGTAACTGGAGAAAATGATGAGTCGCATTTGCAAAACTTGGATGCAACTTTACAGAAGATGAAAGACTACGGACTGAGAGTGTGCAACGAAAAATTTGAATTTTTCAAATCATCGGTTGAATATCTTGGCCATGTGATTGATGCGTCTGGCATAAATCTCCATCCAAGGTTAAAGTCATCGTGGAGACCCAGCACCTCAGAATGTCAGTCAGCTGAAATCTTTTTTGGGGTTGTTAAACTATTATGGCCATTTCATTCTAGATTTGGCATCACTGTTAAAAGCGCTGCACAGGTTATTGTGTCAAAATTGGAAGTGGACACCTGAATGTCAGGAGACCTTTCAAAAAGCAAAAGATTGGTTGCTGAAGTCCAAGGCGTTGACACACTTCGATCCCTCTTTACCGTTACAACTGGCTTGTGATGCTTCACCATATGGTGTGGGAGCCATGCTATCCCACATCATGCCAGATGGACAAGAGAGACCAATTGCATTTGAACAAATTATGCTCCGATAGAGAGAGAAGCACTGAGCATTGTTTTTGGTGTGCGGAAATTTCATCAGTATATTTTTGGGAGGAAGTTTACTCCAGTAACTGATCACCGCCCACTCACTTCCATTTTTGGTCCATACACTGGCATACCATCACTCGCTGCTAGCAGTATGCAGAGGTGGGCCTTGTTGTTGTCTGCACACAATTACGACATCAAGTATCGCAAATCAGAACTGCACTGCAATGCAGATGGCCTTTCCAGATTGCCTTTGCCAGACAGCAAGAAAGACAAGCAGGCCGCTGAAATTTTCTACTTCAAACAGGTAGAAAACACCCCTGTGACTGCTTTACAAGTGCATAATGGTACTCGTAATGACCCAGTGTTATCTGCAGTCATGGACATGGTCATGTCAGGCAAGAGTAAAGATGAAGACCCAAGTCTAAGGCCTTATATCTCACGGCGACAGGAGCCCACAGTGCAGTCTGGTTGTTTGTTGTGGGGAAGGAGAATGATTATTCCGCCAGCATTATGTAAGCCAGTCTTGAAACAGTTACACACAGGACACTGTGGAGTTGTTCGCATGAAGGAGATAGCAAGGAGCTATTTCTGGTGGCCAGGGGTTGATGGACAAATTGAGGAAAATTTATGTCAGCAAATACGTAACACTCCACAACCTGCTCCGCTGCACCCCTGGGATTTTCCTGAAAAGGCATGGCATCATATCCATGTTGATTTTGCAGGCCCTGTGGAGAACAGAATGTTATTCCTATGTCGTCGATGCACACAGTAAATGGCCCGAGGTTGCCATTGAGTTCAACCACTTCTGAGAAAACCATTGAGATGTTGGGAGAAATGTTTAGTCGATTTGGACCACCATTGCAACTTGTATCGGATAATGGTCCCCAATTCGTATCTCAGGAGATGGCTACATTCTTGCAGGTAAATGGGGTATAACACATCAAATCCACACCATACCATCCTTCAACCAATGGTCAGGTGGAACGTTTTGTGCAAACCATGAAGCATGCACTAAAAGCATCTCAGGGTCAGGGCACATTTCATCAGCGTCTCCACAGCTTTTTATAGGAAAGTTATAGGAGTACTCCACATGCTGTTACAAAGGTGTCACCAGCTCATCTGATGCTAAACAGAGAACTGAGAACAAACTTTGACTTACTGAAACCAGCACAGATCAAAGACACCATCTTAAATCAACAAAGGAAGCAGATTCAAATACGGGCACTAAGACCTAAACACAGAGTGTTCACACCAGGTGCTCCGGTGTTGGCAAGTAATTATGGGAATGGTCCAAAATGGATTCCTGCGACAGTGCTATCACAGAAGGGTCTGGTGTCATACAATTTCAAAACAGCAAATGACATGGTTTGGAGAAGACATACTGATCAGATGTTGCAGGGAGCTTCATCATCCACAGAACTGTCTGATTGTTACGAATGGAGCAGACGCGGAGTGGGATCTAGATGCAGCTTTATTAAATGATAAAAACCGACAACAAAACACTGGAACAAACAAATGGTCCACGATGGGAAAATGAAAGTAATACAGGGGAAAACACGACAGGAACAAAACAGGAACTCGGGCTGGAACTCTGGCAACAACATTCAACGAACGACACTGGGTGGAAAAACAACAGGGTTTAAATACACAAGGTTAATAGTGAACAGGTGCAAACAATGAGGGAAGGTTGGGTGTGATGAGGGCCGGGAATTGTGGGAAACGTAGTTTAGAGTGAAGGTGAGGGAAAAACACAAGGCAGACAATGGGGAATCGTGACAGAATCCCCCCTCAAAGGGGCGGATTCCAGACACCCCAAAACAACAAAAAAAATGGGAAAACGGACAAAACAACCCAGGAGTGAAGGGGGGTTCAAGGTGGGCAGGCAGACCAGGGGGGGGGGGGGTGTACAAGGAGGCCGACAGACAGACAAGGGGGATGACCTTGAGGTGGGGGCGGACACAGGACAAGGACAGGTTCAGGGGGCCTGGGAGGTGGCCGCAGGACAGGGGATGGGTCAGGAGGGACAAGGTCAGGGGGTCTGGGGGGCAGACACAGGACAGGGACAGGTTCAGGGGGCCTGGGAGGTGGCCGCAGGACAGGGGATGGGTCAGGAGGGACAGGGTCAGGGGATCTGGGAGGTGGCCTCAGGACAGGGGATGGGTCAGGAGGGACAGGGTCAGGGGGTCTGGGGGGCATACACAGGAGAGGGAAAGGCTCAGGAGGCCTGGGAGGTGGCCTCAGGGCAGGGAAAGGCTCAGGAGGCCTGGGAGGCGGCCACGGGACAGGGGACAGGTCAGGAGGGACAGGGTCAGGAAGCCTGGGAGGTTACCTCGGGACAGGGAAAGGTTCAGGTGGCCTGGGAGGTGACCACGGGACAGGTGTCGGGTCAGGAGGTCTGGGAGGTGGTCGTAGGACAGGAACAGGGTCAGGAGGCCTGGGAGAAGGCCACAGGACAGGGACAGGGTCAGGAGGCCAGGGAGAAGGCCACAGGACAGGGACAGGGTCAGAAGGCCAGGGAGGAGGCCATAGGACAGAGTCAGAAGGCCTGGAAGGAGTCCACAGAACAGGGAGAGGCTCAAGGGGTGGAGCCGAGGGAGGCAGAGCTGTGGAAGGCTCTTGAGGAATGGAAGGCTCCGGTGGAGTGGAAGGCCCTGGAGGTGGAGACCTGGTTGGCTCGAGAGGCTGAAGTCTGGGAGGCCCGAGAGGCTGCGGTCTGGAAGGCCCGAGAGGCGGAGCACTGGGTGGCTCGAGAGGCGTAGCACTCGGTGGCTTGAGAGGCAGAGCCCTGGGAGGCTCGAGAGGCGAAGCTCGAGAGGCGGAGCTCTAGGAAGCTCGGGGGGCGGAGCTCTGGGAAGCTCGAAAGGCAGAGCCCTGGGAAGCTCGAGAGGCGGAGCTCTGGGAGGCACGAGAGGCGGAGCCCTGGGAGTCTCGAGAGGCGGAGCCATTGGAAGCTTGAGAGGCGGAGCTCTGGGAGGCTCGGGAGGCGGAGCCCTGGGAAGCTCGGGAGGCGGAGCTCTGTGAAGCTCCGGAGGTGGAGCTCTGGGAAGCTCGGGAGGTGGAGCTCTGGGAAGCTCGAGAGGCGGAGCCCTAGGAGGCTCGGGAGGCAGAGGTCCATGGACGGTCAAGGCTACTGGCGCTGGCTCTGGCTCTGGGACGGTCGAGGCTACAGGCGCCGGCTCTGGCTCTGGGACGGTCGAGGCTACAGGCGCTGGCTCTGGGACAGTCGAGGCTACAGGCGCTGGCTCTGGCTCTGAGGATGGAGCCGTGGAAGGTGGAGACTGGTGAGCGGAAGCCTTTCCTCTTCTCCTCCTCCTCCTCCGGGCGGACAAGGCTGACCACGCTGGCTCTGGGACGGACGAGGCTGGCAACGCGTTGGCCGTGGCAGGCGTGGGCATTGGCTTGTTGGCCGTGGCAGGCGTGGGCATTGGCTCGTTGGCCGTGGCAGGCGTGGGCATTGGCTCGTTGGCTGTGGCAGGTGTGGGCGTTGGCTCATTGGCTCGTTGGCAGGCGTGGAGGAACGAGTTATGGAAGGCTGGGGGGTGACCACTGTGAGAGGAGAGGTAGCGTCCTCCTCCGCAACACCCACAGTGAAAGGAGAGCCACAGATCCTCAGGGTCTCTTCAAGGAAGTCAAGGAGTGTCCAGCAAGGGGTCGCTGGTGGCAACCGCTCCTTTAGCGAACTGTTAAGATTTGCCCTGAAGAAACCGATCAAGAGAAACTCCGGGAAGTCAGATGGATTTGCCAGCTCCAGAAACTCACAGACGTGGACCTCTATTGGGCGGTCCTCTTGTCTGAGGCCGAGAAGCCGGAAATTCGCCTGCTGGGCTGTCAGGGCTGCTAGATCCATTGTTGGTCGTTCGTTCTGTTACGAATGGAGCAGACGCGGAGTGGGGATCTAGATGCAGCTTTATTAAATGATAAAAACCAACAACAACAAAACACTGGAACAAACAAATGGTCCACGATGGGAAAATGAAAGTAATACAGGGGAAAACACGACAGGAACAAAACAGGAACTCGGGCTGGAACTCTGGCAACAACATTCAACGAACGACACTGGGTGGAAAAACAACAGGGTTTAAATACACAAGGTTAATAGTGAACAGATGCAAACAATGAGGGAAGGTTGGGTGTGATGAGGGCCGGGAATTGTGGGGAACGTAGTTTAGAGTGAAGGTGAGGGAAAAACACAAGGCAGACAATGGGGAATCGTGACACTGATTCTATTTGTTCAAATGATCCATTGAGCGATGTTCTTTCACCTGTACCTACTGCAAATGTTGCTGAAATCCCTCATGCTGTACTGGTTCCGGAAACATTAGCTCAATTCCCTCATCGATTTCTCTCACCTGATAAAAAAAACAGAAAGCATAACCCCAGAAGAGCGCAATTATCCTTTAAGGAAACAACAACTACCTAATCATCTGGATTTATGATTAGATTATAAGATTACCCTTTGTTAAGGGGCAGAATAATCCCCTTGGGTAAAACTAGGGTTTGAGGTAGTCCACCCTCATTCCCAGATTAGGAAAAAAAAAAAAAAAAAAAAAAAAAATTGATGGACATTGTTAGTTAAAAGTTCAACTACTTAATTGAAATGCAAGTTAGATGCATGTTAGTAAAGGAAATGACGCAAGTGAATGTATACATACGAAACATCAACATTCATTTCATTTAATAATATTACATTGATTGTAAGAGGGGAGGAGATATTGTGTATTTCATTTTATGTATTTAATTTGTAAACTACATTTCCCATGATCCTGTGTGCTGTATTGTAGTCTAATAGGAATTGCACATGCTCAGTAAAACAAGGAAGATATAAAAAACGATGACTCATGTCTCTGCATTGTTTTTGCAAGCTAAATAAACATCTTAAAGAAAAGTTCCATATGCAACATCCTCGTTTTTGTCTAGCTTGTCAAATGAGTGTAAAGTCACTTCACTGAGCCGCTCATAAGTTCAAGAAGTTGAAAATTGGAATGCTTCTTGTAGGGGCCAAAGGCTACCATATAAAACAATATCAATTGGACAAATAAAAAAAAATGGCTGCCTGCAGCCAATAACATTTTCAGCCGCTAATAACATAAAATGTATGGCCAGCTACAATGAAACTTGAGATATTCATACACAGTGTCAAAATGAGGTTGTGCACCAAGTTTTGTGAGAATCGGCCACAAGTTGGCACTATAACAAAAATATTTACATTTTTGCTAATTTGCATCCGAGCACATTCAAATTAAAATGCTTTTACCTATAAATCCTTTCATCAAGTCCTACAAAATGCATATCTCATTTTTATTTCATTTTATAAAATGTTTCTGCCATTCTAATTTACTGAAAACCCTACTTTTTTTAACTCCTCCTAGGGCGTTAATCAGATCTTCACCAAACTTGGACCAGGCCAGCGCTAGACTGTGCAGGCAAAAATCATCTAGAAGATGCAATCCGATATATTTAACTAGTGTGGCCCATTATGACTAATATTCCTGTATCTTGTTTGCACAAATCCAAATTTCACAAAACTATGTAAATATGGAAAACAGGACATTCTGAGGAATCACACAAAATGTCATGGATTTATGATAAACGGGGAGCTAACAGCAAAGTTTTAATTATCAGTCTTTTATCTGACTTATGAAAGCTGTAATACTTTTTTTTTTTGTCCACCAGAGGAAGCACAGGATAAGAAACATTTTTAAGTATATGGTTTAGTGATATATGAATGCATTTAAATATATTTGAAGAAACGCTGTAAGACTGACAATGTCTTCTGACATTTATAATATTAGTTTGCAAATAAATCTGTGATTTCCGAAATGATTATAGATGTTCATATATCACCTAAAAATAATGAAAACATATTTGTCAAGTTGCCAAACATGATTAACTGTGACATTGTTTTAGGGATATGTTTACATATGTCTGGAATTATATTATGTGTTTATTTTTCCATTATCCCTGTTTCTGTCTCACATCATTTCTACATGGCTGCATCCGAAAACTGTCAAATGTTGCCTTAAAACCAGCTCCTCTCAAATGAAGTGCCCCATAGGCATACTATGGCAAGCCTCTTGCCCATGAAAGCAATTGTTCCTACTATGACAAGATAATACATTTTGAGGGATCATATCTCCAATCAAAATGTCGTAGAGACATAAGGGAAGGCTCTTTTCACTCAGGCTACCAATCAGTCTTTAAGTACCATCTTGGAAATTGCCCTTGCAACCACTCCCATAGACTTCCATTCAAAACGGCTCAGAAGGGTATCTTCAGAACAGAATTTTGCAGACACTTGGCGATTGGATCTTTTGAGTCAGGTTGGTAATCACCTAGCATGCAAACCCTACTGACTTTCATAAAAAATGTGTGTTTCAAGTGATATCTTTGGATCAGAATGTCCTAGAGAAATGACAGTTGGCTTGTTTTACTTGGGTGAGCAATCAGACTTCAATCAGAGGTATCATCATGGAAACTAGTTAGCCACACCCTAGCAACAATTTAGAGCAACCTAGCAAGGAAACCCCATGACTTGCATTCAAAATAGCTGAGAGTGATGTCTTGGGATCAGAATGTCCATTAGAAATAACAGTTTGTTGTTTTACTTGGGTGAGCAATCAGACTTCTGGTATCATCATAGAAACTACTACTAGCCACACCCTAGCAACCATTTAGAGCTCTCTAGCAACCAATCCCCATTGATTTCAATTACAAATGGCTGAGAGTGATATCTTTGGATCAGAATGTCCTAGAAAAGTTACAGTTGGCTTGTTTTACTTGAGTGAGTAATTATTCTTCAAGTAGCATCATAGAAACTACTCAGCCATGCCCTAGCAACCATTTAGAGCACCCTAGTAACCAAATCCTATTGACTTCCATTCAAAATGCTTAGATGGTGATCTCAGGATCAGAATGTTGTAGAGACTTTTGGTTTAATTCACTGGACTCAGGGAAGCAAGGAGCCTTTTGTGTATCACCTTGGCAACTGCCAAGCAACCAGACTAGGTTGCCCTAGCAACCAAGTAACAAATCACATTTCTTTGCACCAGAAAATCATAGAGACTTCCTGCATCATTCATTTGATTCAGGGTGGCAAGGAGCCTTTTGAGCATCACCTTGGTAACTGGATATCAACCAGATGGGGTTAACCTAGCAACCAAGTAACAAATCACATATATCTTCACCAGAATATCATAGAGATTTCTGGTTTCTTTCATTGGACTCAGGGTAGCAAGGAGGCTTTTGAGTATCACCTTGAAACTGCTTAGCAACCAGATGGGGTTACCCTAGCAACCATGTAACAAATCACATATCTCTGCACCAGAACACCATAGAGACTTCCGGTTTCTTTCATTTGACTCAGGGTAGCAAGGAACATTTTGAGTATTACCTTGGTAACTGCCAATCAACCAGATGGGGTTAACCTAGCAACCAATTATCAAATCAGATACATCTGCAATACAACATTATAGAGATTTCCTATTTTGTTAATTTGATTCAATGTGGCAAAGGTCCTACTGAGTATCACCTTGGTAACTGCCTAGCATCCAGATGGGTTTACCCTAACAACCAAGTAACAAATCACATATCTCTGCACCAGAACATCGTAGACACTTCCAGTTTCTTTAATTTGACTCAGGGTAGCAAGGAACCTTTTGAGTATCACCTTGGTAACTGCCTTGCAACCAGATGGTGTTACCCTAGCAACCAAGTAACAAATCACATATCTCTGCACCAGAACATCATAATGACTTTCGGTTTAATTAATATGTCTCAGGGTAGCAAGGAGCCTTACAAATGTTAAAATACAGAGTATTTTGGGGAAATACAAAGTGCAGATAAAAATAACACAGCAATGAATGTGTTCAACACTAAAACATCAAGACTACAAAATACACACTCTAACACAGAAACACTTATGCACACTCATATGATCAATAATGTTCAATCAATAATTCAGTCACAGTACAGGAACAAAGCATACATCAATGAAGTTAAACTCAAAAACATCAGGAGTGTATATTAGACACACCCACTCACATGTACACACACTTATACAAACAGTGAATCATAGGCTGAGTTTGAGACTGTTTACCAGTATTTGAGTCTAAAGACTCAACTAAGAGTTTGAGATCAGGCAGTTCTAACTCTGATGAAGCTTTCCTTTTCATTTTTATTGAAAATGAATGTTTGTTTTAGATTATGTGTAATTCATTATCTGTGTTCATGCATGATTGTAATCATAATCCATAAAGTGATGTTTAAAAACAACATTTTAACAAAGAAAATAATTTTTAACAAAAAGTAGTTTGATAATGTCTAAATATGCATCCAACCTAATAATAGTAAATAATTATGCCTGAAAACACTGTAATCAGCAAGGTTTGCAAAAATCTGTTTATATTTATATAGAGATTTACAGGCATCTAGCGGCCATATGATTTTCTTAATTTCTTTCCACCAGATGGTACTAATCTGCCTTCATTCATTGGATTGTAAAATATTTTTAATTGAAATACAGCATTAATTGAAAAATAATATAACATGCATTTTCCTAATATTTTTAAAATAAACATTATGCAAAAAAATATAGTATATTCGTTTAATTAAAAAATACACTTATTGCATTCAGTCTGTTTTGACTGAATGGCTAACAGTATGTAGGTGTGGCCCAAACCCACTCATACATACACATACTTTTACACACACACACACACACACACACACACACACACACACACACACACACACACACATACTGTACACGGACAATGAAAACATAGGCTGAGTTTGAGATTGAAAGGTTGGATTGTCTGCACATTTTAAGTCTGACTTTATCCTGTTTCAGGATCGTTGAACACAACACATCAGAGACATATTTAACACCAGTTTGCAAATTCAGCAACTAACAAAGTAAATATATATAAACAAAGACATACCTTTTTTGCATACTTTAAAGTTCTTAAAAGGCTTGAACTCTGATAATTGCTGCTTGAAGATATATTTGAAATTGTAACTGTAGTGGAATACAGTTACTTATATTTTGTATTTTAAATATGTAATCCCATTACCTGTATTCTGTTCAGCAGAAAACGTAATCTGTTTATATGACTCTGACAGTTCAGCTAGAGGTTTGAGACAGGATGTTAATGTGGTGCCTTTTGACTATTACATTTTTCCCCATCTAAATTTAGCTTTATTAATCAATGTTATTTTATCTTTCATAATAATCAAACATGGGCGGCACGGTGGTGCAGTGGTTAGCACTGTCGCCTCACAGCAAGAAGGTCATGGGTTCAAACCCCGGTTGCCCCGGCCTTTCTGTGTGGAGTTTGCATGTTCTCCCCGTGTCTGCGTGGGTTCTCTCCGGGTGCTCCGGCTTCCTCCCACCATCCAAAGACATGCAGGCTAGGTTAATTGGTGTCTCCAAAAAAATTGCCCTAGGTGTGGATGTGAGTATGAGTGTGTGTCTGTATATGTGTGGCCCTGCGATGGACTGGCGACCTGTCCAGGGTGTACCCCGCCTTTCGCCCAATGTTAGCTGGGATAGGCTCCAGCCCCCCGTGACCCTGTACAGGATAAGCGGTTGAAGATGAATGAATGAATGAATAATCAAACATACTGTATTTCTTTTCTAATGCTGTGAAAATAATTAGTTGTCATCATCTCTGGCATGGATGGCAAAGAAAGATTAGCAAAATGTTGAAATTACTAGTTAGCCTAGAATGCTCTGCTTCTGATGAGAATGTTCCCATTATGTGATAATCAGACCATTTATATTTAACTTAAAGGTGGACTAAGTCATTTTAATCCACTTGCCACTACTGGGAAGGACAAGACAAGAGTGTGTGTGGATAAAAATGCAGAACTATTTATTATGGAACTCAGATGAAGAAGAAACGATGAAAATAAAGCACATGAGAAAATGGAAATCAAACATAACAGCAGTTTGCTGGATAACTTTGTATGTAACATTCATACACTGGCACGCTTACAAAAGAACACAAACCGACAAACACTAAAGGAAACATGTGGCATGAGTAGTTTAATACTGATGTCTGTCATTTTAATACTGTTATGTGCATTTGTTCAGTTTCCAGCCAAAGTAACATAACTTTAGGCTACTTGAGAGCCCCTTATGTTTCACATAGCATTCATTTAGTTTACATGTATTTATTGCATGAATTTCATTCATCTCTATGATTTAGAATCAATAGCCCACTTGAAACTCCGTCTTACTAAAGCCACCATTATTTCTTTAATTAAATGTGATGCCTCGCCAAGGTTGCAGACAACTTCAATGTTTGTTAGTATTCCACATTATTTTAATATTGAGAAGACAAACTCCTGAAGACAAGAAGACATACTGCCATGACCAAAGTGATCAACACATTTGGACTGGACAGCTCCCGTAATGAAGCACTTAAATTAATCTTTATTACGAGCGATTTGCGTGCTGGTTTGAGAAACGGGCGTTACTCCATCATAAACTAACAAGGGACGTTAGTTAATATGATCGTAAAACTTGATTTGCAACGTTATACATTATCTGATTTCCCTATCAGTCAACCGTTGCATGGTCTGACTTGTATATGGATTTCCTAATATGGATTATTGTAATATAATAAAACAAATAATACAATTAGGCCTATTTGTACATTGCTGAAATGCAGTGTTGCCATTTTATTTATTTGCAATTAATTAATTTATTTGTTATCCAATTTCTAAAATTGGGAAGTTCTTTCATGATAAGAAAATCACTTTGGTTAGAGTCAGTCATAAAGAGTGTACATAAAACAATCAAACCCATCATTTTAGTGTTACATGCCTAGAACCATTACCACCACATTTGAATAAAGAAAGAAAACAGCATTGTAAATGATCAATAAAAAGTAATTGTTTGACTTGAATTCAGTAACACCAGACATACCTTATGAGACTAAAAATATATGTAATTTTTGTTTTTGTTTTTATCCACTCATGTAAAAGGAGATCCACTGTAAAAGTACTCAGAAGATCCTCAACGACCTCTTCAAGAGACTAATGTTAATTGCACTCTTCCATATATGGTTCAAGATATGTCATAATAGATACGCATAATAAACCATGCACTGTCTGCTCTGCCCAAACGGTAATGGCAGAAATGAATTACAGTTTATCTGTGGGACACTCGCCAGTCGCCACATGGACATACTGTTGAGATATGGTATAATCTGAAGTAAAAACCATAAATTCACTCTAAAACACACTGGCATAGATATGTACAACTAATCGTCAGCTGTCATTTGGTTATAGACTACTGATGTGGCACATTACGCAAAATAGATACAGCAGTCACCTCCATCAGAGACACCGGCTTGCATTATTTCTCATGGATTTCAAAATGCTGGGGATAGTTCACTAACATGGACATTAACCTTTTCTTCTTCCCAGCATCAAGAGTTTAGGTTAAAATTTAAATATATACATAATGCACATGTTATATACAGTATAATATAACTTTTATGTTATAAGAAATTACACTTTTAATATTTAAGATGTTCATACTCAATTGATATTGATAATGTGTCAATATTGACATTGATAATGTCAGAAAAAACTTGAAGTATAACAATTATAAAATAAATAATATTTGTTTAAAATGGTGTTAACACTTTACATTAAGGTTGCAACATCAATTGATAATTAAATTCTTATAAACTTACATTAACCAAGATTAATAAATGCTGAAAAAGAATAGGCCTATTCATATATAATATGAATTGTTGGATAATGATACACTCAAAAAATAATAATGTTAAGATTTACGCATTTCATTATTTCATCTAATTGAACTGTATTTTTTTTTTTAAACAAAATGAAATAAATAAAGCTACAAATATTATTTTTATTTTTATTTTATTAGTTAAATAATACTTATGGAATTTTGTTCTAAAATAGAAATGCATAAATTTTAAAATTATAATTTTTTTGAGTGTACTTAATGCAATTTCTGACATTAACAAATGGAACCTTATTGTAGTTGTCACAAATAAAAGTGTATTTTCTTTCTAAATATTTCAGTTACTTTATGGAGAGGTATTTTGTTTAGGACGTATTGGACACTGCTGTCACTGTCATGTCAAGTACGTATAGATTCTGCCTTGAGCAATTAGGCAATTAGTTATTTTTATTGATCTTACCTTTTGTTAAGGCAATTTTGGTAAAGTCTACGAAGTGCACAGGGATGATTACTTCTGAACAGAAGACAGCAGGGCCGGAGTGGGACTCATTTTCAGCCCTGAAGTTTCATGCCTTAGACCGGCCCACTTTAGTTCACGACTGACTATTAAAATAATGTAATTAAAACCTCAGTATAAACAGTAAGTCTGCAATAGTGCACTGTTCTCTACAGCCTTGTAATTCGTTGTATTTTTCGAAATTATCACCATTTCCAATTCAGTGCAAATACAGTAGCCTAAGTGTTGCACAAAAAAACAAACTCTCTCTTAATAATAAAGCTGCGTATTGCCAAATTTCTTCATGATAAGAAATGCACAGTGACACATATATAATGATTCAATAAGGACAAGACAAGAGTGTGTGTGGATAAAAATGCAGAACTATTTATTATGGAACTCAGATGAAGAAGAAACAATGATGAAAATAAAGCACTTGAGCAAAATGGAAATCAAACAAAACAGCAGTTTGCTGGATAACTTTGTAACATTCATACACTGGCACGCTTACAAAAGAACACAAACCGACAAACACTAAAGGATACATGAGGGCTCTATACACAAATGGGAACTAAAAACATAACATGGAACCGCTGGGAACAACGATCAGAGGGAATTGGAAACTCCTGAAGACAAGAAGACATACTGGCATGATCAAAGTGATCAGCACCTTTGGACTGAACAGCTCCTGTAATGAAGCACTTAAATTTAACTTTATTACAACCGATCTGCGTGCTGGTTTGAGAAACAGGCGTTACTCCATCATAAACTAATACTTGATTTGCAACATTATCGGGAAACACGACCCATGCCTGATTTCCCTATCAGTCAACTGTTGCATGGCGATGGCATTAAAAGGGTCTGACTTGTGATATTTTACATCTTTTGCTGTCTGCCTGCTACTGTTACTGGCATACGATCTAGCATCATACAGGTATGGTTTTGGATATAATTATGTCTTTATTGAGTAACCTGCCTCCTCTGAGTCATTTGTTTCTTTAAATCCTCTCTTCTATGATATAAAACAGCATTATATTAATTTTAAATAAAATAATAAACAAATAAAATAAAATGTTTCTCTCTCTCTCTCTCTCTCTCTCTCACACACACACACACACACACACTATATATATATTACATGATATTCTTGTGCCTCAAGAAACTTGGATTCAAATAGTGACAAGCTGGTATGAAAATGAGGGCAATGTGGGTAAAATTGTTTTTAACTACTTTTGCTCTTCAACTGACCCCGTGTACCAGTGCACTTACCACTGCAACTTATCAGAAGGTACACAAGTATTAACAGAGAAACCTTGAGATTGACAGAGATCTTAATATTCACGTTTCTGTCTAAAACATAATTTGTTCTTTCTTTTAGTATGAGTTTGGGGATCTAATTGCATTTGATCGAACATTCCCGATCAGCTACAAACACTTTGCTATATTCGTGGGTACGGGAAAGATCGACGGGCTGGAGATGAAAAAAGACGATCAGGAAATTTTCCATATCACTGGTAAATTGATCTGGGATTTCATTTTCAAAAGTGTAGGGCACAATGGGGCTAAATGCAGACTTTAGGGATTATTTCTTTTACAGTGTGTTTAGGAAAGTCCTGTTGTAGTTTTTGTTGCTGTTTAGTGTTTTGGGAGAAAATAAAATCAAAATAAGTCTTTTACCCTGGGGAGCCTTTATCCCGTTGTAACCTTTATGAGGAATAATACAGTCAATGTAAAATAAATTAATAAAATATGTGGCAAAATGACATGGTTTTACTCATAGAATAAACTGTGCTTACTCATACTGTATATTCTCTGCTAGGTTATGTCCCACCTAAGGGATCTGACTGTATATTTGATAAACTGAGCGGTGTGCACAAGAAGTTCAACTACCTGGACCTGCCAGTTAGAAGTAAAAAAGAAATGATAGAAGACATAAGGAAATTATACAAAAATTGTGGGATTTGGGATCCGCTGAGGAACAACTGTGAGCAACTAGTCACTTTTATTCGCTACGGAGAAAAACACTTTGAACAGGTAAGAAACTGAATGTGTAGTCACAGCTGACATGCATTTATTTTTTGTAATGATGATTTCTAGCTGGTCAGATGCAACAAATATATAAATAATAATAAAAAAAAACTAAAATATATAAAAGCACATACACATACTGTACACAAATGATGCATCATTGTTCTCCACAGATCGGTACCAACGCAGCTAATTTGTGCAAAATTAAGTTAGCACCTTACAAGTATCCGATGGAGAAGGAGGAGGAGAAGAAGTTGAAGAATGATAAGAAGAAGAAGGGTTCCAAACGATCTCTCTCTCTTCTCAGCGTGTAGACTGCAAGTCAGGACAGTGCAAAACATGATGCAGTTTTTTGTATGTGCCTATTTCATCCTCACTGAAACACTGAAAATGTACCTTAATTGAAATATTTAAATATGAAATGTAATCATTTATATATTAAACTATAAGCATGCATCTCACCTGTGGTCTGTCATCATTTTTGAACTGTTTGATAAGAACGCAGTGCTTTGTTTATTATTTTGAACACACTGCTATTAAAAAAGAAAATAATGAACGGACACAGTAACATGTAATTTTCAGAAGCACATGCAGTATGAGTCAAATGTGTCAGGTCTTGGTCTGCAGTCAATGTACATCAGATTCCAGCAGAGCTTGATCCTCATGTCAGGCAAAATGTTCTTACATTCAGTTGACCTGTTGCCAGGGAGAGGATTAAATCATGACATTAAGCAATGTGGAATTTCTAGCAAAAAATAGAAAAACAATGAAGAGAAAAATAAGACAATTATGCAGATAATTGCATTAACAAAGAAATACAATTTAGGAAGAGTCTTTGGGAAATGCTCTCATTACTCCCAAATACACAATGTGATGCTATATAAAACACAAAAACAACACCTCACAACATTTAAATGGACAATACAATGTACAGAGTGTGAAACATGCAGTGTAAGTGACTGCAACAATATAATACAATACAGTAAAGTGCAAAATAGAGTAAGAGTGGAGAGACTTGTGAGCGTGATTTACCATTAGTGTTCTCTGCCTTTATTTGTGCCCTCTGACATCTTACAGGTAACATTTTAGATATATTGATGTCTTTACACATTTCTGTGACTTAAAAATAAATAATTCGTGATTTTAAGCACAATAAAAAAAATAGTATTCTGTAAATTCACTAAATGGTTATTTACTTTAATATAACATGTGATTTATTCAAAAATAATATTTATACTCTTTTTTTACTTTTATTATTTATATGGGAATTTTGTGACACAAGGATCTTGGATTCAGCCAGAGACAAGCACTGGTATGATGAAGAGGACTTTCTGTGTAAGAGGGTTTTTAACTGCTTTTGCTCTTCAAATGACCCTTCCTGTTCAGTGTGAGGCAAATGTTTCCAACAAACAGTTTGTAAGGCATTAGTCAGACAACAACACAAATACAGATACAATTCTATGTGATAAAACAATAAAATAAACGTACACACATAAAGGCTTACTCAACAAGTATTTGATCGAGTATAGTCTAATAGAGATCTTAATATTAATGTTTATAATTCATATTATGTCCCTGTGTTTTTATCCTCATTATAAATTCAGGGATCGTGGATTGTATTTGACCACAAAAATCCCTAATGATGCCTGATGTGACCATCTTCACCTACTGGGCTGTGGGGAAGGGAGGGTCAAGGCTGGAGTATATAAAACATAATAATAAGGACATATAATATGCTGAAATGTTTGTGACCATGTAACTTCTGAGCAGTATGAATTATTTTGAGGCCTTTCTTGTTAAATCTAGTTTGAAAGTGTAGGACTACAAGATTTGTTGTACAAACAGCTCATATAAATAAAATGTGAAATGAGCAATTGTTTTTGTAATTTTAGTTACTCTTCTTCTCTAATAATATGATTTATTTTAATACATTGTTAAATGGTCATAAACATGTTCATAGACTGTTTAGCATTTTATTTCACAAGGCATTATATGTGTGTGTGTGTGTGTGTGTGTGTGTGTGTGTGTGTGTGTGTGTGTATAAATAGTATCTAAATGGTCTGCAATTATATAGCGCTTTTTCTAACCTCAGAGGTTACCAAAGCGCTTTACACTGTGACTCATTCACCCATTCACACACACACTCATACACACGCCAATGGCGGCAGAGCTGCCATGCAAGGCGCTAGCCTGCCATCAGGAGCAACTTGGGGTTCAGTGTCTTGCCCAAGGACACTTCGGCACGTGGAGTCGTATGGGCCGGTGTTCTGTCGATCTGTCCTACCTTGTCAGTTTTTCCTACCGTAGCGCAAAATTATAGCCATATCTATCGGTTCATCCTACCACATCGTTAAATCCTACTGCGCGTTTCTGCTTCGCGTCTGTGATACATAAAACAATTCAGTGTAACTTTGCCGTAGATTCTTATTAGGCCATTATTAGGTGATTTTACAGTGCAAAGTAACGTTACCTCATCAGATTGTCCTATGAAATAAACGGGTAGGATGATTTTACAGTGCAAAATACCTCATCAGATTGTCCTACCAGTATGAAATAAACAGGTAGAATGATTTTACAGTGCAGAATACCTCATCAGATTGTCCTATGAATTAAACAGGTAGGATGATTTTACAGTGCAGAATACCTCATCAGATTGTCCTACCAGTAGAAAAATAAACAGATAGGATGATTTGACAGTCTAAGTTTTTAATCTGTAGTCCCTGGACAGATGTTACAAACTTACCCTAAAACAGATGATAATGTAAATTGATGATGTAAATTGAAATAAGATTAGTTATTGAGATAATTTATAATCAAGCAGAACAATATAGAAAAGAGATTATTAATCAAATTCATTTAAAAAATCATGCAACACAGAGGCACAATACAAAACAAGTAAAACAATAAAATTAGTTATTAATATAAATATGAAATAAATAAGACCACATTGTGCTGCAGATTGTTATCAGTGCAAATGATAAAGGGAAGTACACTCAAACTATACTACACATTTTTTGCACATAAACACATTTAGGATATTGAAGTTGCAACATTTAAAATGTGCCCATCTATTGCAGCGCTCACACTGTACCTGGAAATAAAAGATACATATTTGTAAATTAGTACATGTAAAACAATATATAATCTAAAAATATGAAGAAAAAAAAAAAAAAAAAATTTACCTTTTCATTTAAATAACAAAATTCCACAAAAAAAAAACCCCCAAAAAAACCATGGCACATAAAGTTAAACTGTTGCTTTTTAGGTTGAATTTAAGTGCATATCTCCTAATGTTCTGCCTTTTGGACTTATCATACGATCCCACTGACAATTATACAACGCTTCCCACTTACCTTCCATCAAAAAATGCAAGAAAGAAAAAAAACCCCACAAATATATATATATATATATATATATATATATATATATATATATACACTCACCTAAAGGATTATTAGGAACACCTGTTCAATTTCTCATTAATGCAATTATCTAATCAACCAATCACATGGCAGTTGCTTCAATGCAACTGGTCAAGACAATCTCCTGAACTCCAAACTGAATGTCAGAATGGGAAAGAAAGGTGATTTAAGCAATTTTGAGCGTGGCATGGTTGTTGGTGCCAGACGGGCCGGTCTGAGTATTTCACAATCTGCTCAGTTACTGGGATTTTCACGCACAACCATTTCTAGGGTTTACAAAGAATGGTGTGAAAAGGGAAAAACATCCAGTATGCGACAGTCCTGTGGGCGAAAATGCCTTGTTGATGCTAGAGGTCAGAGGAGAATGGGCCGACTGATTCAAGCTGATAGAAGAGCAACTTTGACTGAAATAACCACTCGTTACAACCGAGGTATGCAGCAAAGCATTTGTGAAGCCACAACACGCACAACCTTGAGGCGGATGGGCTACAACAGCAGAAGGCCCCACCGGGTACCACTCATCTCCACTACAAATAGGAAAAAGAGGCTACAATTTGCAAGAGCTCACCAAAATTGGACAGTTGAAGACTGGAAAAATGTTGCCTGGTCTGATGAGTCTCGATTTCTGTTGAGACATTCAGATGGTAGAGTCAGAATTTGGCGTAAACAGAATGAGAACATGGATCCATCATGCCTTGTTACCACTGTGCAGGCTGGTGGTGGTGGTGTAATGGTGTGGGGGATGTTTTCTTGGCACACTTTAGGCCCCTTAGTGCCAATTGGGCATTGTTTAAATGCCACGGCCTACCTGAGCATTGTTTCTGACCATGTCCATCCCTTTATGGCCACCATGTACCCATCCTCTGATGGCTACTTCCAGCAGGATAATGCACCATGTCACAAAGCTCGAATCATTTCAAATTGGTTTCTTGAACATGACAATGAGTTCACTGTACTAAAATGGCCCCCACAGTCACCAGATCTCAACCCAATAGAGCATCTTTGAGATGTGGTGGAACGGGAGCTTCGTGCCCTGGATGTGCATCCCACAAATCTCCATCAACTGCAAGATGCTATCCTATAAATATGGGCCAACATTTCTAAAGAATGCTTTCAGCACCTTGTTGAATCAATGCCACATAGATTTAAGGCAGTTCTGAAGGCGAAAGGGGGTCAAACACAGTATTAGTGGTGTTCCTAATAATCCTTTAGGTGAGTGTATATATATAGTGCTGTAAATCAATGGGGGAAATTTAACTACACTGTTAAAAAATAGGTTTTAAAACCGTATAACTAAAACCGTAATTTTACAGTTACTTACCGCAAAAAAAGCCCAGTAAAATACCATTTATATTATTTACTTAACTACTGTTAACTACTGTAATATGCACTGCATTGTGGGTATTTTGTATGAAATTTACAGTAACTTACTGTATATGGTAATTTGCAGTACTTTACTGTTTACGCAAAAGCAGTAGTGCTACTGTAAATGAAGCAGACAGATTTATTGAAGTGTGTAGGCTTCTGTTGACAAGGACTGCCTCTCTGCAGTATATATGAATCGGCATATATGCCAAGCACTATACAGGAAATTTTCCATCCATCGTCAACCGCTTATCCTTTGTACAGGGTCACGGGGGGCTGAGCCTATCCCAGCTAACATTGGGCGAAAGGCAGGGTACACCCTGGACAGGTTGCCAGTTCATCGCAGGGCCACACATAGACAGACACACACTCACACTCACATCCACACCTAGGGCAATTTTTTGGAGACACCAATTAACCTAGCCTGCATGTCTTTGGCACCCGAAGAGAACCCACACAGACACGGGGAGAACATGCAAACTCCACACAGAAAGGCCGGGGCAACCAGGGTTTGAACCCACAACCTTCTTGCTGTGAGGTGACAGTGCTAACCGCTGCGCCACCGTGCCGCCCTACAGGAAATTTTTAAAATAATAATAATAATAATAATAATAATAATAAAATAAATACAAATAATAAAATAGAAAAATAAACACAGCAAACAAACAGGGTAAGCATGGTATGTGTGTGGCAGCCAGAGGTGGAGAATGTTCTTGGGGATGGGGGGCATGGGCCCTTGGCCCCGCTGCGCCTCTTCTTGGTGGCCCATTGTAGTGTGGTGTGGGCGGGGGTCTAACTTATGCCATGGCCAAGGAGGAATCAGAGGCAGCCTTTTAATACCATATTAGTAATTGTCTTGTTATTGTTATTATTACTATTAGTATTAGTATTATTTGTCCTCTTCCTTATCCTCAGCCTCCCCCTCATTCCTGATGAAAAGTCTAGTTGCTATTATTGCTAGTACTATTCTTACTATTATTGAATTATTATAAAAGACTATATTATCTTCCTCATCCTCCAGTTTTTATTTTTTACTATTATTATCATCATCATCATTATTATTATTGTCATCAATGTTTTTTATTTATTATGATATATTTATTACTTTTTATTACATATGTTGTACATATAAGATGTTCCTCTGTTAAGATACTTCCTCTCACACACTTACACTTGCACATATGCGTTCAAAATGTCATATAATAATGTTTTATCGTTTTTCCCCCTGCAGATGAAAATCATGAATCTGCATTCTCATTTATAAGCGATGAACTTTAAAAGTTAAATAAAAAAAACACGTGGATGGAAGGATTTATTTTAATCCTATATAAATAAGTCTTTTTTATATTATCATTTTCTCAAAATTTTTTTTTTTTTTTTTTTTTTTAAAAATTAAATCCACAACTGGTTCCCACTGTTACAATCCATACTATCTTTTGTTTATGTACCTTTATTTTTAAGTTTCTGGCACCTTTTACATTCCATATTGTCTTTTGTTTTATGCACTCTTATTTTGATATCATTCTCATGTTCCTGTTTCCCAGTCTTGTCATGTCCTGTTTTCCCTCTATGTTCAGGTGTCTGGTTTTCATTGGTTCATTGTTTGATTGCTTAATTATCAGTTCTAGTTTTGTCATTGGTTTTAGTTAATTGCCTTATTATCTTGTTTTGAGTTCTATTTGCCCATTGGCTTCTGTTTCCCCTTTGGTTTTGTATTTAAGCCCTCATGTTTACCTTGTCCTTGGTTGGTTATTGTTTGATGTTAGGTGTTTGATGTTTGATGATATTCCATGTTTATCCTGCCTTCGACCGTGTTCCTGCCTGTGCCCTCCTTGGAAGATTCCCCGTGTTTATTTCTTGTGTTTGCACCTTTGTTTTCCCCTCGTGGATGTTTATTTGTTCCTGCTTTCACCGTTTGCTTGACCCCTTGCACCATCTAAATAAAGCTGCATCTGGATCCTCACTCCTTGTCTGCCTCCCCTCGTTACAGAATAACCAACCACAATGGATCCAGCAGCCTTCCTCGTGGAACTTACTAAGGCGGACTTAACCATCTGTGAGTTCACCTACTTTTTTTCCAACATGGCCAGCTACTCCGGTTGGGATAACAACGTGCTGAAGAATGTGTATAGGCTCGGTGTACCCATCTGCCAATGGTGGAACTTGCCGGAGACCGGGGATTACACCTGGCAGGAGTATGTCGATCTAATCCTGGAGACTTTTGCTGCAGGGGAGCCACCTCTCTCGATTCCGGGCAGGGCTCCTGGGTGGCCCACGCCTGCCACGGCCAACGAGCCAACGCCCACGCCTGCCACGGCCAACGCGTTGCCAGCCTCGTCCGTCCCAGAGCCAGCGTTGCCAGCCTCGTCCGTCCCAGAGCCAGAGCCGGCACCTGTAGCCTCGTCCGTCCCAGAGCCGGCGCCTGTAGCCTCGTCCGTCCCAGAGCCGGCGCCTGTAGCCTCGTCCGTCCCAGAGCCGGCGCCTGTAGCCTCGTCCGTCCCAGAGCCGGCGCCTGTAGCCTCGTCCGTCCCAGAGCCGGCGCCTGTAGCCTCGTCCGTCCCAGAGCCGGCGCCTGTAGCCTCGTCCGTCCCAGAGCCGGCGCCTGTAGCCTCGTCCGTCCCAGAGCCGGCGCCTGTAGCCTCGTCCGTCCCAGAGCCGGCGCCTGTAGCCTCGTCCGTCCCAGAGCCGGCGCCTGTAGCCTCGTCCGTCCCAGAGCCGGCGCCTGTAGCCTCGTCCGTCCCAGAGCCGGCGCCTGTAGCCTCGTCCGTCCCAGAGCCGGCGCCTGTAGCCTCGTCCGTCCCAGAGCCGGCGCCTGTAGCCTCGTCCGTCCCAGAGCCGGCGCCTGTAGCCTCGTCCGTCCCAGAGCCAGAGCCAGCGCCTGTAGCCTCGTCCGTCCCAGAGCCAGTGCCTCCCGAGCCTCCCAGTGCTCCGCCTCCCGAGCCACCCAGTGCTCCGCCTCCCGAGCCACCCAGGGCTCCGCCTCCCGAGCCTCCCAGTGCTCCACCGCTCGAGCCAATCGGGTCTCCGCCTTCCACGCCTCAGTCCCCTGGGCCTTCCACGCCTCAGTCCCCTGAGCCTTCCACGCCTCAGTCACCTGAGCCTCCCTGGACTCCGCCTCAGAAGTCCACCATGGCACTGCCTCCCACGGCTCTGCCCGCGCCTGCTCCGCCTCCCACGGCTCTGCCCGCGCCTGCTCCGCCTCCAGGCCCTTCCACGGCTCCGCCTCCAGGCCCTTCCACGGCTCCGCCTCCAGACCCTTCCACGGCTCCGTCCGCTCCGCCTTCCAAGCCTCTAGAGCCTGCCAAGCCTCCAGAGCCTGCCGAGCCTGTCAAGCCTCCAGAGCCTTCCAAGCCTCCGCCTCCAGAACCAACCTGGTCTCCGCCTTCCATGGCTCCGTCCCTGGAGTCCCCCTGGTCTCCGCCTACCATGGCACCGCCCCTGGAGTCCTCCTCGGCTCCGCCTACAGAGCCTTCCGCGGCTCCGCCCACTTCCCCTGTGTCTCCTCCCAGGCCTTCTGACCCTGTCCTGTGTCTCCTCCCAGGCCTTCTGACCCTGTCCTGTGGCCTTCCCCTAGGCCTTCTGACCCTGTCCAGTGGCCTCCTCCCAGGCCTTCTGACCCTGTCCAGTGGCCTCCTCCCAGGCCTTCTGACCCTGTCCAGTGGCCTCCTCCCAGGCCTTCTGACCCTGTACCAGTTCTGTGGTCTTCTCCTTGGCCCCCTGACCTGGTCCCTGCCCTATGGCCACCTCCCTGGCCACCTAACCCTGTCCCTGCCCTACGGCAACCTCCCTGGCCTCCTGACCCGGTCCCTGCCCTACGGCCACCAACCAGGCCCCCCGACCCAGTCCCGATCCTGCAGCTGCCTCCCTGCCCTCCTGACCCGGTCCCTGCCCTGCGGCCGCCTCTCTGGCCTCCTGACCCAGTCCCTGTCCTACGGCCACCCACCACACCCCCTGACCCAGTCTTGACCCTGCAGCTGCCTCCCAGACTTCCCAACCCGGTCCCCACCTTGAAGTCGTCCCCTTGGACCCCTGGGCATCTGCCTGGCATCCTTGGTCTCCTGGCCACCCTCCTGTTCTGTTATGGTCTCCCTGTCCTTGTCTTGTTTCTGTGTGCCCCCTTGTACTGCTTGTTTGCCTTTCCTTTTTTGTTTTGGTTAGGAGCGTCTGGAGTCCGCTCCTTGGGGGGCTCTGTTACGATCCATACTGTCTTGTTTATGTACCTTTTTATTTTTGTTTCTGGCACCTTTTACGTTCCATATTGTCTTTTGTTTTATGCACTCTTATTTTGATATCATTCTCATGTTCCTGTTTCCCAGTCTTGTCATGTCCTGTTTTCCCTCCATGTTCATGTGTCTGGTTTTCATTGGTTCATTGTTTGATTGCTTAATCAGTTCTAGTTTTGTCATTGGTTTTAGTTAATTGCCTTATCTTGTTTTGAGTTCTGTTTGCCCATTTGGCTTTTGTTTCCCCTTTGGTTTTGTATTTAAGCCCTCATGTTTACCTTGTCCTTGGTTGGTTATTGTTTGATGTTAGGTGTTTGATATTCCATGTTTATCCTGCCTTCGACGGTGTTCCTGCCTGTGCCCTCCTTGAAAGATTCCCCGTGTTTATTTCTTGTGTTTGCACCTTTGTTTTCCCCTCGTGGATGTTTATTTGTTCCTGCTTTCACCGTTTGCTTGACCCCTTGCAGCATCTAAATAAAGCTGCATCTGGATCCTCACTCCTTGTCTGCCTCACCTCGTTACACCCACATAGATATTAGACCTCACACAATTTTAATTGTTGCTCGCGTGCAAAGCCCGCGCAACAGCCTCGCAGAATATAAACAGAGGTTTGTGTGTCAAGTGCGCGCATAACAGACGTCCCTGAGAGTGGATTGCCAAAGATAGACGCCAGCTGTGAGTTTTTCTGAGGTAAGTATTTAACTGAACAAATTTCTTTTATAAGTTACTTTTACAGCGTAAACTATTACCAATATCAATTAAATATAGCTAAATGTATGAAGAAAGTAATGCAATCTAATAGGCTATTATTACTAACAGGATAGTCTTTGGACGTTTCTGTGCAGATTTGGGCATTTTACATTAACAATATCACGCAACAAAAAACAAAAAAACCTGTCCAAATGATATACAGTTTTGTTCAACTCGAAAGATCTTTCCAAATTCGAGTCTATCCTTAACTAAAGTTGGTGCTGAGAGCTCGAAAATTCAGTCCATTCACACCGCCATCACGAGGTGTTATTTTCTTTAAATTTAAAAAGCATTTTCTGATATGCTTATTAGTACACTTGCTACTCATAATATCCATACCGTTTAAATAAAGAGTAAAATTTACACCAGGAATTTCGTTTTGTTTTTTATAACTTTTCATTAGTTCTAATATGCCATTAGGTATAGACTTGAAAACCGAATTATATTCTTTGAACGTTATAGGGAATGCCTTCTCTCTGAGAAAAGATTCATAATTAAGTAATTGATTAATACCATTAAAAGGGTCTTTTAAAAAGATAATACCCCTATCGATCCATTTCTGCAGATAGAGTGACTTGTTCCCCCTAGTGATGCATTCATTATTCCACAAGATGGACTTGTGTGGAGAGAAGTTGTGAGAATGACACAGCTTCCAGGCCAAAAGAGTTTGTTGATAAAATTGGGATAGTTTTAGCTGCAATCTTGGAATATTATAACTACAATTCAATACAACTTTTAGGCCTCCTACACTATCAAAAATGTTGTTGGGGATAAAATACCATATGGACTCAGGAGCTCTCAAACATTCCTTCAACCATTTCACCTTAAATGTATAATTTAAGTCACAAAAGTCCAAAAGTTCAAATCCACCTTCATCCTTAGAATCAGAGAGCACCGCTTTTTTTAACATGGTATCTGTTTTTCCACACAAAATTTGTAAACTTGGTATTTATATCTTTACATATTGAATTATGAACATTAAGAGAGAGAGCAGGATAAACAAATCTTGAAATCCCTTCTGCTTTAGTCAAAAGAATCTTTCCTAAAATAGAAATATCTCTTTGAAGCCATACGTTTAGAATTGTTTTAGTTTTCTTTAATTTAGGTGAAAAATTTAGTTGTTGACGTTCCTTGTGATCCTTGCATACATAAATACCTAAATATTTTACACATTTCTTAACGGGTAAATTAAAAAATTTTTCCTCTTCAGTCTGATACAGACATAAGATTTCACATTTGGATTTGTTAAGCGTTAAACCTGAAGCAGCAGAGAATTGGTCAGTTAGGGTTATAGCATTGTCAATCTGATGTTTGTCACTCAAAAAGAGAGCTGTATCATCCGCTAGTTGAGTTACTCTTGAGTTACTTTCCTTACCAAAAATAGATAATCCTTTAATAATAGGACTGTTTAATATGTAATGATAATAATTCAACCACCAGCAGCAACAAAAACGGTGAAATAGGGCAGCCCTGGCGAACTGATCTCAGTACAGGAAATCTTTTTGTGGTGTTTGATATAATATCACAGAGCTATCAATATTTTTATAAAGCATTTCAACTATAGATATAAAATTTTGTCCGAAATCAAAAATCTGTAGTACTTTTAGTAAAAAATAATGTTCTACCGTATCAAATGCTTTATAAAAATCAAGAAATACTATAAGTGCATCAGTGTTGATGTTATCAGAATAGTCCAGCAGGTCGAGAACAAGACTTATATTGGAGCTAATGTGACGATTAGACATAAAACCTGTTTGTGTTTCACTTATTATCTCATGAAGACCTCTTTTTAACCGTTTAGCAAAAACTAACGATACAATTTTGTAGTCAATATTTAAGAGTGTAATAGGTCTCCAATTTTCTATCATTAAATGATCTTTATCAGGCTTAGGGAGAAGACATATTAAACCTTGCTTCATACTTGTAGACATTTCCTTTTTTAAAATACAAGCTTTAAATAAATCAAATAGAGGATTTTCAATAATTTCCCAGAAATGCAAATAGAATTCGACTGAAAGCCCATCATTACCGGGCGATTTACCTTTTTTCATTGAGCTAATAGCCTCTGAGATTTCCACTTTAGTAATGGGACGTTCGCAATCCAACTTAAATTGTTCAGATATAGTTGGTGTAAATGCTCTAACTAAATCGACAAATTTATCACAATTATCAAATTGAATATTAGACTTGTATATATTGCTATAAAATGTACCAACATATCTTGAAATGTCTAAAGAATTAGAGGTGATGTTATTATCAATTTTAAGAGTAGTTAAATTGTTTCTCTTAAGATTTCGTTTCTCTAAAGCAAAGAAATAACTTGAATTTGTTTCCCTTACACCAGCCATTTTGCTCGCGACCTTACAAATGCCCCTTTAGCCATTTCAATATACATATTATCTATTTCCTCTTAATTTTTTCATCATAGTTTCTTCTTCTTCTGAAAGATTATTCTTAGTCATTAGAATATTTAAATGATCCATAATATTTATTTATTTTTCTATTTCTTTTTTGAATTGCTTTACTTCGTTTAATTGCTATTTCTCTAATTTTAAACTTGAAAAATTCCCATTTTTGTATGTTATTCACATCGTTATTATCAATTATGCTTTTTGCTGTTTTTTTTTGACTAAATCACAAAACTCCTTGTCTTTTAATAGATTATTATTTAGTTTCCAATAACCACGTATATTACCTTTTAGTTGTTTTGTTCCTGCTAAATGGATTGAAATTAATTTATGATCAGAAAATGGGGCATAGCTATGTGATGATTCTGCCACAAATTGCAGACAAGAGGGAGAAATAAGCCATAGATCAATTCTAGACTGTGACGATCTACTGATGTTGCTCCAGGTAAATTCGTTAATAGCAAGGTTTAGAAAACGCCAAACATTTATAATTGCCAGTTGTTCACAAATGTATGCTGTACTTTTGAATCTCGAATGTGGAGTTAATCTTACTGGTACTCTATCTACAAGATCATCTGGAGCATCATTATAATCACCTCCAATAATCAAATGTGCCTCCTTATATTTGTTTATAAAGGCTTCAAGTTTCAAACAAAGTTGTAAAAACATTATTTTTGCTTGAGCTGTATTATAGTTATATAAATTACAAACTATAAAGAAGGACTTGTCTAATTTGAAAACCAAGATTATGATCTACCCTCATTTGAGGTCACTGATTCAACGATATCTCCTTTAAATTTATTAAGTAGAATGGCGACACTAGCTGATGGTTGAGAGGCAGAAATAACATCTATCACCCCACTGTGCTTTCCAGAACTTCACATCATCGTCCACCGAATGAGTCTCTTGTAAATAAATTACGTCAGCATTTTTCCGTCTATACTGAATAAAAAGATTGATTTCCTCTTGCTGTTATCGCAACCCAGTCTCACGGCAGTTCGTGACATAGTCACGAAATTTAATCTATTGATTCGTGTTCATGGACACGAATTTCCCTTTTTTCGTGTCACTCAGCACGACTTTCAATCCAATGTATTTCAATGGGACATATTTTTCGTGCCTGCACCACGTTTTTCTTTCGAGAGCACAGTATTGTTTTTTCAACCTGGTCTCACAGAATTCCGTGAAATGAACACGGCCCCTTAACTCAAAATCTGTGGCCGTTTCACGGAATCGCCGAAAATTCCGTGATTTGGTCACGGAAGTGATGGTAAGTCAATGACAGGCAGCATCCGTGGTCCACACACGGATTCCCTGTTCAACACCTGCGCTCCCCCAATTGACGTCGTTTTATAATTTGGAAACGTATCGCTTTATATATTCTGAGTTTACTTAAAGTACTTAACTTGAAATGTTTAGTTTTAAAGTGATTTTAACTTGATATTGCATTGTTCTGTCATCGTTTGGTCGCTAGGATAACTTCTGGTCACCCTGTTCCGTGACGGTACCACGGAATATTCAGTGGTCGCCACAGATTGTTTCACTTGACGATATTGCCTATTGCTGATTTTGACACTTTAAGTAGGCTATTCAAGTTGTCTGTGTTTGCGATGCAATGTAGCCTAATTAAACAATGAACCTCTTATCTCCCCTGACCAGTTTGTTATTTGCTTATTGTGGAATTCTGTGATGGCACCACGGATTCTTCCGGACCCGTTCTCATCAGTCTGCGTATAAATAACACTGCGTGTATTTTTTTTTATTTTTTTTATTGAAATTCAATTTTACAAACAAAATAGGTATTTAACAAACAATATTAATTAACAATTCTCAGAGGGCAGACATAATTGCAAAATACAATAAGTAACAGCGACAAGGTCTCAAATCAAATATAAAATCAAAAAATTAAATAATAATAAAAAAATAATAAAATAAATAAATAAATAAATAAAATTAAAAAAAAAAAAAAAAAACATTTATGTAAAAGTAAGTTCTTGCAAGGGGTAAAGGAGCTAAAGTGCACTTAGCTCATTGAAAAAACTGGCTACTGTAGAAGCTTTCTCATCTGAAATTGTGCAAAGTGAAGCAGCAAAAGCTTTAAGCTCATTAGTAAAATGAAGAAAGGACGGGGGGGGTTTCAAAAATCTGCATTTGTGAATGAAATATTTAGCAAATTCAAAAAGATTATTAACCAAGTAGTGCTGTGAACAATCTTTCTTAAGTACACCAAACTTGATTTGTTTGTATTCAAGGGAGTTTACACGTAATAATACATGACAGTTTACTGTGCAATTGAGACCAAAATAACTTTGAGTGATTATAAAAAATATGTTCTGTGGTTTCAATATCAGTTTCACAAAATTGACAAGAGTTTTCTCCGATATCAAATTTAGATTTCAATAATTCTTTAGATGGGTATATGTCATTTATAATTTTAAAATGAATTTCTTTCACTTTAGGGAGACTTGGAAAGGTAAGATAATTCATTCTCAACTCCTTCACCTCCTCTGGGTTAAAATCTTTGAAAATATAGCAACGTTTATTTCTATTTGGATGAAGTCTATCAATAAAAACACTTCTAATATATTTGTTGTTGCATTTATGATCTCTAATAGATAATGCACCCAGAGACGGAGATGGGAGAGAGAATGTCACAGAGCTGTGTGAAAGAATCCCCTTTACCAGTAATATAACATTTTTTGGTATGGCATTTACAATTGTGTAAAACTCTTTTGGGTGACATACAAATCCATGTTTCAAACAAAAATCATTGTAATTGAGAATATTACCATAGTTGTCCATCATGTCCAACAGGGAAAAAATGTTATATTGAATCCAGTTTTCATAAAATAAAGATTTGTTATGGTGTAAAATAAAGCGATTATTCCAGATACAAGTTTTGTGTGGACTAAAATTGTAGGAAAATGCTAGCTTCCAATGAAGGAGAACTTGTTGATGGAAGGCAGACAATTTAAGAGGTAATTTGTGCAACTCAAAATCACATCTAATCAAAAATTCCAAACCACCTACTTTCTTAAATACTGAAGAAGAAACAGTAAACCATAAGCCATTTGTATTACAGAGAAAAGATTTTAACCACTGAGTTTTTAAAACGTCAATAACATTTAATCCTCCTTCTTTGTAACTGTGAACTAAATCATTTTTGTTAATATAGTGATGCTTATTTTTCCAAATGAAGTTAAATATTGCAGTGTTACATTCTTTTAGTAAGTGAGGTGGGATAGCTAACGAGGAGGCTGGGTAAACAAACCTAGAGATCAGTTCCATTTTGGTTAACAAAACTCTTCCAAAAATTGAGATATCTCTTTGTTTCCAGTTGTTGAGAATAATTTTAGCTTTTGAAAGATTTTTTACAAAATTTTCTTGGACGCTTTGATTGCTATCTCTAGTAATAGTTATCCCCAGGTATTTTACAGATGTTTTTATCGGTATATTACATAAAGAGTCTAGTTCGCTGCCATGAATTGCAAATAATTCACATTTATTTAAGTTTAAGTGTAGGCCTGATGCTTTGGAGAACAGATTAATCAACTGGATGGCTTTATCAATTTGATATTGGTCCTTTAAAAAGATCACTGTATCATCAGCTAATTGACTAATACCAATTTGTCTTCCAAATACATTCAATTTGTCAACATTGCTGTTTTTATCTATCAAAATAGCAAGCATTTCTACCGCTAAGATAAATAGGAAAGGGGAAATGGGACATCCTTGTCTTATTCCTCGTGAAATGTTGAATCTTTGGGATGTTCCAAACGATAGTGAAACAGAACTATTGATGTCTTTATATAACATTTTTATAAAAGAAATAAATTTATTTCCAAAACCAAACTTTTCAAGGGATTTAAATATGAAATTATGTTCAATCGTATCAAATGCTTTCCTGAAATCTAAAAAGAGTATATATCCATCATCCTCGATCCATTCGCTATAATCCAAAATGTCTAAGATTAATCTGATGTTGTTATGTATTGATCTGCCTTTAATAAAACCAGATTGTGATTCACTGATTAATTGATTCAAGTTTTTCTTGAGCCTATTGGAAAATATATGAGCTACAATTTTATAATCACAGTTCAATAGAGTGATAGGACGAAGGTTATCTATATGTCGTGCATCTTTACTTGGTTTGGGGATGAGTATTAAACCCTGTTTCATAGTCGAAGATAGGGAGTTGTTTTGGATACATTCGAAAAAGGCTTGAAATAACAGTTCTCTCAAATCTTCCCTAAAGAATTTATAAAATTCTGAAGAGAGGCCATCAGGGCCTGGGGATTTCCCTGCAGATAATTTATCTATTGCTTTATCTAATTCCTCTAATGTAATGTCTCTAAATTCCTGGTCTAACTGCGGTATGTTAGTATGTATATTGTCAAATAGAGTATCACAGTCTGACGCAGAAAATGATGAGCTATATAAGGAACTATAGAATTGAAGAATCTCTGAGGAAATCATTTTAGGACAGGTATTTTCAATTCCATTCACATAAAGAGAATTTATGGCGTTTTTCTCCTGTCGCCTTTTTTCAAGTCTACAGAAATAATTATTACTTTTTTCACCTTACATATGCTCCTTCAGCTTTTTGAATATATAAATTATCAATTTTGGATTGCAAGGACAGAATTTGTGATTTTAGTTTCATTATCCATTTCACTTTTATTACATAAATTGTTTAATTCTATTGTCAATTCTAACTCCAATTGTGTTCTGGCCTTACTTAAATTTTTACTGAATTGTATAGAAAATTCCCGAACCTTGTGTTTTAAATATTCCCATTTACTAATGAATGAGGTACAGTCCTTAAACAATGCTACATCATTAATTATAGATTTCATTTGCGAACAAAAGTTTTTGTGTTTCAATAAATCAGTATTGAATTTCCAGTAACCCTTGTTACGTGATTCTCTTTTGCCCGAGTGGAATGATATAAAGATGCAACAGTGATCTGTCAAAGGTGCTGCGGATATTGAGATATCTTTGATAAAGCCAGAGAGGTTAGATGAGGTTAACCAATAATCAATTCTCGATTTGGAAGTCCCATTAGCTTTGAACCAGGAAAATTGCTTAAGATTTGGATTCCCATCCCTCCAAGCATCCACTACATTATTATTCAAACAAAAATTAAGAAGGTAAGGATTTGGATGAGAAGTACTAAATTTGGGCGGAAAACGATCTAACGCCTCATCCATAACCATGTTGAAATCTCCTCCTATAATAATATTATCAGTTGGATACACACATTTGAGTTCAAACAAAGAGTCAGAAATTTCAGATAGTAATTTGTTGTTTAGGGGAACATTATTATAGCCATATACATTGAATAAAATAAACAAAACCTCATTAATGTTCAAAACAACTGAAGCCCAGTGGCCATTGGAATCTGTCTTTACCTTTATAATTTTGCCTGGTAGGTTGTTGAACAGTATTGCCACTCCTGCAGAATGAGTGGAAGCATGACTAAAGATGATTTTGTCCCCCCATTGACTCATCCAGAACTTCACGTCATCAGGGTTTGAGTGCGTTTCTTGCAAAAATATACAGTGTGAGTTTTTGTTTTTGCAAAAAAGAAAGAAAGCTTTTCTTTTAATACAGTTACGGAGACCCCTTGCATTTAGAGAAATACAGGAAAAGTGTGATTTCACTGAGAACATCTAACGAATCAAGAAAATAAATAGATAAATAATAATAAAAAAGAAATAAAAAAAGGCAAACAATCAAATGAATAGTGTAACGTGCTCTATAGAACACAGAACGTCTCTTTCAAACAGAGCACTGTAACGAGAACTCGCTCACCAGCAAAACAAAATTCAAACCATCCCACTAAACACCTCTTGCACGCGCAAGGAAAGATGAATTGAAAAGTTATTGAATTCAACTGTCCTTAACAATCCGGTTACCCTCTATGTAACCATAGGGACCACGGTAATATGCTTTCTTCCCAGCAGCTCTTGCCTCACTAATCCTCGGCCATAGTGCAGCGCGGGCTTCTCGATCTCCCTTGGATAAATCTTCCGTGAACTTTATTCCCCTGAACTTACAGACATCCGAGACTTTGGTGGAGCGCCAGAACTCGTCTCTGTATTTTCGTGTTTAAGTTTGTGCTGCAGGTGTGGAGCAATTTCGGCTAACAATGAGACGACTTCTTTTCGGATATCTTCACCCACTATTTCTTTCATTCCGATAACTCTGAGGTGAGCTGCTTGTCAAACAAGTTGATTCTAGTTTTACAGTCCTTTATTTCAGCCGCGTTGAATTCCACAGCCTTTGTCAGGTTTACGATCATTAGACTGTTCTCCGTAATCTTCTGCTCAATGCTGTTCAGCTTCCCGTCTTGTAGATCAAATCTGGCAACTAAGGTTTACAAAAGCGCGGAGTTTGAAATTTCGGGGATCTCTTCACCTTTCTGTTTTTTGGCTGAGGCTTTAGTTGGGGTGTTCTGTAAGGAGGAAAATTCTTTGCGTTTCTCTTTGTGATCAAGGTGGTCTACTTCCATGATGTGTTCGGCTAAAGCACCCGAGGCTTTTACAGCTTTCTGTCCTCCTGGGATGACTATCTTTGGGTGGTTAGACGCCTTTTTTGCTGACATAGTCTATATTCATTGAAACACAACCACTGGGATGGTAAAAGGTTGAAAATTATTATAAGATTAAAAATTTGCTGTGGAGCCGAGATAACCACATGTGCTTAGCCCGCCATCTTGTTCCCTCCTCAATAACACTGCGTGTAATGCATACGCCAAAGTCCAATTTTGCGTGCATATGATACGCCAATCCTTCCCATTAACTTCGGTGGAGAGCAGATGCGTCTAAATACCGCGTCACCTTCAACGGCAATGACGTCACCAGCGAGGCTCAGTTCGCCCAGTTCACCTGATGCGCGCACATCTTCAAACAGGAAAGGAAGGGCAACAGTCCTTTTTTGTAATCAGATCACGGTGTTAACTGTATTATTTTAATTATTACAGTGTTTCTGCATCACGTTACATGGGGTCATGTGTCAAAATGGCAGCGAATGCGTTTAAATTGGTTAGTGAACAGTTTGCCGCTCTTTCTGCTTCTACTGTAAAAAGACCTGTTGCAGTTTGAAATTAATAAAACAGTTTTCAATCATGTTGTGACATGGGTCTTCAGCTTTTAGACATGGCTGATGACAGCACTACAAATCAACAGACTGAATTAGTGTTTGCTAACGTTTTTAGCTAAAGTGGCATGGTTAGCCTAAGCCTACGGGACCCCCCAGGGGTCAATAATGTGGACTAATCAGTGCGCATGGACTCCTAAACCGGATTTATTCCCAAATTGTGGGCAACAGGACAAACCGTTTATTGGCTATAAATCGTGCCTGTAGAAATGGCATGTATATAATCCATGCTGCATCTATAATGTTAACGTTATATGTAACTTTGGTGTGGTGTCTCTATTATACATATTACACTAGATCAGTATTTCGGATCATACGGCCTATATTCACTATACCAGCTGATCTGAGATCTGCTAGAATAACAGGCATGTTGGTATAATTCAGGCAGGCATTACTAGTTGCTTGCAGAGGCATGATACAGTAGGGTTGGATTAGGCTTCAATTCCCGGGGATATTTGATTTCTAATGGCATCACATATAGTGCATTTTACCTAAAGGAAAATTGAGCACGATTTAGATTAGAGTCTTTGTCTCCAGCAGACAAACAAAACAATATTAAGGTATCAAGCCTGACTTTATTCTGCCATTCCCATTGTGTCATTCCCATTATTTCACAATATTTATTGGGTAACAGTACTGTCACACAACCTCATCTGTCCTCAAGAATATGGAAGTTCCATTAATTAGAGAAGGAAAGGACTAGTAGTAAGTCGATGCTTCCAAAGTATTACATAGTAATTATTCAATGAGTGCACAATTCCTAAATTGATGTAGGATGCTAATAATTACACATTTTTACCAAAAATGTACACATTAATATAATGTGTGTTGTGTAAAGTGCTACCCATACTTTGTTATCACACACTTACTTTACCTTGCAGTTCAATATCATTAACATCAATTGGATTACTTAAGTTAATATGCAGTTCGTCTGATGTGTTCTATGTCACCCACTAGGTCCAACACAATTTATCCATGGTGGACAATAAAGACAAATTTATGTCGTTTTTTTTATCTTTATAGTGAAATTGGAAAGGCATTGGATATGCTCACATCAGGTCCTCCCACAGAATTTAATATTTTGTTACGTGGCATGTCGATAATTATAATTTATTTTTGTTTTGTTTGTAGGGAAAATGCCATGTGGATCAACTCTTCGACAGTGCACCCATTGCCTAGAAAAGATAAATTGTGCCAATAGAAGATGCAACAAGGTAAATAAGGTAGAATAGGCTATTGAACTGTCTAACTGCTAACCCCCATTTTCATGCATTAAAGCCAGAGTCATTAAGTCCAAATTAAAATAAACTGTATTGGCATTAAATATATCAGTATTTGTTGCCCATGCAATAGAGTGACAATAAAACAGGAGTTTGCAATGGAGACATTAAGTTCATCATACAAAAGACAGAAAGAGTTTTGTTTTGTTACACTACAAATTTGCATCACAGTAGGTATTTTTCAAAATGTTACATTTCCCACCTGATGGAAAGGTACCTGTTGTTATTGAATTTTTGACTATTGGTTCCTTTAAATAACATCCTCTTACAAGGCTACATATGATATTGAATCTGTCTATTACAGACAGTACTTTGTATTGCGGTGAATCTCAACTGTGGTCACTCAGTTCTTTTATCCATATTTTAAGAAAATGGCAACATCTCCATTAGTGCATACAATAATGACAAGTTAAAGGAATAGTTCACTCAAAAATAAAAATTGTCATAATTTACTCACCGTCAAAGTTGTTCCAACCCTGTATGAGTTTCTTTCTCCTGCTGAACACAAAAGAAGATATTTTAAAGAATGCTGGTAATCAAACAGTTGAAGCACCCATTGACTTCCATAGTAGGAAAAAAAAAAAAATATAATGGAAGTCAATGGGTGCTTCAACTGTTTGATTACCAACATTCTTTAAAATATCTTCATTTGTGTTCAGCAGAAGAAAGAAACTCATACAGGTTTGGAAAAACTTAAAGGTGAATTTTTGGGTGAACTATCCCTTTAAGTTATAATGTCTGTCGCCAGATAATGTACATTCGTATTTTCCATTAAAATATGGATACATATCTAACTAGGTTTTAGCATTATGCCTTTAATATTATTAAAATGTGCCGGTGGATTGACTCTGATATTGGCATTTTTAGTCTGTCTGTTCAATGAATTGCATAAACTTGGTATCCAAGTTATTATTTAGGCCCTTGTAAATAGAGGGCTAGAAAATCAGCAGTGCTTGATCAACTGGACCACAGTTTAGATTATTATTATTTTTTTAATTCCCGTGAGTCATACCGCTCTCTCTTATCTCTCTCCCTTACTCAGTGTGGGAAGTTGCTGGACATGAAGTCCAGGCAGACGGCCCGTATGAAAGTGTTCCGGTCCAGAGCCAAGGAATGGGCACAAAAAGTCCCGCAATCAGGCAAAGATTTTTGACAACAGTGCCCTGCTGGTAATAAACATTTTGTCTTTCTCTTTTGGTCAGTCATTTCAGGTTCCTGTCAACATTACAGAAATATAGAATTGTATTTACATTGTGCAAGGAAGCAGCAACTATGGTAATGTCATGCAATTATGGGTCAAGATGTCATCAACCCAACTGCATTTGCAATATTTCAGATAATAATGAGCTAGTCCATATATAAATATTAAAACAATACACAGAATTTAGCCCTACCTACAACTTGTATTCATTCAGCCCCAGTTTCCAAGGCCACTTTACACTAAGAGATACTAGATAGGTACATTTCCTGAAGAAAATGTGAGTGGTGCTTGCCGTAGCAAAATTTCTTAACACAATGTCCCACCTACTGCCCAAAGTTGAAAGAGGCCACCCCCATGACAGTAGGATGTTCTGGTGCAGAGGTATTGGTGTTTTTCCATGGTTGCTAGGGAAACCCATCTGGTTCATAGGCAGTTACCAAGGTGACAGCCACCAATGCTACTTGCCATCCTCAGTGAAATAAGTCAACCCGGAAGTCTCTACGAAATTCTGATCCTGAGATACACATCTTAGTGATTTTGAATGGATGTCAATGGTGTTTTGTTGCTAGGGTGCTTTAAATGGTTGCTAGGGTGTGGCTAAGTAGTTCCCATGATGATTCTTGAAGACTGATTACTCACCCAATTAAAACAAAGCAACTATCATGTCTCTAGGACATTCTGATCCGAAGATATCTTACTGTAATTGAAATCAATAAATCTGGTTGCTAGGGGGCTCTAAATTGTTGCTAGGGCGTGGCTAGCCAATGAATAGAGTGATTCTTATTGGCCTCTTACTATCAGACTCAAAAGAGTCAATCCCCAAGTTTCTATAATATTATGTTCTGAAGATATCCATCTGAGCCATTTTGAATGGAAGTGTATGGGGGCTGTTGCTGGGGTGTTGTAAATGGTTGCTAGGGCGTGGCTACTTAATTTCCAAGCTGATAGTTAAAGACTGATTGGTAGCCTGAGTGAAATGAGCCTGCCCCCATGTTTCTACGACATTTTGATTGGGAGATATGATCCAACAAAATACTGTGTCTTGTCATATTAAGGAAAAAACAATTGCTTTCATGTGCGAGACCCTTGCCATAGTATGCCTATGGGGCATATTTGGGCCCGTTTTACCCCTCAGTGTTAAATCTTACCCCCAAACTCATGTCATGAATAATGTGGACTAATCAGTGCGTAATTCAGGCACGCACAGACATTACTAGTTGCTTGCAGATGCATGATACTGTAGGGTTAGATTAGACTCCTATCCCCAAGATATTTGATTTCTAATGTTATCATATATAGTGCATTTTACCTAAATTGCACATTGTTGGTTTGATTGCTTCTATTGCTCTTCATTTGTAAGTGGCATTGGATAAAAGCATCTGCTAAATGATTAAATGTAAAGGAAAATTAAGCAAGATTTAGACTAGACCCTTTGTCTCCAGCTGAAAAACAGTAACCGCTTACAAAAAAAACATGAATCTATAGTTGATAATAATAGCTAATATGTTAGGTGACATAATTGTAGCCTTTGTAAAATAAACAATTGAATACAGAAATGTCATTATAGTTACAACCAAAGGTTGAAAATGAAAATCTGCATTCTCCTGCAAATAGTCAGATACCACTATCCTCTACCGGAAAATTGTAAATTTCAACCTTTACCCTCATATCACTGATGTGGTCCAAACTTTCCATTCAATTATAATAGTCAGCAAGTTTGAGTTGCAGGCAGATCTCAGATCTAACTGACACCTTTATTTTTTGTTTAAGTACAATGTCAGGAGGAAATAAGAACAAACTAGAAGCTGTTCTTCAGCTCGGGGATGCATTTGTTGAAGAGATACAGGCAAGTTTCATTCTTGTTATACACAAATGTGTAATTAATTAACTCCAGTTAGTTAATGCCTATATTTCACCCATCTACTTTTCATTACATGTGCATAAAAAAAGGTAACACAGAGTTACAAACTCAGAAGGCTGAAGTCACAGGACAATCTAAAGTGACCTGGTGGAAGAGGGACCATGATGGGCAGCGTGTGACCACCAGCAAACGGAGGAAAAAAGGTTAATCTGCTGGTTAGTGTACATCTTATCAAATTTATGTCAAATACTTTAAATGGAGAGTGATGATGTGTGATTTAGAGTAGGTGCTGTTTTGATAATGCTGTTGTTACTCAATATTCTGTATGCTTGCACATTTATAATGTAAATTACATTATAATGCCAAATACATTTAGGTTTGATAGTTTTCATGTTGCAAGTTTGCCAAAGGTTTCAGCTTTTATTTTTGTACATCTGGCAAAGAGTTTGAAAGAATTGTACTGTAATAAGAATTCTAATGTGGTTTATGTTATATTTACTTCCAAACAGTTGGTACCATTACTTCTCCGTGTGCTAGTTCCACCATCACAACTTCATGTACTAGCTACCAAGATCCTGGTAAGTTGAAAAACTACTTTAAAAACACTTTTCATAATATGGTATGCTTCAAATGAAAACAAGGAGTTACGTAAAAAGGAAGCTTCACTATACCTGCACTTTTGCTATGTTTAGTAACTAGTCATCTAACGATGTTCCTTTTCTAAATGCTTTTTCCACACTCCCCTAACATGCCTCAAATATTAATGTTACCACAATTTGGTGCATCAAGCCCTGTTAACATGACAGATATGCAGTAGGATCACTTTAGACATTTAGCATCACTGTTTCTCAGCAAAATCACATGGTTGTTGTTTAGTTTCACAATTAAGTGGGCAACACTACTGACAGCCAGCACCTACACAGAATCTTAAGGGTCATGGATTTGATTGCCCATTTCCAACTATCCTTTCACCCTCTGCTATCACTGGACTGTCCCTGTATAAAAAGAATTGGAAATGCCTTAAAAGAAGTCAGTGGTAGTGGAATTGCAATGTTGGATTTCTAGTATGTTTTTATCTTTCTCTTTCTCTCTCTGAAGATTTTAATATGCAGAGGCTTGAGGACCTTCTACGGGATTCAGAGAGCATTGATGGGCAAGAATTTGCTCAGCAGCCATCTTTGTCCAGTTGGTGTCAAAGACAGAAAGGGGCCCAACAATGTTGGCAACAGGCGAGGCCACAAAATATTCACAACTTGTTGTCAGCTGAGAACATTGTCCAGATGAAGTGCAACCACTGTCACGTGACAGAAGCCATCATCCGTTGCAGGGAATGTTTGCCCTCAGAGTGGTTTTGTGCAGAGTGTGATCAATTGGTACATAAACGCCACACTCTGCACAGTAGGCAGACCACAATGTATGGCTTTTATAAATACATTCCCCCAACAGAGTTTGTGAAACTCCATGATGATAAGTACATCATCTGTGAACAAGGTTGGTGTCTTTTTTTCAGTTGATTTGCATTTTTTTTTTTTTTTTTTTTTTTTTATCAACACACAACATTATTAAATTATTCATTATGTTTTCCAAGTACTTGCTAACAATCCAAACATTCTTTAATGTCATCACGATTGTCCTTTGCTCTTGGCAGATTGTTTGCTGCCAACAGCCTTTCCTCAAAATATATGCTCCTGTGACACTGGTGATGTTTCAATCTCTGTTGGTAGATCCATCATACTTGTTTGCATAAATGGTAGGATTGGGTAAAAAAAATATTGTTTATCTAACATATTACTTTAGTTCCTTGTTAGTTATTTGTCTTTCATGTGCTCTCAGGCCGTTATAATCTTCACGTTCCGGTGCTAACCGCACAATAAGCAATGGGCTCCAGAAGTCAGTGACTTTGTAAGGAGTGGTTACTGGCCCGCTACCATGCAAGCACAGACATTTTCCACCAAGATCTGTTCCATTCCTTTGAAGCTATGAAGACAACAGCTCCAGGAATGTCAGTGAAAGCCTTCACAGCAATGTTGGACCAGAGAACAAAGCGGTTTGGAAGAGTGAGTAAAAAAATTTGAAGCTGAAAGACAAATGCATTCGTTATTATTATAAGTAGCTGTAAGGCTGGACAGTATGGCAAAAAGGGTGTTTGAGTCCAAACAGGGCGCAAATTCGAATATACCCACATATAGAAGTCAAGGTCCACAAGTGGCTGTAATATTTCAGGTTACTGAAATTAACTGAACTGAAGACCATATTAGAGAGCATTGCCAATTGCATCCTTTCTTGGGTTTGAAAAGGTACATTAACAAAACATAAATGGGGTGACCTTGTAGTTCATTGTCGTTTAAAGCTGTTCTATAAATTGTTTTTTAGGCTGGCAAAGTGAATGCAGATGCTTTTCAGAGGAGCTTTCTGCAATATGTGTACTGCAACTCTGAAGAGGACCAACTTCTAGAAAAGGAGCCATTTGTCTATCCAGCCTGTAGTCCTGAAATGGTGGCTGTTTCAGTGGCTGGCAACAGAAAACTCTACAGTCTCCAGAAAGCAAACTAGTGAGTTTTGTGTATACATTTAAAACAGCCAATGTAGTTAATGTATGTACTTGCTATTAACATTATCATAATAATATAGTTCTCATTTTGTTATTTAAAATTAAGCTGTTGATACTGTAGCTGTTGAATATAATATCCATGTTAGACTTTGTAACCTTGTAACCTTTAAGAAAAGTGTCATATAAATATCCATCCATCCATCCATCATCAACCGCTTATCCTGTGTGTCATATAAATATAATTTATTATTATTATTATTATTATTATTATTATTATTATGTAAAACTTCTTACTACAGTGGTTATCCAGAATACATTTTGTTGTAGGACTGAAGAGCCAGGGTTCTTTGGAGTGTTTTTATCCCAAGACTGTCAAGAGTGTAAGTTTTCAATCAGGCTGAGCAGTGGGTATCTCTGGCTTATTTTATAACTAATTGGAAGTAAAGTTGGAAACACTGTAGCCTTATTAGGTGTTCAGATGAGGGAATCTTTAATCAGGTGTTGAGATGGCAATGGCAGGTTACTGAGGTTAGCGATGCAATCAGACTTTCACAAAGAGTGAAGTTGCAGAGCTGGATGAAAAAAATACAACTAGATTCTAATTCAGAGGGCACAGTATGTTTATAGTATTGGTTGCTGCACATACATTATGTCTGACACAATTTCTGACAAAGTTAGACTATTGCAATTATCCTCCTGCATGCTAAATGGCAAATAATTTCAATTGGTTTGTTATACTCCATGGAATTGCAGATGGAAGATGGGTCAGGCAATCAAAGACAAAATCTAATCAGACTGTAATTGTTGGTGTGTGAGCATGCAGCCCTGCTATTTAACTTTTTACTTTGGTAGACGGCAGGAAGAGCGATGTGTGGGGAATCCCACTGGACAGCAGCAAGAGAGACATCAAAGCAGGCCAACAAGTTGGATGAAGAAGGTGTAGAAATCGCTGTGTGCAGGCATGGATTCCTCCTTAAAGGTTGGTATTGGTCTTGATAAATTGCAATGAAAAATATTTGTAGATGAAACATCTGAAGCCTATTCTTCAGTGTGCAATGTGCTCTGTACTTATTTCTTTTTTTCCCAAAAGGTCTGAATATGTATAGAGGAGAAATCTTTGCATATCCAATGTTTCTCCAAAAAGAGTTCCAGGGTGCTGCATTTTTGGCCATGGATGTGACCTGCCGTTATGTGCCATACCTGGAGAAGGTGTCAGAGGCCCTGACTCATCTTCAACCTCTTCAGAAAATGAGACATTGCTTGTCTGTGATGCATGCCAAAGCCCACAATACAAAATGTGAGGTGATGCTTTTAACTACTTTTAAATTTCAGAGTGATGTAGCCAACAATTAACGTAAAGTACCACAATGAATGATGTTGTGACCCAAACAACAACCCAGGAGTGTATTTTGAGTTATACATGAGGCCCTATGTGCTGTCCTCTACAGCTGGTGACCTTGGGATATGTATCAATATTGATCACCCTGTTGTCCACCCTGTTTAACAAGTCCACTGCTTCCTGTAGATTCTGTGGAATGCAAGGAACCAGGAAGGTGCCGGAACCACTCTTGGTGAAGAAGTATTGCAAGTCATTAGTTGTCTCTCCAGATGTTCCCTGACCACAAAGTATATGTCCAAGTCAGGTTTGTAAGCTTCTTTGCCCCCCTGCTCCCCTGCAAATGTACACATTAATATTTTACAATTTATGGTGATTTTCCTATCGTTCTTTACAGTAAGAACTGATATGCTTACTGTCCATGCTATTGGGTGGAATCAACGTAAAGAGAATGGCCTCCACATTGCCTTGTCTTCCAGATTCAAAAAGGTATGTTCATGTACTGAAAAAGGATTAACTATTTTAAACTGTTAAATTTGAACTTAAAATGCCACCCAAAATGCATCACTTCAGCTATGTATATGTAGTCGAATATGTCATTATATTAAATTAGGCAGGAACATATACTTTTTAGTATTTTATGGAATGACAGTGTGTTGTGTGTTGCTGTTTTGCAGACATTAGAAAACACCTTGGATGCAACAGAGAGCCTGAAGAAGATGCAGGACCAGTTGCATTGCAGTGATGACATGCTAAAGCAGTGGGCCAGTAGCGGTAAGGGCAATGTTGTTTTATACATAAACACTTGAGTAATTTGGTTGTAATGCATGTAGCTGTAGCTTAATGTTAAATTATGATGTGGGGATGGGCACTATTTGCAAGTCATAAGTCTTCAATAGGTATTTTGACTTAAAGTAAACTTTTTAGCAATGAAAACAGAATGATTGGTGCATGTTCATGCAAATCAGACCAAAATGGAACAATATTATTTGAGGTAGGAAATGACAGACCAAGCACAATGTGCCAGTAAAGCCCAATTTATACTTCTGCGTCGAACTCCCGCCGTATCTACGTCGTAGGCTGTGTGTAGCGCGTATCCTTCGGCGAACCCTGACGTGCACCTCTCCAAAAATGTAACAACGCGTCAATTCTTTGCGTAAGCAAGCGCTGTGTTTTGGCATCCTAGAACCCCTCCCTCGGGTTTCACATGCTCCCTCTGCATGTGTAATTGTGCTTCAACGCAGACAACGACGCAGAAGTATAAATGAAAACCAACACATAGTCTATAGTGTAGAGGCTCCGGTGTAGGTCCGACGCAGAAGTATAAATCAGCCTTAAGGCTCCATATTTGCAGCATTTATGCATGCTCTGCTTGAAATTATGATATTTTCAAAAGGCACTTGTTGGTTCTCATTCTTGGTGCAAGTATCTCAGCTTCTCATTGGAAACAGAAACTAAGTATAAATCAAACTATATGGCTTTATGCACTTTAAAATTCATAGGTCAAACTATTTTCAAGTGAAAAGCAATCATGCTAGTATTGGCTCAAGAACTAAGGATACATGGCCTTCAAAGATTATTTTATCAAATTATTATTTTCCAATTTGACTTGGCTCTCTCTGATAAAATGTTTAGTGTGACAGTAATTTCATTACTCTTCATGTGTGGACTTATAGGCTATCCCAATGGATTCACAGAGGAGGCGTCCAAGGGCCTCATCAGTCTACTTAAGAGAAGACTGCATAACCTCAGACTCAAGCAGCAGACTGTAGCATGCACATACAGAGGCATTCTCGAACCAACTCCTAGGCTGGTGGATGAAGATGAAGGGGAAATGGACTGGCAACGTGACCTCAGCTCTGATGATGATGATGATAATGATGCTGAGGTTGGGACTCAAGTCACTTGACTTGGGACTCAAGTCACAGTTGTAATCCCTTTTGCTTTGACTTGTACTTTGATGACTTGAAAAGGTTTCTAAAGTCTTGACAAAAGATCCTGTTTTTGTTAGTGATTTAGATTGAAAGTGACTCCTCGGTTGTTTGTTCCTGCATTTATCCGTATTTTGCTACATATGCTCTCAGATTATACTTTTTTTATACTTTTTTTTTCTTTTTTTATGTTACTGGAATTGTATATTTTAATTTTATATTACATGTAATAATAATGGTTATGTTTGCAACTGATAATATCTGTAAATATTTGCTGATACCTGTATATATGTGTATGGAAACAAAAATACAAATTTGATTTGTCATCAGACTATTGAGTTGACTTTGGCTCATCACACACCAACCCTTACTAAAAGAGAGAACTGTAAGCTTTCAGATTCAACCTGAACTACCAACATTTGGGAACATTAGAGGTCACAGTCACACCAGGTCCCATATTAAGATAGATGTATGAAACTTACATACTGTACTCAGACAGTATTGAAGTATATTACACTGCCAGTAACTATCAATGTAAAACCATTGTAGTTATTGTCTAAATATATATCAACCATATAGTTAACCACATGTTTTACAGATGATCGGTTAGCAGGGTTGGGTCAGATTGCTTTGAATACAAACAACATGGTAATATTAATAATCAGTTATGCAATTTACCTTTTAGCAACAACCCAACTTGGAATATCATTTTAAGAAGCTCAGTGATCTGAGGCCATGCAAAGTAAATGTTATGACCAAATCCATCTGATTATCAACTCATCCCATGGTAGGAACAAGCCACATATCAGATGTGGAGACTGTTCATAACAGTGTCATCTTCAGAGATACATGTAGGAAACTTTATAAACAGGGATATTGAGACTACTACATTATATAATCCAGACCATGTAGGACCATTCAGGTGGTTTGGAGGAGCTGAAGCATGCCCCTGCTTCATGAAGCATGCCCCTGTGTCAATGGTACCTTCTCACCCATGCCATGGGCACTGATGCGCAAATATCCTAACTTTTCTGGAAATGGGGTTTGTATTTTATCACCGTGACAGGTGTTGGAAGGAGGAACATGTAAATAGAAAACTATTTGCCCTTTTTTGTAGAGATCCAAAAAATCTTTAAACAAATAAATACAGAGGATGCAACAGGGCCAACAGTATGTGTAATGCACTCTTGTTTTTAAATACCAATAATAATGTTACAAGTACAAGAGGAGACCCATCATAGACCATGGTCTTTTAGTGTTTCTTTTTTTGTTTGTTTTTTACCATCATAGCAGCATTAGCATAATATGCATATATGTCGTGTGTGTGTGTGTACTTGTACAACTATATTTGTGCGGACCAGTTTGAGTTTTAGACCATCGGAGTGAGGACCAAGAGAGTAAAGTGAGGATATTTTGACCGGTCCTCACTTTCTGAGAGCCTGTAAACGTCAGTTTGAGGGTCAAGAGCTGCTTTTAGGGATCATGTTATAATGAGAATTTGGGCAGGTTTAGGGTCAGGGTTCACATAGTTGTGATGGGTAGGGTTAGGGTAAGGACCTAGAGATTGCATTGTGTCAATGAATTTACTCACAAAGTTAGTTACAAACACGTGTGTGTGTGTGTGTGTAAATCTGTTTACACAGTCAGAAACAAACAAAAAGGTTATTTTATATATTGAGCCTGCGTGCTCCTTGAAACTAGACCTGAGATGGCTTGTGTCAGTGAAATTAGAAAATTAAAACTTTGTTGTATAGCTGAACCAAATACATCATTGGAAAGGCTGTGACCTGGTGAGTAACATATGTTAGTATGAAGATTCTACATGGCTCCTGCTTTGAAACACTGACCTTTGAAACTTCACCTCGGTGCATGTTTGAAGGCTTATAATTCAGCAACAAAAGGGGCTACAGATATGGGACCAACTGTTATAGAGAGCTCTTGACCTGAGTATAGTCAACAACTGGGGGCAGTTAACCAAATATGAGTGTGTTAATTGGATAATATGGTTTAATTAATTTGACCCCATTTAACAATTAGATATTTAAAATCTGATTACATAGATGTGTTTACCATCCCACTAAACCCCCCACTATACTCCCAACTCACTATTTACAACCTGTTTTAAAAACTACAATTCCCGTATATCCACACCATGCAGCTTAATACAAATCAGCACTACAGTTGTAGTTCTTCTGGTTTGCAAAGTAGGGTTGTAAAGTAGGGTTGTAAAAAGATATATCTACTGAATATATTAAATATCTAGTACAGCCGAACTAGTAATTACACTGCATCTAGATGATCTAGGTTAACAAAAAGTAGATATGTTGGTTTATTTCCGATATTTTAGCCAAAACAGGAGTATATGTGTTTCCCCATCCTAGACTGCCATCTAGTGGTTATTCAAGGTTTTTCATATATGTCCAGCCACACTTCTTTTATTTCTTTGGGGTGGTACAGGCAAATTCTCACTTCAAATACTCCCACTGTCCCTTCAATTGTGGTGGCTGGCACAAGTTCGCCATTAACTCCTTTTTTGAATATCACTCTGCTCTCTCTCTGCACTTTTCTTATTCTGTTTGTGACCTCTAAGGTTACATTCCTTAAGATTGTTACTCCCTCCCCCTCTGGTTTCTTCAATGTCTCCCAATATCTGGCTACTTCAGCCCTAAGATAAGGGATCGCCACCTGCTTAATTGATACTTTCATTTTTCCCACAAAAGACTCTAAGTCTTCCCAATGACCTGACTGACAAAGTTTGATTATGTTTTTTACAAATGGCCCAAGCCAAATATTTCGTGACACAATTTCTCTCCAATTCACAAAAGGCCATTCTTGTTCAATTTCTGCTAGATTTACAATGTTAGTCAAGCCTCTTAATAACTCCAATTTCTTTTTCGAGTTAACGGTCTCCTCTGCCCTGTGTAATCAACATATTCTGTTTCTCTCCAAAAATGATCATTAATTCCCTTGGTTTCTATCAGTACTTTTCTCAAATTACTCTCCCAGTCTTCGGATTTGTGTTGACCTTCATCCTTTACAAAGCTTGCTTGCCTCTGCATTTTCCCTAGTCTTGTTCACTGCAATGGAAAACATTTAACCTTTTCTTTATCTTTTTCCAATTATTTAATTTCTCTATTCTAAGTTTCCTTTCGCTTTCTCTCCCTCCCAGGGGGCTGTCCGTTCAGCCAACCAGTGAGTGAGAGCAAGGCAAGGAAATAACAGAGAATCAGATACCATTTGTCTCTAATTTTCAACAGTCTTTTTACTCAGTCAATTTGTTGCAGTTTATTTGTCCCATTTCACTCTTGGGCATTTCTTTATTGTATCTGATTCTCCGCTCCACTCCGCCTCTGCACACAATACCTCATCAACACTAGAATCATGCATTCAAATAAACACACAAAACCAGCTCAATTAGTATTTGTAAGTACACAGGCACTAACAACATAGTTAGTCATGCACATTATTCATTATTTCAAACACACACAGAGTTCAACAATTCCCCGTTTTCTGCTCAGTCCGGGTTCCGTCAAATCACTGCAATAAATAATCGAATCTACCACCTGGAGGAATTATGATGCAAATTTTCTATAAATGCACCTGCGTTAGGATTTTCCCACCTGTAGCTACAGGAATTCCACATACTTCTTGATTATATGCCTAACACGGGATTTACACGCGCTGTCGCTCTTCGACACACCTCTACAGGCCTTTTCTTTCTTCTCTAAATAACTACCCCCCTCCCCAATTTTGAAATCTGGAATTCACCTCTATCTTAGCCAGTTATTCCAAATTATTCTATGTTCGGACCGGCAAAAGTCTTAGGGAAGCTACCTACTGGGACTTGCTATCACAGATCACACAAAAACACCTTAAGCAAAACGCTTACCTCGATTTATGGCGCCGGTGATTTTGTGCGACCCGTTCCAGTGTCCTGTAAGTAACCTCTGGCCCCTTGACCTCAATGCCGGCCCCACGTTGGGCGCCAAAGAATATGTCGTGGAATATTCACAATGATTCTCTCTAAGTTGTAAGAAAACTCTCGGAGTCCCAAGTTCCAGATGCCAAAGTTATAGTTTATTGAACACCAACAAACTACATGAGACCGGTCAGCTGTCCGTTCTGCTTTCATTATCCTAAGTTCCCAATTATATCCCCTTTTTTGTTATCTTTCTGCTCCTTATCTCTAGCCAATGAGATTATTTCCCTCAATTCTTTCCCTCGCCACCAATATGTTTTATGTTACTTTCTAATTAAATATTGGTGGAAAATCCCTCGCTCATCTATTTTTAAAAAACATGTATCTTTCACATTCAGCCAATTACCTCTCATATTTTGGACATATTCCATAGCCAATTACCTCTCATATTTTTGGACATATTCCATAATTCATAGAAAGGGCACTTTTAATTTAGAAACATCTGTGTACGAGAAAAAGCAGCCATGTCCTCATCCTTAACCCTTGATCTACAGGTCAGTGTGCCCTCTTGATGAGGGGGCTTCTTTTGCTCACACACACAATATTATTAGATCAAAAAGGAGCACCAGCTCTAAAGATATTCATTATACTTTCAGTTTGTTAGAGCAGACACCATGACCGATCGAAAGATATACAACTAATTAAAAGAAACACAGAAATACACCATGTATCTGTTTTTAGAGAAGTACACAGAGAAACACAGAGAAATACACCATAGAAGCAAATAACAAACTGGTCAGGGGAGATAAGAGGTTCATTGTTTAATTAGGCTACATTGCATCGCAAACACAGACAACTTGAATAGCCTACTTAAAGTGTCAAAATCAGCAATAGGCAATATCGTCAAGTGAAACAATCTGTGGCGACCACTGAATATTCTGTGGTACCGTCACAGAACAGGGTGACTTCTGTGAGACCAGGTTGGAAAAAACAATACTGTGCTCTCGAAAGAAAAACGTGGTGCAGGCACGAAAAATATGTCCCATTGAAATACATTGGATTGAAAGTCGTGCTGAGTGACACGAAAAAAAAAGGGAAATTCGTGTCCATGAACACGAATCAATAGATTAAATTTCGTGACTATGTCACGAACTGCCGTGAGACTGGGTTGAAAATCTTTGATAGTAATGTCATTAAAGAAAGCAAAAATTCATATTTAGACCATTGGGAAAATGAAAGCAAAAACCAAAGCAAATTGGATGTTATAGGACCCTAAACAGAACGTATAATCTGGCAGAATATCTGCACACTGTAAGAGACGGATCCTCTCCAAATACAGACTCAGTGATCACAGTCTGTCCATAGAAAAAGGCCGACACAGACAAACATGGCTTCCAATTGAAGAACGAGTCTGTTCTAACTGTGACACGGGTGAGGTCGAGACAGAGACACACTTTCTCCTTCACTGTGAGACATTTATAGAGGTGAGAGAGAAATACTTTGACAAACTCTCAAATCTCATGCCACAGTTTTCCAGTTCATCAGAAACAGATCAGATGCTGGTGTTAATGGAGGCGATCAGAGCAGATGCTGCTGTTACTGGTGGAGATCAGAGCAGATGCTGGTGTTACTGGGGGAGATCAGAGCAGATGCTGCTGTTACTGGGGGAGATCAGAGCAGATGCTGCTGTTACTGGGGGAGATCAGAGCAGATGCTGGTGTTACTGGGGGAGATCAGATAAGATGCTGGTGTTACTGGGGGAGATCAGAGCAGATGCTGCTGTTACTGGGGGAGATCAGAGCAGATGCTGCTGTTACTGGGGGAGATCAGAGAAGATGCTGCTGTTACTGGGGAAGATCAGAGCAGATGCTGCTGTTACTGGGGAAGATCAGAGCAGATCCTGGTGTTACTGGGGGAGATCAGAGAAGATGCTGGTGTTACTGGGGGAGATCAGATAAGATGCTGGTGTTACTGGGGGAGATCAGAGCAGATGCTGGTGTTACTGGGGGAGATCAGAGCAGATGCTGGTGTTACTGGGGGAGATCAGAGCAGATGCTGGTGTTACTGGGGGAGATCAGATAAGATGCTGGTGTTACTGGGGGAGATCAGAGCAGATGCTGGTGTTACTGGGGGAGATCAGAGCAGATGCTGGTGTTACTGGGAGAGATCAGAGCAGATGCTGGTGTTACTGGGGGAGATCAGAGCAGATGCTGCTGTTACTGGGGGAGATCAGAGCAGATGCTGGTGTTACTGGGGGAGATCAGATAAGATGCTGGTGTTACTGGTGGAGATCAGAGCAGATGCTGCTGTTACTGGGGGAGATCAGAGCAGATGCTGGTGTTACTGGGGGAGATCAGATAAGATGCTGGTGTTACTGGAGGAGATCAGAGCAGATGCTGGTGTTACTGGGGGAGATCAGAGCACATGCTGGTGTTACTGGGGGAGGACCATCATGCATCAGTTGCAGCAAAATTCATTTTTGAGATGCACACCCTCAGAAACCATTCACTGCCTTATTGTACTTCTTTCACAGATTTTTATGTTCATAATATCTTGTTAAATGCTTATTTTATTTCATATTGTAGTGTATATTGTTTTATAGTTTAATTGTATTAATTTCCTGTTTTTTGATTGAGTTAATGATAACAGAATCTCTTATAGATTATCTGTCCTTTCAAAAGCAGTGATGATGGGCACCTTTGACTTCAGGTGTGCCTGATCACACACAGTAAGTTATGTACTATTTAAGTGCCCCTCCTTTTTATGCCTACTGCAGACAAGTGTTTAGCAGCAGGGTGATGACTGAAAGATTACATGTGGGGGTCAACCTGTCAGAAGTTATCTCTTAAGGCAGTGGTTTTCAAAGTGGGGGCCGCGGCCCCCTGGGGGGGCCGCCAGGGGGCGTCAGGGGTGCCGCAGCAAGTTGGAAGAAGAAAAAAAAAAAAGCAAAAAAAAAAAAAAATTATAAATTTTATAAATATTTTAAAAATATTAAAAAATATATAAAAATATTTATATTATTATGAGTATTGTTATGAAATAGCATTATAATAATTTGTCGCATATCTGAACATTAAACTTTTAATTCTAATCTTTCTGATTGGCTGGTACACGTAATCTGTCAGTGTAGCCTTGGTAACAACCGCAAGTGCTCAGCTATTCAGCTATTTATTTAGTTAGCTGGCTAGCTCTATCAAAATGGATAGATTTTTAAAAAGGAAAAAACCTGACGAGCCAGCTATCGAAACCTCAGATAAAAAAAAAAAAATACGAAAACGAACTCCTGGCCGAGTAAGACTCGTAGGTATGAGGCAGCATACATAAAGTATGGATTTACATGCGTCACGCAGAAGAATGGACATGAGTGCCTCAAATGCGTTCTCTGCTTCGAGATCCTCTCCAACGAATGCTTAAAACCATCGAAACTTAAACGTCACCTGAACCAGAAGCATCCAGCAGAGGCCGAAAAACCAATCGACTTTTTTAAAAGAAAGGAAGAACATTTGACCAGGCAGTCAGCAACATTCGCTACTGTCCCTTGAGAGAGCATCGAAGGCATCGTTTTAGGGTTCCTTGCACATTGCGCGAGCTAAAAAGTCGCACACAATTGGGGAGGATTTGATACTACCTGCTATAAAGACATTGTAAAAGAGCTACTGGATGAGGATGCTGCCAAGAAAATTGACGCTGTACCACTTTCTGATAACACTGTGAGCAGACGTATTGGAGACAATATGCACACACACACACACACACACTCACTCACACACACACACACTCACTCACACACACACACTCACTCACTCACTCACACAAACACACTCACTCACACACACACTCACACACACACACTCACACTCACACTCACTCACACACACTCACTCACACACACAAACACACTCACACTCACACACACACACTCACACACACTCACTCACACACACAAGTGGGGCCTTGTCATGGAAAAGTTTGGGAACCCCTGTCTTAAGGCACCTAACATCCATGTAGTGCATGAAAAGGTTTTGTTTTTTAGGTTTTGGACACAGCCCATGTGCTCTATCACCTCTGTCTTAAAAGGAATATGCCGGGTTCAATGCAAGTTAAGCTCAATCGACAGTATTTTGGTCATAATGATTTTAAAGTAGTTCGCTATGAAATCAATATCATTTGTCTTGAGTTGGATTGAGCAAACTGGCAGTCCACTAGATGGAGCAACTCACCACAAAACAAAAACGGACTTCGAAACCTCTAACAAATACATCCATGTCTGCGACAAAAAAAAAAGGCTTTTCGGAAACATTAACAACCAATGTCAATAGTCGACATATATTTAGCAGTGGTCATCAGCCAATCAGAGCATGATTAGTTAGCGCTAGCGTTAAAGCAACCTGTCAGTTGTAGTGATAACCAGAAATGGTCCAATCACGGCACGCATCGCTACCAATAATATTCGAAGAATTAACCAATCAAGCGCAAGTCACTACGTGGTTGCGACCAGAAATTGACCAATCATGGCCCATTCCGTTACTTGGAAATTGGCCAATGAGGCGCGCGTCTCTTTCTGGTTGCCAAGAGGAATTGACCAATCAGCAGAAGATCGATGCTGCAGCGGGAGTTATAATAAACATTTCGTTCGGCGCACAAGTATTTGTTCTGATTTGACATTATTACTTCAAATCCTTTGTTTTGTACGACGTTGAAACGGAGGTAAGTTTCTCTCTCTCTCTCTATATATATATCTATATTTAGACAGTATATTCATGCACGTATATGTGTATTGTACTTTACTGTAAGACCTGTACACATATCCAACGTTACGCATTTAAAAGTACTTAATCTTTCAGAACGGGAAAACACAAAATACAATATAAATATCTTCTTTGTCCAACCACCTAAGGCCGGTTATTTTTTTGTAATATTGGGGAGAAACGCTCTTATTTCAATGAATAGTATAATACATGTTTTTTTTTGCACAACCCTTTTATACAAAGCATAAAAGCGTAACAATATAAAGCCTGAAGTATGAGATAATAGTCAGAAAATACACATTTAAAATTAGGTTTTATTAAGGGGGCCTTGTATAAGGGTCAATGACATGACATGTATTTTTTGTGTCCAAATTCATTATTTTCCTAAAAAGAATTTGAATAAATACATGTCATATATCAAATGGATCTACAATATCTCCTTTATAAGAAACACTTTTCATTTTATTGAAATTCAATAGATTTTTTGAGTTTTGGTGTTTGAAAGACCAAAAATGTCAGGTAGTGCGACCGTCCGAACGTACAAGCACTGAAGCAGAGAACAAAACTGACATATAAATGTTCATTTTCTCAATAAAATTCTTAATCAAATATTTTGGCATGATTTTATGTTAAATTCCTTATAAATGAGGGAAAATAGTGTATCGGTCCTATTTCAAAACTATTCTATTACTTAAAAAACTTTTGTCCGAAAAATTTACTTCTACTAATGTCAGGGAGGGCGACCGACATAAAAATGCAATTTTATGCAATGTTCCTTTAAGAAAACCATGTGACAGCATATGACATCACACAGAAGACTCCAGAGGACCCCTTTGATGCAGTAACAAGGTTAGTCACCCTCCCATAAATATTAGATAATTTGACATTTTTGAGTAATGATGAGGTTGATTCAACTTATCATGTCAGGTGGTATGACCCCTGGAAAAGTTTGAAAATGTGTTGTTATTATAAAAATATGTATTTGATTTAAAAAATGTATGTATAACCTTGAGCACATGGTCAAACATTTGTATAGGCGTCCAAGTTAATGCCTGTTAGATCCGAATTGAGTTTGAAATGTCAGGTGGTGCGACCAGAGTTACAGTTAAACCAACTAAAAAAGTCACGTTAATTCATGTTTTTGAATATATTAAATACATTTTAATAAATATATAAAGCTTTTAAGTTGTTTAAAGGTGCAATCTACATATGTATATATATTTTTTATCTTATTATGTATGAGTGACAATTTAAAGAGCACATTGTCCATCTTAAAGTCCTATTCTTCAAGAATATAGGACTGTATAATTATTGATACTAAAACAATTGCATCTTTAAATTAATCTATTTTAATTTGTTTTTGTAGATGCCATTATCAAGCAAGGAGAAAACAGCACGACATAGAGCTCGTTTAAAAAGTGATCTAGTTGCAAGGGCAGAGTACCCTGCCAAAAGAAAAGCAAGTTATTGTGTTCATTATGTATATCTAGATACATTACAACTTAAGTTAATATGTGTTCTGGTATTTGTTTGTGGTAATTACAGTTATTACATGTTAATAATACATACTTGATAGAAGTGTCATACAGCATAACAGAAAAGCATAGTTATTAGTCATGAATTCGAATGATTAACAAACCATTACCCATTCTATTAAATATTTCAACTAAAATAATTTATTTTACAAATGATATAGTACAGGTGAAACTCAAAAAATTTGAATATCGTGCAAAAGTTAATTTATTTCAGTAATTTAAGTTAAAAGGTGAAACTAATATATTATATAGACTCATTACATACAAAGTGAGATATTTGAAGCCTTTATTTGTTATAATTTTGATAATTATGGCTTACAGCTTAAGAAAACCCAAAATTCAAAATTAGAATATTGTGAAAAGGTTTTCATAGCTTGAAATATCTCACTTTGCATGTAATGAGTATATATAATATATTAGTTTCACCTTTTAATTTGAATTACTGAAATAAATGAAATTTTGCACGATACTCTAATTTTAAAATTTTGAAAAGTTCTTTTTCTTGATTTACTGTTACTACTGAATCTATTGAACAGTAGATTGAATTCTGCCCTTAATGTTTCTGGGCCCAATATTTGCACTGATTTACTGATTCATGACATGACATTTTATAAAATATGTTCTTGTTTTTGAAATGTGTTCCCGGAGATGTTTTAAATTTCTAGATTTATAGAAGCGATGATCAAATGTTATTTTTATCTTGACTTACTGTTACTACTGAATCTAATTGCATGAGCAGTAGATTGAATTCTGCCCTTAATGTTTCTGGGCTCAATATTTGCACTAATTCACTGTTCCATATAAAAGATGTTCTCATTTATTAAACGTGTTCCTTGAGGTTTCAAAGTTATATTTTTAAAGAAGCGATGATCAAATGTTATCATAACATGCAGTATTGTTTTGAACTTTCTTGTTAATGAAATTTAATTATATGATTGGGATACAGTATAAATTGGTCAGAGCATTAAAAAAAAAAGCCAATTGAAACCTGAATAAAATTTATTGACATATCTTTCTTTTTATTTTGTGAATATCAATCATTATTGATCAAAACGTCAGGTGGTGCGACCGGTCATGGTCAGGTGGTGCAACTAGCAAATTTTAATTTAAATGTATCAATTCCCACTGCAATTGCAAAATGAAGTAAGAAATATAACTGTAAACCTTTATATAACGTATACAAATCATTTTTACAATTAAAAACAAAACATAAAAAGTTTGAACACACAGAAAAGCAGCCGTTTATATGATTTGGAATAAAAGGGCAATAAATACAGAAATAGAAATGGAATTTACCATGTGATATGCATTTTAGACACTACAATGATTCATATTTACAAGTCTCAATAGTGTTAAGTACATTAAATGTATATTATTTTAAATTAATATATGGTCGCACCACCTGACATTTTCTGGGTGGTAAAATCAGAAATCTTGTTTACTAATGAATTAATGCTGCCTAAAATGCTGTAAAACCAATATGAATCAAAACCATAAATTTTTTAGTACATAGAAATGCATTTTAAAACTGTTTTGCTTAAAATATTTTTTTTTCATCTTGAAAATCTTATTTGTCATTGACCCATAAACCTTGAATCTAATAAATAGCATATATTTTGTTATATTAAATCGTTGTGGCACTGTACTGTATCTCTGCTATATGTTGAGAAAGTGTTAATGACATTTTTTTACGAAAAAATTGTTTATTTGAAGAGACTGCAAATGTATTAAAACAAACAAATTTCATAATACTTAGAATTGTGATTATCATATATTGCTGATTTTCATCACATTAAAGGGATTGTACATAAAAAAAGGCTTAATGAAAGTTATCATCATTTAATTACCCTCATGCCTCATTACTTTCTTTATTCTGCTGAACACAAACAAAGATCACATGGTCATACACATCTGGGATGGCTTAAGGGTGAATTGATAATAAGATTATTTTCATTTCTTGGGGAACTATCTCAAATGCATCATTCAGTACTCTTCACATGTATAAACTGATCCACTTATCAAGAAGACTAAGAACAGTAGCACTCAAATGACTGAAAGATATAGTAATATGTAACATTTGTTTGAACTATTTGCTTAAAGTGTAAAAAAATAAAATTAAAAGTGTTAAAATTGGCAAATATAGTCACGGCTGAAGTCACACTTCACGTCATGCCTAACAATCTGCAATATATTCAGCCACACTAACACAGTGGTGAGTGATTTGATTTCTGTACCTAATTTGAATGAGAAATAGCTAATTCCATTTATTAGTTATGCAAACTATGCATATTAATTTCTGTTCAATACTTTTCACATTATTTATTAATTATGCATGTTAATTTCTATAAATTCTAGGTACAGCAGACGTGCCAAATCTCAGGAGAGGGATATTTTGACTCAAGGAATCCCTGCACAAGATGCACCAATGACAGCACCAGACAGGCTTCCATCAGCCCTCCAAAAAAAAGTGTGACTGCAGAGTGGTTGTGATGATGACCCTCACATTTTCAGCTTGCCACCAAATACAGCTGGTATGGCCAAAACCAGATCTGGGCCACACATACCACAAAATGTACTGCAACAAGCACCAGCACCTGCACGTCCTCAACCAGGGCTGCCATATCCACCTACACCTCCTCAACCATGGCCATTGTCTAGGGCTCTCCCAGTTATTCTTCCAGCCACTGCTGCATCCCAGCCAATGATGCTATTTGTGGCGTTACCTGCACAAAGTATGGAAACATCACCAGCAGCGCCACAGCCTTCTGTGCCATACACCACTCAGTACTATAGGAGGAAAAAGCAGGAAAGGGAGCAGAAGGAATCACTAAAAAGGAAATATGTGCGTAAGACTGAAGTCATCCTTTGCAAGAAGTGCAACAACGAAAGGAAACCACCATCTCATCTCCAGTATTTTGGAAACTGGCACTGTGAGGAGACAGCTACAGAACCATTTGCAGAGAGGAGGGCAGCTCTGCAGACACGGGGCTATGGCAAGAAGAGGGCACACACTGAAGATTAGAAGGGGAAAGACTTGACTAAACTGCATCAAAGTTCTTTTGATTGATTATTTTTCTTGCATAATATTGGTATATTTATACAGTATATATTATTGTTATTATTAATCTACACATTTTCCCTCACATTTTTGTTAAGATTACGTGTATTTGCACTTTATTTAAAGTTGTATATTTTTATATGATTCTTCTAATTATTATTATTCATACATTATTCATTAAGCAAGCATTGTAAGGGTGGTGACTACTCATATTTGCACAATTTTAATTTGTATTATTTTATATAGTATATGTAATTTGGTTGATTATCTAAAGAATACCTAATTCTGCAAATAGTATATTATTATGTATACAAATTACATTACTGTAAATAGATAACCTGTAAAATGTGTTTTTGACTCAGCAAAAACTGTCAATTATTATTATTGCATTTACTGTTATACATTTGTCTTCATTTCATTGTTATTACTTATTGTAATAATTAGAGGTGTACATTTTAATATTCTTATTCTTATTTTAAATCTTCTATTACACATTTTAATTCAAATAAACAGATTTGTTACTATGTGTGCTCACCTTATTATTATTTTTAATACACCATTTTATTTACAATACACTTACAGTTGTATAGCAAGTATTTTAATGGTGGAAGCATTTTCCGGTATTATTAATATATTAAACTACACCATTGATATCATACATCAAGAGTAGTACTTAAAAAAACATTTGACAATATTTATGACACAACAGAAGAATTGTTACACCATTTAAATCATTCCATGTATCATTATGTATCATTAATTATCATTTATACTCGTTTTAATAGCAACACAAACAATACGAACTGTACAGATAATTCTTAATTGTGTACCATAAGGCACGAAACATCACCAGATTGAATTCACATGATTAAAATCACATATATAATTATAAGAAGATAATTTCATAAATAGGTTAATACTCCAGAGCTGGATTCGAACCCACGTCTCTATGACGATTTATGGTAGCTCTACCACGACGGACACGCGTAGCGCGTCAGTCTCATAATCTGAAGGTCGTGAGTTCGATCCTCACACGGGGCAGATCGCACTTTTGACAGATCAGCAATTTAGTTAAGCATTTGTGGCAACATATCTGAATCTTGCACTCATTAAAGCGCGAACAGTGCGAACTAGAGGGCACATTGGTGTAAAAGGCTTCTTTGATTTTACTTTCTCCCAAAAAACTAAATAGCAACAAAAACTACCACAACAGTTTCCCAAACATCTGTTTGTCACTATATACACCGGAACATTTTCCTGTTCCATGAGATTTTTGCCTGTGGCGTCTATAGGTTAATTTTGAGGCAATTTGATCGCGTTATATATATTTTTTATTTATTTAGCTAATGAACATCCCTTTTCAGACAAAATACAATTTTATAATCTTCAGTGTTGTTTAAGGTCATTCAATCAAACATTTTTCAATAACCGTCCAATAAGAGTAAGGACAGTATTTGGGGTGAAAAGGACCCCTGTTGTAGGGACTAATGGCTCTTATTAAACACATTGTTTTTCTTAACCCTCCTGTTACCCTCAAATCCGATAAAAAAAAATTCCCACTGGGGTCAATTTGACCCCAGTAATTTAAACCTCCAGAATATGATTTTTTATTTTTTTATTTTTTTTTATTTTTTACAAAGGTTTGTGTCTCAGGTAATTTATGTCTTTGTTGACTACTTAAATAACCTTTTAAGTTGACATCCCAACACTTACGTGTTCACGTCTTTTTCAAGATGTCGTTCCATAGGTGTTCCTTGTGCGAGAGACACATCCCGCCGTCAGATATGCATGAGAGCTGCGTTTTCTGTCTGGGCCGCGCCCACGCAGAGTCAGCCCTCATAGAGACAGACTGTCCTCACTGTGAGGACATGAGTCTCAAGTCGTTTCGCTCACGAATCGCCCTCGTTCTGAGGGACGATTCAGCCTCTCGCGCCCTCCCACCAGCCTCTTCTGTGATTCCCGAGGGTTCACACGAGGGGGCACGGCGGGGCCGCGAGGTCGAGCAGGATGAACTTGAAGTGGATTTTGTGCCGGCACACGCCCCACAAGCCCCTCAATCTCCATGAAGTGCATATTTCCCCATACGCTATGTGCGAGACGAGCTCCGACCCTCTGAAGGAGCGTGCGGCCTCATTTCGTTTGGTGGATCTGACGCGGGGGATGATGAGGATGATAATGACGATGTCATGTCTCTCGCTGCATCAGGCGACTGGTCAATGGATGATGCTACCGCCCCTCCCCCCAGCGAGGGTGAGGACCATGTGTGCACCACTGACAGGGAGATGCTTCGCGTCCTTGCAAGGGCGGTCGAAGAACTCAATCTTGAGTGGTCTCCCCCAGAGGTACCTGGACAGTCTCACCTTGATGAGTGGTTCTTGCAGTCTGGACTCCATCAAGAGGCCGCGCCCCACAGAACTGCCCCGTTCTTCCCTGAGGTGCACAGCGAACTATCTAAGTCTTGGCACGCGCCCCTCTCAGCGCGCACGCGCATTGAAAACGTTCTCTCGAACGTGGATCATGGGGAAAAGAACGGCTATGCTCAACTACCCCCGGTGGAGGAGGCGGTAGCAGCACATCTCTGCCCAACGAGTAGCAGGGCATGGAAATCACGCCCCATTCATCCTTCTAAGCCATGTAGGCAGACATCCACACTGGCGGGGAAAGCCTACTCAGTGGCAGGACAAGCTGGATCAGCACTCCACGCAATGGCAGTGCTTCAGGTGTTCCAAGCGAAGCTCCTCAGACGGATGGACGAGCAAGGCTTTGATCCGGAGACTTTTAAAGAGCTTCGGGCCGCAACAGACTTGGCGCTGCGCGCCACGAAAGTCACGGCGCAGGCCATCGGGAAGTCCATGGGTAACCTGGTCGTTCTGGAAAGGCATGTATGGCTGACACTCACGGAGATGAGTGACAGAGAGAAGACATCTCTATTGGCCGCCCCAGTGTCTCCAGCCGGCCTCTTTGGCGGCGCAGTAAGTATGTTTGCTGAGTGCTACGTCACGACTTAGCAGCAGTCACAAGCCATAAGGCACTTTATGCCCAAACGGAGCATACCGCAGACGGCTCGCCCCTGCTCTGACTCAAGCCAGCACCTGGCTAAAAGATCCATGCCCGCTAACTCAGCGCCTGCACGGGCACCCGCCGAGCCAACAGTGAGGCCATGCAAGCCTTGGCCCAAATGGAAGCAGTCACATAAGCGCCCACCTCGCGCCGATGGGAGGAAATCCCCAGCGTAGCGGAAGCGCTCCTGACGGGTGCAACGCTCTGAAGAGGAAAATGGAGCCCGTCGTTCCCTCCGGTGCTCAGAAGAAGGATCGATTGGAGTCACGGTACACTGTTCCCAACCTCCCCACTGCTGTTCGTCGGGAGAGAAATATTGATGTTCACAATGGTTTAAAAAATGTTGTTTCTGTGTCATATGCAATAAAAAATGCGATAAAGAATACAACACTCGTTGCAAACGCACAATATGCTCATACATTCTCAAAAAAGAGCCCTTTTCCTCTTCAAAGCACACACATTATGCAGAACCGCTTCCCTGTGGTAAGCGACGCATTATATCATACGGTGAGCAAACCGAAGTGCCCTCTGTCCCATTACGCGGACGCGTGGCGAGCCCTATCGGGCATTTCAGACTGGGTGCAAAAAACGATCGAACATGGCTATACGATCCAATTTGCTCGCCGGCCACCCCGTTTCAACGGCGTTCTGTCTTCCACGATTTCGTCCGAAGACGCGCCAGTGTTACGAGCCGAAATACACAATCTAATCGTGAAAAACGCGATAGAGATTGTGCCAAATTTTCAAGCACAAAAAGGGTTTTACAGCCGTTATATTCTTGTCCCAAAGAGAGATGGCGGACTTTGGCCAATCCTGGATCTGAGACATTTAAATCGCACACTTATAAAGCGCCCATTCAAAATGATTACTCAGAAACGAATTCTATCGCATATACGCCCACACGATTGGTTTGCGTCGATAGATCTGAAGGATGCGTACTTCCATATCCAAATTGTACAGCACCACAGGATGTTTTTGAGATTTGCGTTCGAGGGAACAGCGTATCAATTCAAAGTCCTGCCCTTCGGACTGTCTCTGGCTCCTCGCACATTTACGAAGTGCATCGATGCGATGCTCGCCCCTCTGAGACTGAGCGGCGTACGCATATTGAACTACCTCGACGATTGGTTACCAGCACAATCAGAGGCTCTGTTATGCCAACACAGAGACTTACTGCTTCAGCACCTAAACAGCTTGGGCCTCAATGTAAACTGGGCGAAGAGCACGCTCTCTCCCAGCCGAAATATCTCCTTTTTGGGAGTCCGCCTCGACTCCACGAGCGGGCGCGCGCACCTCACGAGCGAGCACATTCAGGCCATTCTACAGTGTCTGTCTCAGTTCAGACTGGGGAGATATCTTCCTCTGAAGCTGTTTCAGAAAGCATTGGGATTTATGGTGGTGGCATCGGCCGTCATCCCATTAGGTCTCTTACACATGAGGCCACTTCAGTGCTGGCTGAAGCGCCGTGTGCCACAACATGCTTGGCGCCAAGGGCACATGCATCTCACTATATCCAGCCGCTGTATAGCTGCATTGGTACCATGGACAGCTCCTGCATTTTACCAGCGAGGTGTGGCGCTGGGAAAAAATGATCAGGCGGAAAGTGGTGACTACAGATGCTTCCAACACAGGTTGGGGGCGGTGTGCATTGGGCGCCCGACTTTCTGCACCTGGATAGGTCCGAAGAGGGCGTGGCATATCAACCGCCTAGAACTATCGGCTGTAATTCTAGCCTTGAAGGTTTTTCAGTCAGAAATAGCGAACTGTCATGTCCTGGTTCGTTCAGACAACATGACAGTTGTGGCATATATAAACCGCCAAGGTGTTCATTCACCGCCACTGCTGAGACTGACGCGGCACCTCCTCCTATGGAGCGAGTGTCATCTCCTCTCCCTGCGAGCAACATACGTCCCAGGCTGCCTGAATTATGGCACGGACCTGCTGTCACGCCAAGGTGTGATACCGGCCGATTGGAGACTTCATCCTCAGACGGTGTTGAGGATTTGGGAAATATTCGGCAAAGCAGAAATCGACCTATTTGCCTCAGTGGAGAATGCCCACTGTCCCCTTTGGTATTCGAAGTCCCAAGCCCCGTTGGGAATGGATGCAATGGCACACAAATGGCCGGCGAAATGCAAATACGTGTTTCCTCCGCTAGGCCTACTCCACTCTGTCATATGCAAAGTCCGGGAGGACAAGGAAACGATTCTATTAGTTGCGCCGAGGTGGCCCAATCAGCCACGGTTTCCGGAAATGATAGAGATGCTGTACAGCCCACCATGGGAAATACCGCTGAGGAGGGATCTCCTCTCTCAAGCGCACGGCACAATCTGGCATCCCCAGCCCCAGCTGTGGAACCTGCATGTGTGGCCACTGAACAGGGCACACTACACGCACCAGAACTGACGCGTTCAGTCATGAACACCATTTAACAAGCCCGAGCACCGTCCACAAGACACCTCTATGCACTAAAATGGAAGGTTTTCACTGACTGGTGTCTCTCACGTAGTAAGGACCCAGTAAACTGCCCCATACATGAAATTCTAATATTTCTTCAAGAGTGATTAGACGCAGGACTCACCCCGTCAACGCTCAAAGTGTATGTAGCAACTATAGCTGTGTATCACGCACATGAAGCTGGAGCCTCTATAGGCAAGCATGATTTAATCATATATATATATATATATATATATATAGAGAGAGAGAGAGAGAGAGAGAGAGAGAGAGAGAGAGAGAGATAGATATCTATTTACTTATGCCCCTTTTTAAGTATGGGCTCTGCATCATTTACACAACCGCCTGAATTCAGGCAGTTATAATTTCATAAGTCACAAGCACTTCATTTTAAATAATCTCCCTTCCCGGCCGGGTTCATGAGGAGTAATTCATACTATATGGCTGTAGCTCATATATCCATGATGAGTGCTCTCCTCCTGGCCATCATAAGGAACACTCACTGCGGCATACTCATGTCGGTCGTCGTCCCATAAGACTGTGCCACCATGTTTCCTCTTTAGGAAGTTATGTCATGTAGTGCGGCGTGATGGGATTCTGTTCCCCATTTGCATTAGTAACGCAATGTCAAGTGGACTGAAGTTGTAAGGGAACGTCTCGGTTACGTATGTAACCATCGGTTCCCTGAGACGAAGGGAACGAGACATTGCGAATGCTAGCCGCACCACAAGACTCAGAGTTCTTGAGGCACAAGCAATGTGCTCCTTGTTCTCAGTCAGAAATTCTGAGGAAATGGTGGGTGTGCACCTGTTTTATAGTGGTCAGTTCGCGCCGAAACGAACGGTCAGTTTTGCGCCAAAAACAGCAGGCTCAAACACCATAGCCAATATTAGAATATTGCCGTTATTGTAGAGAGGTTTCAAGTAGGTCGTGTATGAAGGCACTCCCCATATGAGTTAGTAACGCAATGTCTCGTTCCCTTCGTCTCAGGGAACCACATACGTAACCGAGACGTCCCCCCCCATGGCACGGGAAACATCAAAGTTCTCATGAAAATTATGTCCCATGTCATGTGAACTACTAGTGGTTCTCGCAATACTACAGATATGGTTATGTTAGGGTTTTTTGAATATAATATTGAATATGTACAATTATAATGAACATTATAAAATTATAACATGTTATAGTGACCTCAATAAAACAACCAAAACAAATGTATGTGAAACTTTAATATTTCTTCTGTTTTATACAGCTAAAAGAGCCTGGGGTCAAATTGACCCCAAGGAACACCGATGCTACAAAATGTGTACAGGACATTGAAAAAATATCAGCAGGTTAATTTTATGTTTACAGAGTTGTCCCCATTAAATTAGGAAAAGTAATTAAATCTGAAGAAAAAAAACAAACAAAAAAAAATCATATATTTACAGACGTTAAACATTGAATGGGGTCAGATTGACCCCAAAGATAATAGGAGAGTTAAGTGGGGGGGAATCTGAAATGAAAAATGTTCAAAGTGGGCTCACATTGACTGATCCAAACAATACAGATTAGTTTGTATATAGAATACTTGAACTGTAATAAAATGCCAAATGTGTTTGCAATTAACTGGAACTTGTTGACTTTTTTTCTGAAGTAGTTATTTTGAGTAAGCTTTATCTTAATTTGTCACTTGCACCTGACAGCACATTGCTGTCTCAAACTTATTTGCATTAGATGACAAATTGATCCCTATAACTATTGCCTCAGTATCTACACAATATCACTTTAAACCCCCTAGGGGCTTTTTACCCAAGTGTGGGGTAAAAGGCTCCCTCACAACCTTTTTTTTTTTTTTTTTTTTTTTACTGAATTTTAATCGAAACAAACTTCTGTAATGATTTATTTTCTCATAAATGATGTTGCCCCATCAATTCAATAAAAATAAATACAAATGTTTGACCGTGGTACATTGTGTCCAGAAAAAAAGCAACATTTCCTTAAGGGGTGCATTTAGCCCCATTGTACCCTGCACACCTCCAGATGATGCTGAATAGTAGCACTTTGATATGTCCCTAAATCACAGTATTTCCATGGGTTAATATGCCAAAAAGTACTTTTTCCATTTTGCAAATAGTTTACCAATTACTTAACAAAGAAGACATTATTTTTGTTTGTCTAGTAAACATGATACATCTGCATAACATTTTATATTTGGCAATAACAAAAATGTTGGAAGAAAGCATTTTAGAATTTACATGAGTTGCAAGTCAAACTCAAAGTGAGTGAGTGAGAGAGAGAGAGAGAGAGAGAGAGAGAGAGAGAGAGAGAGAGAGAATTTGAATTTTAACAAACTTTTATTACAAAAAGCATTTACAGTACATTTAAGTTACAATATACAACTATATTAAGAACAAACCCAACTCACAAGTGTGTGAAAACCAAATCACCTCAAATACAGAACACAAAGCCTCATTGTAACACCAAATACCTTCAAAAGTGACAAGATCATCGATATGTTTGTAGTAACTAAAATCAATCAATATTCTTGCTTGCAACATGTTTGAAAACAGAGTAACTACATTTTGCTCCAGATTCTGTTCAACTTTCTTTTTCCTACTTAAATAAATAGCCAATTTTGCTTGGCCTAAAACAAAATTGAGCAACTGCAATACAAATCTTCTTTTCAATACATATTTAAAACCCAAAATGAATAAAACCATAGAAAAAATTTCATTACAAAAATTAAGGCACTAATCTGGCACAATTCACAAATGCATGAAAGATGGTTTCTCTCTCAGTGCAAAAAGGACATACAGCACCAACCTCAGGATTTAAAATTGAGATAAAAGCATTGACGGCGACAGCGCCATGAAGGATTCTTCAAAGGTCTTCATCCAATTTAAAAAAATCACGCCATGGAGTATCAATTTTCTTATTTCACATTTTTTTGTTAAAATTTATTACACAATGCTTGTACAAAACTTTCCCAGTACTTGAAAAAAAAGTCTATGCACAAGGATTCAACTGTTTTTAGAAAACTTCCGGAAAACTCCTCTAGGTTTAGTGAAAGCAGCAAACAAGGAAAAGAGTCTTCAGGATTTGGTGTACAGAAATGATCACAATATTCCATCAGCAAAGTTTCTGATGTTTTAAGAGCTGTCTGCCATTTCATTAGTAGCTGTGCAACTAGACGGGTTGATCTGATTCCCAAACATTGAGCCGTTACCTCCTCGTTCTTGAAATCAACTCCTGATATTTCCAGTAGTTGGCCCAAAATAGTTATTACATTTACATTACATTTACATTACATTTATTCATTTGGCAGATGCTTTTATCCAAAGCGACTTACAAAAGAGGAAAAAATAAAGCAAATCATCTTAAGGAGACAGTGGTATGAAAAGTAACACTACAAAGTTTCACTATCATCAGAATAGTATACAAAACCGATTTAAGTGCAACAAGAATTGTTAATTTTTTGTTTTTTGTTTTTTTAGTGACTGGTTAAATGCTCATGGAAAAGATGTGTTTTTAGCCGTTTTTTGAAGATAGTGATAGAGTCAGCTTCACAGATTGAGTTGGGGAGGTCATTTCAGCAACGTGGTATGATAAAACTGAAAGTCCGGGAAAGTGTTTTTGTGCCTCTTTGTTTTGGTACGACAAGGCGACGTTCCTCAGCCGACCACAGGCTTCTGGTGGGAACGTAGCTATGCATAAATGTTTTTAGGTATGCTGGAGCCGACCCAGTGACTGTTTTGTATGCCAGCATCAGGGCCTTGAATTTAATACGTGCATGAACCGGCAGCCAGTGGAGAGAGACAAAGAGTGGTGTACCTTGTGCTCTCTTTGGTTCATTAAAGACCAGACATGCTACTGCATTCTGGATCATTTGCAGAGGTTTAATAGCACATGCAGGAAGGCCTGCAAAGAGAGCATTACAGTAGTCCAGTCTAGTTATGACAAGTGACTGAACAAGCAGTTGTTTGGCATGTTCAGAGAGGAAAGGTCTTATTTTCCTGATATTGTAGAGTGTAAATCTACATGATCTTGCAGTCTTTGAGATGTGGTCTGTGAAATTTAGCTTGTCATCAATGGTTACCCCTAGATTTCTGACCGTTTTGGAAGGTGACACTGTAGTTGGACCCAGCTGCACAGTGATGTTGTGTTTAACATCAGGGTTGGCTGTAAAGACAAGGAGTTCAGTCTTGGCTGGGTTGAGTTGCAGGTGGTGTTCCTTCATCCAGGCTGAGATTTCTGCCAGACAGGCAGCGATTCGAGCGGTCACTGTGGTGTTGTTGGGCTGGAAAGACAAGTAGAGTTGCGTGTCATCAGCGTAGCAGTGGTAAGAGAAACCATGTGACTGGATGATGGGTCCTAATGACGTTGTGTATATGGAGAAGAGAAACTGCCATTGAAAACTGCCATTTCAAGTGTTTTTGCCATGAATGGGATGAGCGAGACTGGTCTGTAGTGTTCTATCTGTGTGGGGTTAAGTGCAGTTTTTTTCAGCAGCGGGGTTACTCGAGCCTGCTTAAATGTAGTGGGAAAAGTGCCTTCAAGAAGAGATGTGTTAATTATGTGTGTAAGTGCAGGTAGGATGGACGGAGAGATGGCCTGGAGAAGGTGTGATGGAATGGGGTCAAGAGAACAGGTGGTGGGGTGGTTGGAGATGATGAGTTTTGAGACCTCAGTGTCAGTTAAAGGAGAGAACATAGAGAGAGAAGAGTTGCATACAGGAGGTGGGTGTTTGACAGGGTGTGGTGTTGTGAATGTATTGCTGATGGCTGTAACCTTATTAGTAAAAAATGTGGCGAAGATATCTGCTGTCAGTTATGTGTCAGGTGGTGGAGGGGGAGGGCAGAGAAGTGTGTTAAATGTTCTAACAAGCTACGAGTGTCTGTGGTGCTGTTGATCTTGGTCCGGTAATATGAAGTTTTTGCAGCTTTAACGTTATCTGAAAAAGTTGCAAGTAGAAGCTGATATTTACCTAGATCGGCTGGATCTTTAGTTTTCCGCCATCTCCTCTCAGCTGCCCTGAGATCAGTCTGATGTTCACGAATGACGTCAGACAGCCAGGGGCTGGGTGGAGTAGTACATGCTGGTCTAGAGGAGAGAGGACAGATGTTGTCTAGACAGGTCGTTAAAGTAGAGCTAAGTGTGTCTGTGGCAGTGTTTACATCGAGCGTGGAAAATACCTTTATTGTGGGAAGAGAGGCAGAGACAACAGTGGATAGGCGAGAGGGTGAGAGGGAACGGAGGTTATGGCGAAAGGAAACCAAAGGTGGAGTTGGTTTTACTATGGATGGGGGAATCATGTTGAATTGAACAAAGTAATGATCAGAGACATGTAAAGGTGTAACAAGAATATTTGAGGTAATACAGTTACGTGTAAAAACGAGGTCCAGCTGGTTGCCTGATCTGTGAGTTGCTGTGGTGTGTAGTCTTTCCAAGTCAAATTAGGCCAGAAGAGTATTCAGTTCAGTGGCCTGTGGCTTGTCATGGTGTATGTTGAAATCATCAAGAACCACAAGTGGCCTACCATCCTCTGGCAAAGAGGACAGCAGGACATCCAACTCCTCAAGAAAGCTTGTCAGCTGACCTGGAGGGCGATAGATGACAACAACATGTATGTCAAATCAAATCAAATCAAATCACTTTATTGTCACACGAGTGCAACAGTAGGTGAAATTCTTGTGTGCAGTTCCGAGCAACATTGCAGTAATGACAGTGACGAGACATAAACCACTTTACAATAAACAACATATTTACACAACACAATTTACATAACAAATGTACACATACTTACACAACAATTTACATATCAAATGTACACAATACACACAATATAGAATAAACATACACTAGATAAGGGTATAAATATATATATATACACACTAATTGAATTGGGAACGAGAATATATTTGACAGAATGAAGATTAATAAAGTGCAGTGCTGATTGTTGATCGTGAGAGATCATGTGTTCAAAAGTCTTATTGCTTGTGGGATGAATCTGTCATGTAGTCGGGTGGTGCGGGTCCTGATGCTGCGATAACGCCTGCCTGATGGAAGCAGTGAGAGCAGCCCATAACTCGGGTGGCTGGAGTCTCTGATAATCCTCCGAGCTTTTTTCACACACCGTCTGTTATATATATCCTGGAGGGAGGGAAGCTCACCTCCGATGATGTTTCTGGCAGTTCGCACCACCCTTTGCAGGTCTTTGCGGTTGTGGGCGGTGCTATTGCCGTACCAGGCGGTGATGCAGCCAGTCAGGATGCTCTCTACAGTGCTGGTGTAGAACCGTGTGAGGATGTGGTGGTTCATTCCGAACTTCCTCAGCCGTCTCAGGAAGAAGAGGCGCTGGTAAGCCTTTTTCACAACGGCCTCAGTGTGGACGGACCATGTGAGTTCCTCAGTAATGTGGACACCGAGGAACTTGAAACTGCTGACTCTCTCCACCGGTGCTCCATTAATGGTGATGGGGCGGTGTTCCCTGTCTTTCTTCCTGAAGTCCACCACAAGCTCCTTCGTTTTACTGACGTTGAGGGAGAGGTTGTGCTCCTGACTGCGCGTGTCAGAGTGTGCACCTCCTCTCTGTAGGCTGTTTCATCATTGTCAGTGATCAGACCTACCACCGTTGTATCGTCAGCAAACTTAATGATGGCATTGGAGCTATGTGTCGCCACACAGTCATGTGTGTACAGGGAATACAGGAGTGGGCTGAGAACACAGCCCTGCGGGGCTCCAGTGTTGAGAGTCAGTGATGAGGAGATGTTGTTGCCCATTCTAACCACCTGACGTCTGCCTGACAGGAAATCCAGGATCCAGCTGCACAGCGAGCTGTATAAGCCCAGAGCCCGGAGTTTCTCATCAAGCTTGGAGGGCACTATGGTGTTAAATGGTGTTAAATGGTATTTTTGTGGGTTGCATTGTAGTAATGGCATGGAATTCAAAGGATGTATATTTACAAAGTGAAGCCTGTGGAGAAAAAGTCCAGTTATTATGAATGAGCAAACCTGTTCCTCCACCCCTACCGGTATGTAGAGGGGTGTGAGAGAAGGAGAAGTTGTTGGAGAGAGCAGCAGGTGTTGCTGTATCCTCAGGACGTATCCATGTCTCTGTCAGTGCCAGGATACTGAGGGTGGCCTGTGTGGCGAAAGCTGGAATGAAGGCAGCTTTGTTCACAGCAGACTGGCAGTTCCAGAGTCCCACTGAGAACGAGAGTGGAGCAGAAGTTGAAGTGCAAAGCGGCCTTAGGTTGTGCGGGTTGCGTTTGGTCTTGCATCTGTATCTTGTGAACGGTCTACAACAGATAACAGGGATGTGCTTGAAGGCATGTGTTATTAGTGAGCTAAACATGTTAGTATAAGTAAAATAATAAAAGAGATAAAATAAAAAATACTTAAGTGCTTTGGTAAGTGGCGCCTTGTCGGTGTCCTTGCTCGGTGGACTTGCACAGGTAGACTCACTGGTCTTTTCCCAAGTAGGTCTTCACACGAGGAGGGCTTTACACGAGGGCTACCACTTCCACGTCAACATTCAGTCCAATAAATACACACTTTAACGAGCCGTTCAGTGGAAAAAGCAGCCACGCCTTAATGCTATTTAGCACAACAAAGCAAGTCACGTGGTGAGCCGAAACCGAAACTGAGTGGCGACTGAGGTGACATGTGCGGGAACAAACGCGACTTCCGTACACGGAACAAGTGAAGTACTGTTTGTAGACACTAAAACGCCGATAGTTTTACACACACTGGATAACCAACCCTAAATCTAGCAGCGAATGCTATGGGACAAGTCAAAACAAATCTAACAGTGAATACTATGGGACAAGTCAAATGAGTGTTTTGTTGAGTCCTGGGAACAGACCACTGGCAGACACATCCAGTCGTGCTCCACGAACTAAAGGCTCTTCCAATAGCCAATGAAGATACCGTGAACTCTCCACTTTTTCAAAAACAAAAAGACTCCAAACCTTAAAAATGTTCTCATAAAACACTGATAGTCCAGAAGTGCTCAATTTTGTAGGGTCCATTAGAAATAGGGTTTTGTCCAGTCCCAGACTCTCAAGATTATTTAAAATCACATACGTGACTGCACACCATTTAAAATCAACTGAACCAACTAGTAATCTTTGTACGAATTACAACCGAAAGGTTGCTATTCTACTTTCAATATGTATTAAACCATGCCCACCCTCCTCTTTAGGCAAGAAGAGCACATTCTATGGGACCCAATGTAATTTATCCCAGAAACAATCCGCTAAATAGCCTGGATTTTAGCTAACAGATGCGAGGGAGGGTCAACACATGCAAGCCTGTGCCATAAAGAGGAAGCAATTAAGTTGTTTATAATTAAAATGCGCCCACTGTATGACATCTTCAGAGTTAAATATTTCCATCTATCCAGATGACCTTTAACTTTTTTGATGACTCCTTCACAATTTTTTTGTACTATCAAATCATCACCCAGACATACTCCTAAGTATTTAAAACCTGATTTTCCCCAAACTAAACTTTCGGGAAGTTCTGGTTTCCCACCTGTCCATTTACCCAATAGTAAAGTTTCACTTTTATTCCAGTTTACACTTGCAGAAGATAAATCTTTAAATGTTTTAATTAATCTTAACAAAACCTGTATGTCACTTTGCCTACTAATCATGACTATAACGTCATCTGCATAAGCTGACAGTATAAGATTATTTTTACAATTTGGCAAGTGTATACCTTGAAGTTTAACCCTTATTTGTTGTAAGAGTGGCTCAATTGCTAAAGAGTAGAGCATACCAGACAAAGAACACCCCTGCCAAACACCTCTGTGAGCTTTAAAAGGAGCACATAAACCACCGTTCACTATTAAAATACTCTCAATGCCACTATAAAGAACTTTAATATGATTAATACAATTTTTACAAAAACCAAGGGCCTCTAAAACTCTCCACAAATAACAATGCTCAACACGGTCAAAAGCTTTCTCCTGATCTAATGAGATTAAACCACAATCTAAACTTAGCATCTTGGAGACTTCTAAAACATCACGAACCAATGAAATATTGTCAAATATTGACCTACCAGGAACACAGTAGGTCTGGTCAGGGTGGATGACACAATCCATCACACCTGCTAGCCTGTTAGCCAGGGTTTTAGAGAGCAGTTTATAATCACTACAAAGTAGTGAAACGGGTTGCCAACACTTGATGTCTGTGAGGTCACCTTTCTTGGGCTGGAGGGTTAACACTGCTCTGCGGCAGCTCAAGGGTAGCTGACCTTCAGCCAAGCTTTCATTCAACACCTCAAGCAGGTCTTCACTCAATTCTAACCAGAAAGACTTATAAAAGTCAACTGGCAGACCATCAATGCCCGGCACCTTTCCAGACTCCATTCCTTGGAGGGCCTTATACAGTTCCCCCATGCTCAGAGCACCAGAGAGTTTAGCATTGGCTTCCTTCGATACCTGGGGTAAGTCATTGAAAAATTCACTATCACCCCCTGTATCCTGCCCCAAGTTCATTTTTGTATAAGCTCTCATAGAAAACAACTGCTCTCTTATGAATATCTGCAGGGTCTGTTAGTAATCCTCCAGATTCAGAACGCAGAGCATGGATGGCTCTGCTCTGACCATACTTTTTCTCCAAGTTAAAAAAGAACCTGGATGAATCATCCATCTGATCCATACTCTGGAGCCTCGACCTGACCAGAGCCCACTGTGCTTTAATACCCAGTAAGTCAGCCAACTGTGATTTTTTTGTTAAAAAGGGAATCTAAATAACCCTGGGCACCAGTTGACTCAGCCAATTCTTGAAGTTTTAAAATGTCAGACTCCAAGGTGTTCATACAAAGAGTTGTCTCTTTAGTGACGTTTTGAGTATACTGTAAGCAAAATTGCTTTATTTGGAATTTCCCAAAATCCCACCACTGTCGTAAGAAGTTAAAAGATCCCTTTGTAGTTCGGAATTCATTCCAGAACAATTTAAAAGTATTTTTAAAATACTTGTCACTTAACAAAGTAGTATTTAACTGCCAGTATGCACTTATTGGTTTAACAGAGTTTAAAAACACAGAACACTGCACCATACTGTGATCAGAAAAGCTCAGAGGGGTAATTAGACATCTTTTTACAATATTACGGTGATGCTTAAAAACATAGAACCGGTCCAGTCTTGCCAGGGAAATCACACTGTCACGAACTTGAGTCCAGGTATATTGTTTTTGCATCTCATGAAACTGTCTCCAAATATCAAATATCAACCGGAATAGTTGTGTCCGTCTGATTTGGCCAGGCCCCCAGGACATGCGTAATGTTAATCACCTAATTAGTACCAGGCGAGGGTGTGTGTGTATATAAGGTTTCCGGTGTGTCTTTGGAAGCATGTTGACTGGGGACTGGCTGTTGTAAATTCGGACACTGGCAGATGTTCCCTTGCAGTAAACATCGGAGCTATACGGGTCTAATGTTTGGCTGTGGCTGCATTCGGGTACGTTACCAGGTAGGCGTAATCGTGCTTCGTTGAGGATGAGCTGTTGGCTGTACGCTTTTTGTTATTGTTATTTTTGGGCACCAGCACTGTGTTTTTCAACTGAGTAGTTGATGCGGAAATGACCAACGTGCTGACAATCAGGTGGGTAAGCAATCGTTTTGTATGCACTAACCTCTGTACAGAAGCTGCTGTTTATATGAGTTTCCCTCTTATTCTAGTGGAGGCGGTGCATGTTGTATGATGTCCGGGTGTTCTCATGGATAGACCATTGGAACCGCGGACCGGCTTCCCCTTCTGCTTTACCCTTTAAATCTTATTGACGCAGGGTTTTTGCCTTGCCCTGTTGCTTCTGTCCGCTGGACTGATCGCACCCTAATTGGGCTCCACCTCGGGAGATTGTGGAATTGCGTATCGGCCGCACATCGTCTTGTTTCAACTGGGCTATGACTTCAATGTGAGTCTGTGTCATTAGTTTTCTGACACAGAAAACTGGGGGAACTTTGATTCAGTTTGTGTGTGTGTGTGTGTGTGTGTGTGTGTGTCCCATTGTAAGTCAATTTGATTGTGTGTGTGTGTCCCATTGTAAGTAAATTTGTTTGTGTGTGTGTTTGTCCCATTGTAAGTAAATTTGTTTGTGTGTGTGTGTGTCCCATTGTAAGTAAATTTGTTTGTGTGTGTGTTTGTCCCATTGTAAGTAAATTTGTTTGTGTGTATGTAAAGTGTGTGAATGTGTAAGGTGATTTATATAAAAGTGATTGTATTTTGTGTAGATTATATTTTGTAGTTTAAAGGTGATTTTATTTATTTTTGTTTTGTGTTATTTTTTTCGTTTACTTGATGTGTTTTGTGTAATTGAATTTCGTGGTAATTGTGAAATTGGTTTTCTTTTATATGCCTCTGGTCAATCAGAGGCTCTAGTTTTCTAACTCTGTTAGGGGCCGGAGCGTGGCGGGAGGGGGCACTAACTGCTCTTGGATAACGGGTACCCTAGTTCACTAAGTGTTGTGACTATTTTTTGTGTGTTACCTGCATATGTGTGTGGTGAAGTGAGTGTACGTGTGAAATTTATAGGGAAGTGGAAAGTGTGCAGGTTATTTCTCTCCCTGCCATCAACTGTGTTCTCCTATGTGAATTGTATTTGAATATGTGTTATTTTTTTGCATAAGTTACCAGACATGATTTGTGTGGGGTTGGTATGTATTTTTAGATATTATTAAATCTTAAAATAATGAGTATTTTTGTATATTCACATCTCTGCTCTATCTCTGTGGGAACTGAACTGTGTGCCCTTTTTGGGTTGTTATTTCCTTGGGTGAAACTCCCAAGGTGGCGTAGTCTGTGTTTAGCGGGGGTTGTCTTTATTAATTTCTGGGGTACTTGGGTTGGGCCCGTGTCTCCTGACAGTGCTGGGAGACTTTGGCTCTTAACCCTTGTAGCTTATACCATCTTTTGTCTTTTAAAATATCCCCTCCCACCACTCTGTAGCGCCACATTGACAAGCTGGATTAAATGATTACGAGAGGGCAAGTGGGGTTAAACATGATTTCGGTCCAGGTTTGACACTGTACAAAATCGCCACCCAAGGATATATATTCCTCTATACAGCATTTTTCTAAAAACAGAAAACAATGTGTTTAAAAACAACATTCATTCTATTGCTGACGTTGGGATATATACACAAATAAAAACACAAATACAATTTCCAAAAGTAGCTCTAAAAGTCTACCTTTAACCACTTCCTCCACCTGATAAGAGTGTGGACTGAAACTCTTACTAAACAGAATGGCAACCCCTCCACTAAGTGAGGTGTTGTGACTCAAAACAGAGACCCCATCCCACTCCACTGCCCAATCAGCAGCATTCCTTGAGTCACTATGTGTTTCTTGCAACATAACACCATCCATTTTTCTTTGTTTAATCACCTCAAACATTTCTGCTCTTTTTCTAATTTCTCTTACTCCGTTAACGTTCAAAGTCGCAATATTCACCTCACCCATGTTTGGAGAAGAGAAAGAGACTAAAAAACACAGAAGCACTCTACACACACACACATCACATCAACAACCAAGCTGTCAGGGTTTCTCACTACCTTCATTAGTATTGTCAGAAATTAGTTTTCTCACAATCTTTTTTAAACCTGTATACCTCCTTGTTTGTAAACAAACCTTCTGACATAAAAAGCCTAGTTTTATCAACAAACTTTTCTGTGTAGGGAAAATAGTCATTTGCACGCACCCCTCTCTTGTTTTTGGTAGCTCTTAGGAAGAGTTTAATGTTGTCCACTTCATAAGTGCAATTAGAGAAGTCACTCTGAGAGACTGACACTAGAATCAGAAGATTCACTGCCACTCTCCATTCCGTCTTCACCATTAGAGAACTCCTCGACAGCCTTCTTAGCTCTAACAGCTGAAAAAACACCTGATTTCTTTCTTTTTGATGGAACTTTGAAATGACTCTGCTCCGTCTCCATTTCAATGCCATCACAAAACAAATTGGGCTGCACTGCATTAACTGCGCTATCACTCATTTGCGTGTTCGTCTTAGTAACGGGTTTGCGAGAAAGAATAATAAAAAACTCAGCATCACCCGGTCAGCACTAAGATCTAAAACCTAAAACCGCGATCAGATGATAAGAGCAAGTAATTTGTAACTCTGATAAGTGCAGTCTCTGTACTGTGATGAGGCTTAAATCCTGATTGAAATTCTTCGTATATACTATTTCTCTGTAGAAATGAACATATTTGGGAGGATACTACCTTTTCTAGTATTTTTGACATAAACGGGATAAATCAAGAGAAAAATAAATCAAGCAAGAAAGAAAAGAAAAAATTAAAAAAGTATAGATACACTCACAAGCTCCAAACATACTCACACCACTCCAAACACCCCATAGAATCCCTGCATGCAGAATTCTGTGGAAACATTCTAAGAGTTCAGAGAAGAACACCTACTAATGCATGCCGGGCCGAACTAGGCAGATACCCCCTTATTATACATATTGAAAAACGATCCCTCAAATTTTGGGCACACCTAAATTCGAGTTCCCCTAACACACTGCAACATGAAGCCCTTAAAACCCAAGAGCTGAAGCCTAAAACCATTCCAATTTGTCAGCTGGCTCTGAAACTCACAAACCCGTTAACAACTAACAAACACCAGTTTCAGACCAGCACTGCTGAACAAAACCAGATCAGAATAAACCAAATCATAAAAGAAAGCAAAAATTCATATTTGGACCATTGGGAAAATGAAAGTAAAAACTAAAGCAAATTGGAATGTTATCGGGCCCTAAACAGAACATATAATCTGGCAGAATATCTGCACACTGTAAGAGACGGATCCTCTCCAAATACAGACTCAGTGATCACAGTCTGGCCATAGAAAAAGGCCGATACAGACAAACATGGCTTCCAATGGAAGAACGAGTCTGTGCTCACTGTGACACGGGTGAGGTTGAGACAGAGACACACTTTCTCCTTCACTGTGAGACATTTATAGAGGTGAGAGAGAAATACTTTTACAAACTCTCAAATCTCATGCCACAGTTTTCCAGTTCAGCAGAAACAGATCAGATGCTGGTGTTACTGGGGGAGATCAGAGCAGATGCTGGTGTTACTGGGGGAGATCAGATCAGATGCTGGTGTTACTGGGGGAGATCAGATCAGATGCTGGTGTTACTGGGGGAGATCAGAGCAGATGCTGGTGTTACTGGGGAAGGACCATCATGCATCAGTTGCAGCAAAATTCATTTTTGAGATGCACACCCTCAGAAACCAATCACTGCCTTAATGTACTTCACAGTACTTTTATTCTCTTATGTTCATAATGTCCTGTTAAATTATATTGTATAGTGTATATTGTTATTATGGTTTTTATTTTATTCATTACCTGGCACCTTATTTTAATTCTATCTTTATTGTTATTTGTTACCATTTTATTATTATTATTTGTCTTGTCATTATCTGTTTTGTGTATTAATGCTTTGGCAATATTGTATGTAACACAATCATGCCAATAAAGTACTTTAAAATTGAAATATGAGAGAGAGAGAGAGATTTAGAGTTAGTGTGTCTCTGTCGAGGCCTGGGTCTGTATGCTTAATGGTAGGATCCGAGGGGACTCTTTAGGTCTTTAGGAATTATAAAAATGCAATACGCCACAAAATGACCCGAGTCATGGGATGCTCTCACTGCTTCCATCAGGCAGGCGGTATCGCAGCATCAGGACCCACACCAGCTGACTACATGACAGCTTCTTCCCACAAGCAATAAGACTTTTGAACACATGATCTCTCACGATCAACAATCAGCACTGCACATTATTAATCTATTATCTCACACTGGACTGTCAAATATATTCTCCCCAATTCAACTAGTGTATATATATTTTTATATACCCTTATCTAATGTGTGTCTTCTATATTGTGTGTATTGTTTACTGTACATTGTACAGTATATTAGTACTATGTTGTGTAATTATGTGTACATTTGTTATGTAAATTGTGTTGTGTAAATATATTGTTTATTGAAAATTGGTTTATGTCTCGTCACTGTCATGACTGCAATGTTGCTCGGAACTGCACACAAGACTTTCACCTACTGTTGCACTTGTGTACATAGTAGTGTGACAATAAAGTGATTTGATTGATTTGATTTGATTTGAAAAAGCAACAACATCGAAACCACACTCTTAATGAAACTGAGGAATGATAATCAGTTCTAGGAAAAATGAAAAAGACTGAATTAACAACAAAGCCAGGACATAGTCATACACAATGGAGAATTATGGCAGATATTTCTCCAGAAAATCTCACACCTGACCAAAAAAAACATTGGAATTGGATTCTACAATAAAAAAATAACCAAAACCCTTTAGACTATAAGATTAGCAGAGAATAATTGACATTTGCAACTAAAACTCACAAAGGCATGTGGTTTAAACAACATTAGAACAGAAATGCTGAAGCACAGCCCTGCAGTAATGCTGGAGGCCTTGTTCAAATTGTTCAGTCTGGTTCTGCAAAATGGCTACTTTCCTGATACCTGAGTATGGGCTTAATACACCCATTATATAAGAGTGGAGACAAGCTTTTCTTCACACAAGGGCGAGGAGTGAGACAGGGCTAGAGTTTGAGTCTAACTCTGTTCAACTTTTACATTAATGAGATAGAAGTGCTTCTGGAACAATGTGCAACACCTCTAAATAATTCTGAAGTTAAATTTCTTCTCTCTGCAGATGATCTGTTGCTGCTGACAGCTACTGCACAAAAGCTACAGAAGCACCTGGACTTGCTGGAGAACTACTGTCAGAACTGGGCCCTGACAGTCAATTTGAAATAAATAAAATAATAATAATAATAATATATACACAACTAAAATTATGATCTAAACAGAATAAAAATCCAAATTACAGGAAAACAGATACACATTCACTCTGGGAAACACTGTAATATAACACACCCTACACTACGACTACCTCGTAGTGCCTGAAAAGGTCATTTGTTTTATGACAGCCAATGTGCTCCATCACCTCTGTATTAAAAGGAATACACCGGGTTCAATGCAAGTTAAGCTCAATCGACAGTATTTTTGTCATAATGTTGATTTTAAAAGTTTTGAAAAATGAACGGTAAATTATACTACATGTTCTATTGTTGTGCATGTGATACATAGCCTTATATTAGATAACTTTATTAATTACATGCATCCATATCTTTTGGCTTGAGTTGGATTGAGCAAACTGGCAGTCCACAAGAGAGAGACAACTCACCACAAAAAAAAATAAAAAATAAAAAATATCGGTCTTCAAAACCTCTAACAAATACATGCATGTCTAAGGCAAAAAAAAAAGGGTTTTCGAAAACATTAATGTTACGACCCCTCTAAGATTTGTCTAGGAGCTAGAGGAGCAACATTAAATAAACGTGGCAAAACTGTGGAAACAATAGCAAGCGGCAAGAAACTATGAACGAACCCAAACTGTCAATGAAAAATGTGATTTATTAAACAAAAAGGGAAAAGAAACTATTAACAATAAAATGAATGCACAACAATATTGAGGCTAAAAGCCACCAACAAAAAGTACAACTTTACAATAAGGAAAACAAAAGAATAATGAAGAAGAAAAAGAGAAAACAAAACTCAGCAAAACTACCCAAAAGAAAAGGGGACTCTAATGACGCCAAAAGAAAGAAAGAAACAAAAGAAAACAATTCTAACTCATTTCAAACCTCTTACCTACCTAATGAAAAGGAAAGAAAGAATTGTTTCTTCAGCGCCAAGCGCCGTATTCTTCCAATTCTAAACTAACCAAAAACAAAACATACAGTGGGTGGCGTTCACCTCTTACCTGGGGTTTCTATACACAGAGTTATCTAGATGCTGCACAATGGAAGTCGTACGACATCTTCCCTATCCCCGTTCCTCGGAGCAAAGGTAAACATCAAGAGCGCGAGCTCTACACAGAACAGAACGCCATCCAAAACAAAAAGTTAATCGAACAAAGTAATAACCAAGAATTAACAAACACAAACTAGCATAAGCAAATAACAAATCAAACGAGTCCCAAACAAAAACAAATCACAAAGACAGCAAAAACCGAAACAGAAATGGGACCCCCGTCCACTCTTTTCCAGCGTCTTTTAATCTGGCAGCGGGAAACATTACGAATAGCGGATGGGTCGACGTCACATCCCTCAATGATGACTGACAGTCTCCTGAGCCAATCAGCGATCGAGGAAGGACGTCCTAAAAAAATCGATCGATATAGAGAGAGAGAGAGAGCGCGCGCGCGCGCGCAGGAAAACAAACACAGGCACTCCCACAAAATACCTACGTACGTAACAATTAACAACCAATGTCAGTAGCCGACATATATTTAGCAGTGGTCATTAGCCAATCAGAAGCATGATTACAAATGATGACCCCGCCCACTTTGATATCAGCCTCGTTAGAGTGCGTCAGTCTCATAATCTTAAGGTCGTGAGTTTGTTCCTCACACAGGGCAGGTCGACAACTTTTGACAGTTCATTCATTTGGTGCAACTTATCTCAAAGGCGTTTACACAGGCATTACTCCATCATAAACTAACGAGCGATGTTAGTTAAGATGATCGTAAAATATGATTTGCAACGTTATCAGGAAACCCAGTCCATGTCTGATCAGTCAACCGTTGCATGGCAATGGCATTAAAAGGGGTCTGACTTGTGTTGTTCTCTTTCATCATCTCGTGTTTGAGATCCACCTATGGGAAGGGCATCCGTACTTGACCTCTGCAAAAGCATCCAATTGCACCAAGTCTGGCTAGACAGACAGAAGCGTGTGAACTATGCTTGGCAAGGACCCACTCCCTTACCTAAGAGCATATAACGACCTGCACATGCTGCTGCTCCTCAGTTAACATTCGCTTCTCACGACCTCTGTTTTTCTCTCAGCTCGGTTGGAATTTGACTTTCACTAATTTGTCTACAGGAGGACACATCGCTCAGATCAGCCTCCGCCAGATGTCTTGTTTCAGTTGCTTAAACTACCACCAGTGTGCCCGCCTTTCTCTCTCACCACATCCCCTGCTCCACAGCTGCGCGCAATGGATTTTATGCCGGAGTTTCGACCTAATATGGCGTTTTCCAAACCAACGGCTTCCTCGGGGTCAACCTATCACATGCCTGCCCGGCCGCGTGCGGTGCCCTCATCGCAGCCAGAGACCCTCATCCTTTCTGTGTCGTGTGCATGGGTCTCAAACACGCAGAGGAGGCTCTAGAATTTCCAGAAAACTTTAGCCACTGCCTGGCTCTGTCTAAAAAACTCAGGAGCCGGAGGCTCAAGGTCGCCGCTACCCAGTGCACCTACCTCGAACTCTCCGACTCTGATGGGGGAAACGGTGATGACAATGCGGGGCGCAGCCTCTCTTAGCTAGGCCGATCAAAATAACCCGGCGTTCCCTGAGGTCATTCTCTCAGGGGACCCCTCGTTCGCCAATGAGCAGGCTGGTTCTGGTGATGAAGATGATGCAAGCTAGTTTGGGTGCCTATCTGTTGGCGGAACTTCCACAAGCATCTTCCCGAGCTGGCAGTGGCAAATTCCAATAAAGGTATGTTTTTTTTCTTTCTTTTTTTCTGGGAACACTCACCGTTATACATTTGTTTATAGCTTCAGTTGGTAATCAGTGTTTCTTAGTTAGGTTAGTTTTTCTTGTTTCATGAAAGGTTTGCTATTCAGCTGTCTCATATTAAACAATTTATTCCTTATATTCTATTCTGCTTTACCTTCTAGAAAAATTACAGAACAGGGTGGGTCATCTCAGGTGAGTATCATCTCATAAGTATGCACCATGGGCACCATTTTTTTTAATTTTTTTTGTGGTTAGTAATTTTTATAGGATTACTATAGTAAAGTAAAGGGATGTCAGAGTTTACACATGATTTAGTGGGACACTGCAGGGTACATGGATGTTCGATGTTCTCTCTGTTGTAATGATGTGCTAGGTTGTAGGTAGGTGCAGACCACTCATCCATAATGCTCCAGAATACTGAATAATAAGGCTGGGGGCTCTGCCGACATCATCCAGCAGGCTACCCTCTCCTACCTTCTCATATTAAAGTGCCAAAGGCTGACTGACCTTTTTCCACCATGTGGCCGAGAGCTCATAGACCTCTAAGTAAGCTGGAGGGCGGACGTGCAGCTGAGGCCTTCCTCCATCTGCATAAACTCCTTGTGGCTGCATATTAGGGCTGATGAATCCTATTTATCCAGGGGGAACAACTGGATTTGGCTCAAAGGACCACAAATGTTCGATAGTTTGGGGGAAGTGCAAAGGCAGTATACTAAGGAGGTTTGTAACGCTTTGACCAGGATAACTCTAGTGAAATCGATGGAAGAAAGAGCTTGAAGGCGAAAAGGCTGTATTACGCACATTTAATGGCAAGTACACAGGCAACACGATCCTCTCATACATAAGAGATTACTCTTTCTTAGCGTCACAAAATAAATGATAAACAAAGAATAACAAAAAGGGTAGAGCACGCTTAGCATCTACGGTGGTTCTCATCCCACGTTCTCACCATTACAACAACGTCATCACGCATAGCGCGAGTCATGAAGGATTTAATCATTCTCTTAAAGGGCACACCGCACCATAATGTGATGCATGTAAAAACATGGTGACGGTCGTTACAGATTCCCCCCCGGATAGAAAAAGGCTGTCCCCAGCCGTACACAACATAAGGACAACATACACATCCAGCACCATACATGGAAACATGGAAACCATAAACCCTGACTACGTTTCACATACATAAGCCAATGACTGGCATACATGTCAGTATGAGCTACACATTACACCGTATGCACTTCAAAAACATCTCATAGAAAACAAAAGCCTGTGAAAATCATACCATGTGTGCAAAATACAATTTTTTTCCAACCTGAAAACTTAAGAACCAAAATCAAATGTACATGTTTATATTCCCTTGTCAGACAAGAACATCTCAGAAGAAACATTTAAACACATAATACATTCAAAACATTAAACCCAGCATTACTTTAGGTCCAATCTGTCAGTATGATACTCATTAGTCCATCCACTATCTGACCAACCTGAGGTGATTCTAGGGGCCAACCTAGGTCTGAGATTGTAACGAGGGCCCTGTGGGACAAAGTCAAAGTCAGGGAGGCTTGTACTACCTGTAGACTCTTTAATGTCAGTGTCAGAGCTGTAAGTACAACTTGTGCATTCCCTGGTCACGTCATGATCATTTACAGTGAAGTTGTCACAATCAACAATATTCTCATCAGGTAGAACAGCGCATGTCTCCTGAGATAGATCTCCATTCAACTGTGTTGTTTGCTGACAGTCCTCAAATGCATCATAGGGCATTTCGGACGCAACTTGAGGCACACTCATCATATTGCTGCCGCACGAGTTCCAAGTGTGGAAAGGCTGCATATTGACCACATGAAAGACTCCAGCATCCTCACCAGTGTCCAACTTTGCAAGTCTATAGTTCACACTAGACAAAACTTGAGTGACACGGTATGGACCAGAGTACAGGGGCGCTAGTTTTGCTGTAAAGTTGGCCAAAGCATCTGATTTAGGATGAGTTCTCACTCTGACAAGGTCACCAATGTCATAAGAAACAGATCTGCGTCCTTTATCATAGTGCAGCTTCCTTTTGTCATGATTGGCTTCCAGAGCTAACTTGGCATGATCATGCACTTCTCGCAGTGACAACTTTAAGCGCTCAGAGTATGGGACTTCAGTCTCCTCCATCCCATCCCAGACAGGCTGAGTGACCAGATCCAATGAAGTGTCCAACTCCCTCCCATACAACATCATGGACGGTGTTTGACCCATGCTTTCATGTGGTGCCGTCCGTAGTGCAAAGCAGATTTGTGGGATATATCGGTCCCAGGAGGTGTGTTTTCCATCCACGTACGCTTGAATGGACGTCTTGAGAGTACGGTTTACCCTCTCTGTTGCATTAGTCTGCGGGTGATATGCAGTTGTTAATCGATGTTCAGTTCCCAGGGCAGTAAACATCTGTCCAAACAGTTCACTCACAAAAGGGGAACCTCTGTCAGAAATCAGGTAAGTGGGGGCCCCGTGATGGGAGAAAACTTCACTCAGCAGTTTGCCGGCTGCCACTTGAGCCGTGGCTTCTCTTACTGCCACGATTTCCACCCACTTTGAAAAATAATCGACAAATACCAAGATGTGAGCATTTCCCCTGGGGGTACGAGGTAAAGGGCCAACAAAATCAACACCAACATACTCCCAAGGTTTCTGAGGCCGAATTGGGACCATTAGACCAGCAGGCTTAATTTGACTTGGTTTCGTTAGTTGACAAACTGTGCAAGATGTAACATATTTCTTTACTTCAGATGCCATCTTAGGCCAGAAAAACCTTAGTTTCAGTCGGGCTAAGGTCTTAGTTATTCCCAGGTGACCCGCAGTTGGATGATCATGATAATATCTCAGCAAGGTACCTTTGAGCGACTCAGGAGCATACAGCGTTAACCCTTTCAAAGGGTGGATACCGCAAGCAGGTTTGGAATCATTGAAGTATAATAGACCATCTTGAATGGAATACTGAGAGCATTCATCAACTTCACTTTCCTGTTGGAGCGCAGCCTCCATTTTACGGAGAAGATCACCTATAATGGGATCATCAAGCTGGAACTGTCTGACATGAGAACGATCCGTAAGAGTCACAGAAGAAAGTGTACGGAGGTCAAGACCACCAATCACAGCGTACTCCGGGAGTATGTCCATTGGTGACTCCTCAACAGCTAAGGGATTCCTTGACAGGGCATCAGGCACATTGTTTCGATCACCTGGCTTGTGAACAATGTCGAAATCGAAATCCTGAAGGCGGAGAGACCATCGAGCAAGACGGCCAGTGGGATTCGGACGGGACATCAACCACTTAAGTCCACTGTGGTCAGTGAATATTGTGACATGGAGACCCTCAACGTAAGGCCTAAAGTGCTCAAGGGCCCAGATGACAGCAAGACACTCTTTCTCAGGCGTGGAATAAGGTTTCTCAGCTTTATGCAAGGCCCAACTAGCGTATGCCACAACTACATCTCTGCCATTTTGATCTCTCTGCATCAATGCAGCTCCCAGACCCGCATCACAGGCATCTGCATGAATGAAAAACGGGAGAGTAAAGTCTGGGAAACTTAACACAGGCGCAGAAGTTAATTTTCCTTTCAAAAGGTCCATAGCATCCTGGCAAGCACTGTCCCAGACAAAAGGAACGTCATTTCTTGTGAGGTTGAATAGTGGTTCGGCAAGTCGAGCATAGTCTTGCATAAATCGACGATAATAACCCGTCAAGCCTAGGAACTGTCTCACTTGTTTCACATTGACAGGGGTTTTAAAGTCCGTCACGGCCTTCACCTTGCCTTCTTCTGGCAAGATGCCACTCGGACAAACCCGATACCCCAAAAAGGTAAGCTCTCTGCGACAGAACTGGCATTTGGCTAGTTTAATGGTCAACCCGGCGGACTGGAGCCTTGAAAACACTTCCTTGAGATCATCAAGATGTTGTTTGAAAGTGGGCGAAGCCACAACAATATCGTCAAGGTAGACCGCACAGGACTTATAGATAAGCCCAGCCAAGACACTGTTCATAAGTCACTGAAAGGTTGCCGGTGCATTGCACAGACCAAATGGAAGCACTCGGAACTGAAATAGCCCACAATGTGAAACAAAAGCAGTCTTCTGTCTTGAGTCTTCTGCCATGGAGACTTGCCAGTATCCCCGAGCGAGGTCAATTGTTGTCAAGAATTTTCCTCGGGAAAGGAAGTCAATGGACTCATCAACTCTCGGCAATGGGTAAGAGTCCTTTGTGGTGAGTTGGTTTAACCCACGATAATCCACGCAAAATCGTGGTTCACCACAAGGTTTCTGCACAATCACAACCGGGGCAGCCCAAGGACCTGTAGCCAGCTCAATAATGCCCTCGTTTAACATTTTCCCTATCTGGTCCTCGATCAATTGCTTTTTAGCTGGTGAAGTTCGATAAGGGGGAAGGTGAACTGGTTTGGCATTTCCCGTGTCTATGGAGTGCTCTGCTAGATTAGTGCGACCCAGGTGACCGTCAAAGAGGTCTGGAAAGCTTTCAAGTAGCTCAGTCAACTGTTTCTTCTCGGCAATACTCAGACACGCTTCCTCAATTTTTTCTTGGAGTGCTGAAGATGGAACTTCCATGAACAACAACCTGTCATTAGACTCATGCCCTGCTCCGCCATCCCATTCCTCCATGTATAAAGGATTTTCGCCCATGACGACAGTTCGAGATGGGACGTGAATGGTAATGGAAGCGCGCAACATAAAGTCCATCCCAAGGACCAATGTTGAGGGAAGGCATGGGACAATAGCAAACCGGTGATAAAAACGCTGTCCCATGAAGCCAAAAGCCAACCATGTAAGCCCCACTGGCTGGCATGCTCCACCATCTGCCAGTTGTATAGGGGAAGAGGTCCATGGTTGAACCCTAACCTTCAATCCGTTATGATTTTGAACGATGTCTGCCTGCACTGCAGAAAGTGATGCGCCCGTGTCAAGTGTAGCATCCAACACCCAGCCACGTAGGTTAATTTTAACTCTAAATGGTGTGTTCCAAAAGGAAGGGGATTTGGGATCTTCCATATGACAAAGGACAGGTTGTGCAGGAACAGCACAATAAGTCAGTTGAGGCGAATTCATCTTCTGGAGGGAGGATTGCCTCTGCGAATCATCCTCCCCCCTTTGTAGTTTCCCCTCTGTGTGACAAAGGGAATATTTTCCCCTGCATCACTGTTTTCGGTTTTGTATGTGTCTTTTGCATCAGGAATCGGTCCTGAATGCCCATCAGAGGACTCACTTCGTTGTGAGCTCATTCTGGGAAGTGGGTTGCAATCTGGGCATGTGCGCGAAGTGAAGCCAGGACGTGAGCATTTGTAACAGTAAGGTTCTTTGCCATGTTTTGCTTTACCCTGCACTGAAGTTGGGAAACAAGTACTTGGTCCAAGAACCACATGGAGCTCATGAGCCCTCAGAAGGAGATCCATGACTGAGGAGACAGAGGTTCCATAGAGTGCGACTCTGTATTTCTCAAGGGCATGTTTAGAAATAAGGTCAATTTGTTCTTGCTCTGGTGGGGGAGTTTTCAGCTTCCTGAACTCACTTAGCATGTGGGCCACAAAAGTAGGGAGGGGCTCTTCTGGACTCTGTATACAATCTAAGATACCTCTCATTATCTGTTCCTGACTGTTGGAAGGAAGAAAGACTGTCCTGAAGAAATCGCAGAACTTGGACCATGTGACAACATGTGTGTCAAGGACAGTGAACCACTTCTTTGGTTCCTTTGCCAAAAATCGTGGCAGCTCTAGAAGAATTTGTGCATCGGTTAAGTCAAGGGAGGTCCTGTAAACATTGACTGATTGGAGCCAGTCCTCTGGGCTCACATGTCCATCTCCCGCAAATACAGGTGGCTCAAGCCTTGACTGGTGCAGTACAGATGCAAGGATTCTACTAGTATTACTCACATCAGAAGAATTAGCCTGTGGTGAGCATGTCAAGTGTCTGAGGGAAACATTATCAGTAGTCATACCTTGTAATGGCACCTGGCCTGGTGAGACACGGATATGCGGCGTAGAACTGGCCATAGGAGGTAGTTGTTCATGTGGCGCTGCAAGGGTGTGTACATCAGGAGATCCAAACTGTCTTAATATGCTCTGCTGCAACTTGAGAGAGTCATTGAGACACTTCTGTAGCACGGATACTTCAGCTTGTAGAAGTTCCACTTGAGTCTCCAGACTCACGGCAGCACGCTGGGCTGACATATGTCTCATTCTGGGGACAGAATCTGTTAATGAGTAGGTCAAGTCAGTCTTAAAGTCTGGGTGGTAAGCCATCACAGTAACTGTGCATTCACATAAACAGCAGTACAACAACTGTAAAATTCACAATGTAACCCAGAGAATGTAAATTGACATCAAAATGCACACCTCAATAGAATCTTAAACAAAATACAAAAATCTGTGTAAAAAAATATGTCAACAAAACCACACAGATTTACTCTCTTTTATGCGAGTTCAGTGATTATATTGTCCTTCAATATACTCAGAGCAAAGGAACACGCTGCTTGGTGAACAGGTGAATAGAAAGTTATCAAAGTCACTTGACCATGTAAAGAGTCCAAAAAGTTAGAAATCGTTCAACAAGCAAGTTCAGTTCACAATGCTGTAGGAAGGAGAGAAAAAAAAAATCAAGAAAACTGTTTCAATTAGTTTCCATTTTCCTCCGTGCCCACAAGTACAGTTCAGATAAAAACAAATAGGTTTTTCTGCCTGTTTGTGCACAAAAGAGTCAAGTTCCACACACGCAAAGAAAAAAAAAAAAAAAAATATTTATTTGTGCTGGAATATCCAAAAAAAGTTTGAGCAAAATGTCAATCTGCGTCTGAAAACTGTTAGGAATAAAAACTGGACCAATCCCAGAAATAAGGGGGAGAAGAATCGACTTGCAATCAATATAAAAAAATATCTGTCGAAGTACACAGTCTACATATCTCAAATCAAACAGCTGTCAAGGTCACTTCAAAGAGAAAAAAATAAATTAAATAAAAAAAAATAAAAAATCAGGCTCAAGTGGATATTTCTCCTCTCACACATCAATGCGCGCGGTCCACGCACACGTGTCGTCCAGCGTTAGCAAGCTAATCTCACCAGTCTCTGCCATGCCAGTTGAACACTTCCCAAGACCTCCACACACGAACGGAGATATAAAAATATTATGTTCCACGTAGATGACGGATCCAGCTTCAAGTTGTTCGGGCGCCAATTGTAACGCTTTGACCAGGATAACTCTAGTGAAATCGATAGAAGAAAGAGCTTGAAGGCGAAAAGGCTGTATTACGCACATTTAATGGCAAGTACACAGGCAACACGATCCTCTCATACATAAGAGATTACTCTTTCTTAGCGTCACAAAATAAATGATAAACAAAGAATAACAAAAAGGGTAGAGCACGCTTAGCATCTACGGTGGTTCTCATCCCACGTTCTCACCATTACAACACCGTCATCACGCATAGCGCGAGTCATGAAGGATTTAATCATTCTCTTAAAGGGCACACCGCACCATAATGTGATGTAAAAACATCCATTACAAACAACAACATGCATGTAAAAACATGGTGACGGTCGTTACAGGTTCCTAATTATCCATTCGCCTACCGGTGTGTCGATCAGAACACAGGATAGGCTTCAAACAGCCAGGTTTAATTAAAAGGGGGGTTATTTATATTGAAGAAGCCACATGGTACAGGCACGTGACAGGTTGAATATTAAGGTAGTCCGATTGATATGAGGGTTATAGGAGAGTATTTGAATGGGTGTTTATGCTTGTGTGTGTGTCAACCAAAACCTGTTCATCTGTAGCTCTAATTTGTCCATTACTCAAAATGTGTCTGCTTGCATCTGTTTTTGCATCACAGTGACCTTTTTTTCAGTGAGAATTTTCTCAGGACCTTGTCTGACAGAGTGGACATTTTTAAGAATTTATTATGAGAACAGCCTGCTAATTATTCCCAGTTCTCATTTCGGTGTAGGGCTTGGTGAAGTCTCCTACTCCTAAATTGTTCCAAACCCATTCATCATTCTCTTCCTCATCGTCATCATCATAGTCCTCCTCTGTTGTGAACAAACAATGATGTCTCGTGTCTCCACATTGTTTTTGCAAGCTAAATAAACAGCTTAAAGAAAAGTTCCATACGCAACATCCTCGTTTTTGTCTAGCTTGTCAAATGAGTGTAAAGTTCAAGAAGTTGAAAATTGGAATGCTTCTTGTAGGGGCCAAAGGCTACCATATAAAACAATATCAGTCGGACAAATAAAAAAAAATGGCTGCATGCAGCCAATAAAATTTTCAGCAGCTAATAACATAAAATGAATGGCCAGCCACAATGAAACTTGAGATATTCATACACAGTGTCAAAATGAGGTTGTGCGCCAAGTTTTGTGAGAATCGGCCACAAGTTGGCACTATAACAAAAACATTTACCTTTTTGCTAATTTGCATCCGAGCACATTAAAATTAAAATGCTTTTTACCTATAAATCCTTGCATCAAGTCCTACAAAATGCATATCTCATTTTTATTTCATTTTATAAAATGTTTCTGCCATTCTAATTTACTGAAAACGCTACTTTTTTAACTCCTCCTAGGGCGTTAATCAGATCTTCACCAAACTTGGACCAGGTCAGCGCTAGACCGTGTATTCAAAAATTTCTCAAAATAATTTTGATTCATTAAATCATCTAGAAGATGCAATCCGATATATTTGACTAGTGTAGCCCATTATGACTAATATTCCTGTATCTTGTTTGCACAAATCCAAATTTCACAAAACTATGTAAATATGGAAAACAGGACATTCTGAGGAATCACACAAAATGTCATGGATTTATGATAAACGGGGAGAAATTTTTAATTATCAGTCTTTTATCTGACTTATGAAAGCTGTAATACTTTTTTTTGTCCACCAGAGGAAGCACAGGATAAGAAACATTTTTAAGTATATGGTTTAGTGATATATGAATGCATTTAAATATATTTGAAGAAATGCTGTAGACTGACAATGTCTTCTGACATTCATAATATTAGTTTTCAAATAAATTTGTGATTTCCGAAATGATTATAGATGTTCATATATCACCTAAAATGCCCATGAAAGCAATTGTTCCTACTATGACAAGATAATACATTTTGAGGGATCATATCTCCAATCAAAATGTTGTAGAGACATAAGGGAAGGCTCTTTTCACTCAGGCTACCAATCAGTCTTTAAGTACCATCTTGGAAATGGCCCTTGCAACCACCCCTATAGACTTCCATTCAAAACGGCTCAGAAGGGTATCTTCAGAACAGAATTTTGCAGACACTTGGCGATTGGATCTTTTGAGTCAGGTTGGTAATCACCTAGCATGCAAACCCTATTGACTTTCATTCAAAATGTGTGTTTCAAGTGATATCTTTGGATCAGAATGTCCTAGAGAAATGACAGTTGGCTTGTTTTACTTGGGTGAGCAATCAGACTTCAATCAGAGGTATCATCATGGAAACTAGTCAGCCACGCCCTAGCAACCATTTAGAGCAACCTAGCAAGGAAACCCCATTGACTTGCATTCAAAATAGCTGAGAGTGATGTCTTGGGATCAGAATGTCCAAGAGAAATTAGTTTGTTGTTTTACTTTGGTGAGCAATCAGACTTCAGGTATCATCATAGAAACTACTTAGCCACACCCTAGCAACCATTTAGAGCTCTCTAGCAACCAATCCCCATTGATTTCAATTACAAATGGCTGAGAGTGATATCTTTGGATCAGAATGTCCTAGAAAAGTTACAGTTGGCTTGTTTTACTTGAATGAGTAATTATTCTTCAAGTAGCATCATAGAAACTACTCAGCCATGACCTAGCAACCATTTAGAGCACCCTAGTAACCAAATCCTATTGACTTCCATTCAAAATGCTTAGATGGTGATCTCAGGATCAGAAAGTTGTAGAGACTTTTGGTTTAATTCACTGGACTCAGGGAAGCAAGGAGCCTTTTGTGTATCACCTTGGCAACTGCCAAGCAACCAGACTAGGTTGTCCTAGCAACCAAGTAACAAATCACATTTCTTTGCACCAGAAAATCATAGAGAATTCCTGCTTCATTCATTTGATTCAGGGTGGCAAGGAGCCTTTTGAGTATCACCTTGGTAACTGGATATCAACCAGATGGGGTTACCTTAGCAACCAAGTAACAAATCACATATCTCTTCACCAGAATATCATAGAGATTTCTGGTTTCTTTCATTGGACTCAGGGTAGCAAGGAGGCTTTTGAGTATCACCTTGAAACTGCTAATCAACCAGATGGGGTTACCCTAGCAACCATGTAACAAATCACATATCTCTGCACCAGAACATCATAGAGACTTCCGGTTTCTTTCATTTGACTCAGGGTAGCAAGGAACATTTTGAGTATTACCTTGGTAACTGCCAATCATCCAGATGGGTTTACCCTAACAACCAAGTAACAAATCACATATCTCTGCACCAGAACATCGAAGACACTTCCAGTTTCTTTAATTTGACTCATGGTAGCAAGGAACCTTTTGAGTATCACCTTGGTATCTGCCTTGCAACCAGATGGGGTTACCCTAGCAACCAAGTAACAAATCACATATCTCTGCACCAGAAAATCATAATGACTTTCAGTTTCATTAATATGTCTCAGGGTAGCAAGGAGCCTTACAAATGTTAAAATACAGAGTATTTTGGGGAAATACAAAGTGCAGATAAAAATAACACAGCAATGAATGTGTTCAACACTAAAACATCAAGACTACAAAATACACACTCTCACACAGAAACACGCATATGATCAATAATGATCAATCAATAATTCAGTCACAGTACAGGAACAAAGCATACATCAATGAAGTTAAACTCAAAAACATCAGGAGTGTATATTAGATACACCCACTCACATGTACACACACTTATACAAACAGTGAATCATAGGCTGAGTTTGAGACTGTTTACCAGTATTTGAGTCTAAAGACTCAACTAAGAGTTTGAGATCAGGCAGTTCTAACTATGATGAAGCTTTCCTTTTCTTTTTTTCTTTTTTCTTTCATTTTTATTGAAAATGAATGTTTGTTTTAGATTATGTGTAATACAATTCACTATCTGTGTTCATGCATGATTGTAATCATAATCCATAAAGTGATGTTTAAAAACAACATTTTAACAAAGAAAATCATTTTTAACAAAAAGTAGTTTGATAATGTCTAAATATGCATCCAACCTAATAATAGTAAATAATTATGCCTGAAAACACTGTAATCAGCAAGGTTTGCGAAAATCTGTTTATATTTATATAGAGATTTACAGGCATCTAGCGGCCACACCGTAGTATTACATATGATTTTCTTAATTTCTTTCCACCAGATGGTACTAATCTGCCTTCATTTATTGGATTTTACAATATTTTTAATTGAAATACAGCATTAATTGAAAAATAATATAACATGTCTTTTCCTAATATTTTTAAAATAAACATTATGCAAAAAACTATAGTATATTAATTTCATTAAAAAATACACTTATTGCATTCAGTCTGTTTTGACTGAATGGCTAACAGTATGTAGGTGTGGCCCAAACCCACTCATACATACACATACTTTTACACACACACACACACATACTGTACACAGACAATGAAAACATAGGCTGAATTTGAGACTGAAAGGCTGAATTGTCTGCACATTTTAATTCTGACTTTATCCTGTTTCAGGATCGTTGAACACAACACATCAGAGACATATTTAACACCAGTTTGCAAATTCAGCAACTTACAAAGTAAATATATATAAACAAATACATACCTTTTTTGCATACTTTAAAGTTCTTAAAAGGCTTGAACCCTGATAATTGCTGCTTGGAGATGCACTCACCTAAAGGATTATTAGGAACACCATACTAATACTGTGTTTGACCCCCTTTCACCTTCAGAACTGCCTTAATTCTACGTGGCATTGATTCAACAAGGTGCTGAAAGCATTCTTTAGAAATGTTGGCCCATATTGATAGGATAGCATCTTGCAGTTGATGGAGATTTGTGTGATGCACATCCAGGGCACGAAGCTCCCGTTCCACCACATCCCAAAGATGCTCTATTGGGTTGAGATCTGGTGACTGTGGGGGCCATTTTAGTACAGTGAACTCATTGTCATGTTCAAGAAACAAATATGAAATGATTCGAGCTTTGTGACATGGTGCATTATCCTGCTGGAAGTAGCCGTCAGAGGATGGTTACATGGTGGCCATAAAGGGATGGACATGGTCAGAAACAATGCTCAGGTAGGCCGTGGCATTTAAACGATGCCCAATTGGCACTAAGGGGCCTAAAGTGTGCCAAGAAAACATCCCCCACACCATTACACCACCACCACCAGCCTGCACAGTGGTAACAAGGCATGATGGATCCATGTTCTCATTCTGTTTACGCCAAATTCTGACTCTACCATCTGAATGTCTCAACAGAAATCGAGACTCATCAGACCAGGCAACATTTTTCCAGTCTTCAACTGTCCAATTTTGGTGAGCTCTTGCAAATTGTAGCCTCTTTTTCCTATTTGTAGTGGAGATGAGTGGTACCCGGTGGGGTCTTCTGCTGTTGTAGCCCATCCGCCTCAAGGTTGTGCGTGTTGTGGCTTCACAAATGCTTTGCTGCATACCTCGGTTGTAACGAGTGGTTATTTCAGTCAAAGTTGCTCTTCTATCAGCTTGAATCAGTCGCCCCATTCTCCTCTGACCTCTAGCATCAACAAGGCATTTTCACCCACAGGACTGCCGCATACTGGATGTTTTTCCCTTTTCACACCATTCTTTGTAAACCCTAATGGTAGTGTGTGAAAATCCCAGTAACTGAGCAGATTGTGAAATACTCAGACCGGCCCGTCTGGCACCAACAACCATGCCACGCTCAAAATTGCTTAAATCACCTTTCTTTCCCATTCTGACATTCAGTTTGGAGTTCAGGAGATTGTCTTGACCAGGACCACACCCCTAAATGCATTGAAGCAACTGCCATGTGATTGGTTGATTAGATAATTGCATTAATGAGAAATTGAACAGGTGTTCCTAATAATCCTTTAGGTGAGTGTATATTTTAAATTGTAACTGTAGTGGAATACAGTTACTTATATTTTGTATTTTAAATATGTAATTTTACAAGTATTCTGTTCAGCAGAAAACTTAATCTGTTTTATATGACTCTGACAGTTCAGCTAGAGGTTTGAGACAGGATGTTAATGTGGTGCCTTTTGACTATTACATTTTTCCCCATCTAAATGTAGCTTTATTAATCAATGTTACTTTATCTTTCATAATAATCAAACATACTGTATTTATTTTCTAATGCTGTGAAAATAATTAGTTGTCATCATCTCTGGCATGGATGGCAAAGAAAGATTAGCAAAATGTTGAAATTACTAGTTTGCCTAGAATGCTCTGCTTCTGATGAGAATGTTCCCATTATGTGATAATCAGACCATTTATATTTAACTTAAAGGTGGACTAAGTCATTTTAATCTACTTGCCGCTACTGGGAAAGAAAAGACAAGTGTGTGTGTGGATAAAAATGTAGAACTATTTATTATGGAACTCAGATGAAGAAACGATGAAAATAAAGCACTTGAGCAAAATGGAAATCAAACATAACAGCAGTTTGCTGGATAACTTTGAATGTAACATTCATACTCTGGCACGCTTACAAAAGAACACAAACCGACAAACACTAAAGGAAACATGTGGCATGAGTAGTTTAATACTGATGTCCGTCATTTTAATACTGTTATGTGCATTTGTTCAGTTTCCAGCCAAAGTAACATAACTTTAGGCTACTTGAGAGCCCCTTATGATTCACATAGCATTCATTTAGTTTACATGTATTTATTGCCTGAATTTCATTCATCTCTATGATTTAGAATCAATAGCCCATTTGAAACTCCGTCTTACTAAAGTCACCATTATTTCTTTAATTAAATGTGATGCCTCGACAAGGTTGCAGACAACTTCAATGTTTGTTAGTATTCCACATTATTTTAATATTGAGAAGACAAACTCCTGAAGACAAGAAGACATACTGCCATGACCAAAGTGATCAACACATTTGGCCTGGACAGCTCCTGTAACAAAGCACTTAAATTTAACTTTATGACAGGCGATCTGCGTGCTGGTTTGGGAAACAGGCATTAATCCATCATAAACTAACAAGGTATGTTAGTTAAGATGAATGTAAAACTTGATTTGCAACGTTATACATTATCTGATTTCCCTATCAGTCAACCGTTGCATGGTCTGACTTGTATATGGATTTCCTAATATGGATTATTGTAATATAATAAAACAAATAATACAATTAGGCCTATTTGTACATTGCTGAAATGCAGTGTTGCCATTTTATTTATTTGCAATTAATTAATTTTTTTATTATCAAATTTCTCAAATTGGGAAGTTCTTTCATGATAAGAAAATCACTTTGGTTAGAGTCAGTCATAAAGAGTGTACATAAAACACATCATCAAAACACATACATCAAACCCATCATTTTTGTGTTACATGTCTAGAACCAGTACCACCACATTTGAATATAGAAAGAAAACAGCATTGTGAATGATCAATAAAAAGTAATTGTTTGACTTGAATTCAGTAACACCAGACATATCTTCTGAGGCTAAAAATATATGTAATTTTTGTTTTTGTTTTTATCCACTCATGTAAAAGGAGATCCACTGTAAAAGTACTCAGAAGATCCTCAACGACCTCTTCAAGAGACTAATGTTAATTGCACTCTTCTATATTTGGTTCAAGATACGTCATAATAGATAAGCATAATAAACCATGCACTGTCTGCTCTGCCCAAACGGTAATGGCAGAAATGAATTACAGTTTATCTGTGGGACACTCGCCACATGGACATACTGTTGAGATATGGTATAATCTGAAGTAAAAACCAAAAATTCACTCTAAAACACACTGGCATAGATATGTACAGCTCATCGTCAGTTGTCATTTGGTTATAGACTACTGATGTGGCACATTACGCAAAATAGATACAGCAGTCACCTCCATCAGAGACACCGGCTTGCATTATTTCTCATGGATTTCAAAATGCTGTGGATAGTTCACTAACATGGACATTAACCTTTTCTTCTTCCCAGCATCAAGAGTTTAGGTTAAAATTTTAATATATACATAATACACATGTTGTATAATATAACTTTTATGTTATAAGAAATTACACTTTTAATATTTAAGATGTTCATACTCAATTGATATTGATAATGTGTCAATATTGACATTGATAATGTCACAAAAATCTTAAAGTAGAACAATTATAAAAGAAATAATATTTGTTTAAAATGGTGTTAACACTTTACATTAAGGTTGCAACATCAATTAACAATTCAGTTCTTATAAACTTACATTAACATAGATTAATAAATGCTGAAATAGAATAGGCCTATTCATATATAATATTAATTGTTGGATACACTCAAAAATAATAATGTTAAGATTTACGCATTTCATTATTTCATCTAATTGAACTGTTTTTTTTTTTTGTTTTTTTTTTTTTTTTTTAAACAAAATGAAATAAATAAAGCTACAAATATTTTCTTATTTTTATTTTATTTGTTAAAGAATACTCAATACAATTTTATGGAATTTTGTTCTAAAATAGAAATGCATAAATTTTAAAATTATAATTTTTTTGAGTGAACTTAATGCAATTTCTGACATTAACAAATGGAACCTTATTGTAGCTGTCACAAATAAAAGTGTATTTTCTTTCTAAATATTTCAGTTACTTTATGGAAAGGTATTTTGTTTAGGACGTATTGGACACTGCTGTCACTGTCATGTCAAGTACGTATAGATTCTGCCTTGAGCAATTTTAGGCAATTAGTTATTTTTATTGATCTTACCTTTTGTTCAGGCAATTTTAACAGAGTCACCATTTCTTAGCAAAATATAAAAGTATCTTGGCTGTAGCGCACAGAAATGATCCTTTTTTTACAGATTTACAAAATGTTATTTTAAATGAAGAAAGAAAAGGCATAAAACTAGCGAAAGAAATATGATTCTTATGTCATGATCATACAGCAATTTCTGACTTGCCAGAAGAACCCGGTTATCACCACTGATAGATAGACCATTTCAAGATGGTTTGAGGAAGTGACGTTTTTTTGTTCCTTGAACATTTCCTGCTAAATGGCAAATTACTTCAAAAGTGAGTTCCGATTTACCATTATTTTTGAGCCCCGCACCTCACAGTGGATGGTAAAGTCTACGAAGTGCACAGGGATGATTACTTCTGAACAGAACACGGCAGGGCCGGAGTGGGACTCATTTTCAGCCCTGAAGTTTCATGCCTTAGACCGGCCCACTTTAGTTCACGACTGACTATTAAAATAATGTAATTAAAACCTCAGTATATACAGTAAGTCTGCAATAGTGCACTGTTCTCTACAGCCTTGTAATTCATTGTATTTTTCTAAATTATCATCATTTCCAATTCAGTGCAAATACAGTAGCCTAAGTGTTGCACAAAAAAACAAACTCTCTCTTAATAATAAAGCTGCGTATTGCCAAATTTCTTCATGATAAGAAATGCACAGTGACACATATATAATGATTCAATAAGTCGTGAGCCATCGCGTTATAATCTAGCTTTAGTAAGTGCGGGCTCGAGGGACGAGCATCCCCGTGACAGTGTGTCTCTCAGCCGGGAGCAGTTTCACTGAAACAGCCAGGAGTTTATTTACATTGAAGAATCCACACAGCAGGCACATGACAGGTTGAATGTTAAGGTAGTCAGGTTGAAATGAGGGTTATAGGAGAGTATTTGAACGGGTATATTTATGCTACAGCGTATCGGAGAACCGGTGAGTAAGTGTTTTTTTTCTCTCTCTCTCCCACTGCTGCTCTGCGTTGGCCTTTTCCCTCTCTTTTAAATTTTACAGTATTTTTTGTTGTTGTTGTGGGTACTACACTGTTACAGGAAGTACCCCCCTATTTTAATCATCATTGTTTCCCTCCACCTGTCCATTCCCAGATTCAGGAAGGCGGGGATGACCTACCGGCAGACGGGTCATAAGGCACGCCCTCCCCCAGCGAAAGGGGGGGGGGGGGGGGTGTAAGTCATTCTGTGGGCTCCTTGTCCTGAGAGAACGAGGGAGGAATGTGACAGGGCGGAGGGCAGGGCCGGGTCACGATTCTACACACCCTAACCCTTATCAGGCTAATCAAGCCTCCAAGAGGGATAAAGGCAGACTGCGGATGATGGTGCAAGAGAGAGAGATCATTTACAGCTGTCCATCACATGTGTGTGTTTGTGTCTTTTGGTTTAAGTTCTTAATTAAATATCATTTATATTGTCAAGCCGGTTCTCGCCTCCTCCTTTCCATTAATCCCTTTACATTCCTTTACTCAAAAAGTGTCTGCTTCCTTCTGTTTTTGCAACACAGTGATTTTATTGATTACAGAATCTGCATAGCTCAATTTATCCAGGTTTATTTTGTTTTCAAAATTTCTCAGGACCTTGTCTGAGGGAGTGGACATTTTTAAGGATTTATTATGAGAACTTTGTCAGTTAGCCTACAGGGTATTCCCAGTTCTCATTGCAGTGTAGTGCTTGGTGAAGTCTCCTACTCCTATATCGTTCCAATCCCATTCATCATTCTCTTCATCATCATCTTCATCATCATAGTCATCCTTGTTTTTGTCTGGTTTGTCAAAGGAGCGTAAATTCACTGAGTCGGTTCTCCAGCGATGGCTTGTCAGGAACGTGACTGATTTCAGACTCAAGTCAATCGGATGCATACTTTAGCACCCACAACAAGTTATCTTAGCACATTTCAGGGGCATGTCTCTCCTCTACCTTGCTTCCTTGTGCCATGGCGGTGATTGACAGATGCTCTAAGCTCCGCCTTTTCAACAAGAGTCAATCACCTTTTAGAAATAGACATCATCTGTTTAACAACTCAAGGAATAAAATACCTATACAAGCAAGGGAAAATTGTTTTTTAGCATAATCTGAGGTATAGAACACAATTAATGATACAAGTGATTTTTCTGCTGTTTTTGAAATATGTTGTTTGAGCCCCATTTGGGATTTTGTTTTTTCACATTCAAGAAGATTGGAGCTGCACTTGTATGCTGCTTGTTACTGTACATAGAAAATAGCTGCCCGAGAGCATCCCAAAAATGTCCACTGATTGACATAACTTGCCTAATAAGACTTTGTTACAACCAGGGTTGGGAGTGTTACTTTTGAAACGTATTCTTAGATTAATCAAGGTCAGTAACTTATTCTAAATACTTTGGATTACTTCTTCAGCACTGGTCGATTTTTTCACTTGTTTTGACTATAAAATATCTGCCAGTACAGATAAGACCGTATCATGTTTTAAAGATTTTTAGATTTTTTACAGGAAAACAATAAAAAAAATATTATCAAGAATATGATTTTAGCCCTAATGTCAAAAGGTCTTTCTAGAAAAAAAAAAAAAATATGATCCAATGTGAATTTTCTAAAAAGTATGATTGTGCCTAGAAACATGTGCATGTAAAATGGCTAGAAATAGCATTTATACTTGGCATAAAGCTGACAATTTACACAAGGTTTATTTCTATTGCTTCAAACTTCTCTGTCTGCTCGTATGAATGTAACACATAAGAAAGTGTTTCACCGCTGCTCAAATGCACTTTGGATCACATCATTTATATGTATAAATGTTTTCCATCTGAAATGACTAAATATTAAATGAAACAAATGAAAATAAAATGCAAAGTAATCTCTTCAGTAATCCAAATACTTTTTGAATGTAACTGTATTCTAATTAGCAATTATTTAAATTGTAACTGTAGTGGAATACAGTTACTTGTATTTTAAATACATATTCCCATTACATGTTTTACTCCCCAACCCTGGTTATAACAGGAACAACCATTCCCAAGCTCTCCACTGAGGAAATAATTATGAGCATCTAAATTACGAAACATTTTTATCGCCTCTCTTGTGTAGACGCTCAGTATCTGTCTTCAGATCCTCAAATAGAAGGATACATATTATGCTACCTTAGAATTTGGACAAAATGAGACATTTAAAGGTGCACTCAGTAATTTATTCCCAATTCAAAAAGTTTGACCGCCTCACTCCCCCTCTAAAGAGGCCTGGACTGATTTATTTATATTTACTGATGATTTACTGTACGTAGAGTTGCAGTCGTGGTGGAGGTAGCAGAGACACAGTGAGCAGCAATATAGATGGGTAATAGCGTAATTTGCTAAAACATACAGCAGAAAACTTATCTTCATCTGTCTTATATGACTCTGATAGTTCAGCTAGAGGTTTGAGACAGGATGTTAATGTGGTGCCTTTTGACTATGACATTTTCCCCATCTAAATTTAGCTTTATTAATCAATGTTACTTTATCTTTCATAATAAATTAATTAGAAAATATTTAGATGTCATAATTTCTGCAATGGATGGCAAAGAAAGATTAGCAAAATGTTGAAATGACTAGTTAGCCTAGAATGATCTGCTTCTGATGAGAATGTTCCCATTATGTGATAATCAGACCATTTATATTTAACTTAAAGGTGGACTAAGTCATTTTAATCCACTTGCCACTACTGGGAAGGACAAGACAAGAGTGTGTGTGGATAAAAATGCAGAACTATTTATTATGGAACTCAGATGAAGAAATAATGATGAAAATAAAGCACTTGAGCAAAATGGAAATCAAACATAACAGCAGTTTGCTGGATAACTTTGAATGTAACATTCATACACTGGCACGCTTACAAAAGAACACAAACCGACAAATACTAAAGGAAACATGCATGAGTAGTTTAATACTGATGTCTGTCATTTTAATACTGTTATGTGCATTTTTTCAGTTTCCAGCCAAAGTAACATAACTTTAGGCTACTTGAGAGCCCCTTATGATTCACATAGCATTCATTTAGGTTACATGTATTTATTGCATGAATTTCATTCATCTCTATGATTTAGAATCAATAGCCCATTTGAAACTCCATCTTACTAAAGCCACCATTATTTCTTTAATTAAATGTGATGCCTCGACAAGGTTGCAGACAACTTCAATGTTTGTTAGTATTCCACATTATTTTAATGTTGAGAAGACAAACTCCTGAAGACAAGAAGACATACTGCCATGACCAAAGTGATCAACACATTTGGCCTGGACAGCTCCTGTAACGAAGCACTTAAATTTAACTTTATGACAGGCGATCTGCGTGCTGGTTTGGGAAACAGGCGTTACTCCATCATAAACTAACAAGGGATGTTAGTTAAGATGAATGTAAAACTTGATTTGCAACGTTATACATTATCTGATTTCCCTATCAGTCAACCGTTGCATGGTCTGACTTGTATATGGATTTCCTAATATGGATTATTGTAATATAATAAAACAAATAATACAATTGGGCCTATTTGTACATTGCTGAAATGCAGTGTTGCCATTTTATTTATTTGCAATTAATTAATTTTTTTATTATCCAATTTCTCAAATTGGGAAGTTCTTTCATGATAAGAAAATCACTTTGGTTAGAGTCAGTCATAAAGAGTGTACATAAAACAATCAAACCTATCATTTTTGTGTTACATGCCTAGAACCATTACCACCACATTTGAATAAAGAAAGAAAACAGCATTGTAAATGATCAATAAAAAGTAATTGTTTGACTTGAATTCAGTAACACCAGACATACCTTATGAGACTAAAAATATATGTAATTTTTGTTTTTGTTTTTATCCACTCATGTAAAAGGAGATCCACTGTAAAAGTACTCAGAAGATCCTCAATGACCTCTTCAAGAGACTAATGTTAATTGCACTCTTCTATATTTGGTTCAAGATACGTCATAATAGATAAGCATAATAAACCATGCACTGTCTGCTCTGCCCAAACGGTAATGGCAGAAATGAATTACAGTTTATGTGTGGGACACTTGCCACATTGGACATACTGTTGAGATATGGTATAATCTGAAGTAAAAACCATATATTCACTCTAAAACACACTGGCATAGATATGTACAGCTCATTGTTAGCTGTCATTTGGTTATAGACTACTGATGTGGCACATTATGCTAAATAGATACAGCAGTCACCTCCATCAGAGACACTGGCTTGCATTATTTCTCATGGATTTCAAAATGCTGTGGATAGTTCACTAACATGGACATTAACCTTTTCTTCTTCCCAGCATCAAGAGTTTAGGTTAAAATTTAAATATATACATAATGCACATGTTATATACAGTATAATATAACTTTTATGTTATAAGAAATTACACTTTTAATATTTAAGATGTTCATACTCAATTGATATTGATAATGTGTCAATATTGACATTGATAATGTCAGAAAAAACTTAAAGTATAACAATTATAAAATAAATAATATTTGTTTAAAATGGTGTTAACACTTTACATTAAGGTTGCAACATCAATTAACAATTAAATTCTTATAAACTTACATTAACCAAGATTAATAAATGCTGAAAAAGAATAGGCCTATTCATATATAATATGAATTGTTGGATAATGATACACTCAAAAAATAATAATGTTAAGATTTACGCATTTCATTATTTCATCTAATTGAACTGTATTTTTTGTTTTGTTTTTTTAAAAACAAAATGAAATAAATAAAGCTACAAATATTTTCTTATTTTTATATTATTTGTTAAAGAATACTCAATACAATTTTATGGAATTTTGTTCTAAAATAGAAATGCATAAATTTTAAAATTATAATTTTTTTGAGTGTACTTAATGCAATTTCTAACATTAACAAATGGAACCTTATTGTAGCTGTCACAAATAAAAGTGTATTTTCTTTCTAAATATTTCAGTTACTTTACGGAAAGGTATTTTGTTTAGGACGTATAGCACACTGCTGTCACTGTCATGTCAAGTACGTATTCGGCTGTTAAGTCTGATGTCACGCGTGACGTTTAGCCTCTTCCGGGTCCAAGCGTTCTGCTCTTCCAGCTCCAATCATTTATTTACGATCACGTCCTACTTTAGTGAGGCACCCTTGGCGGTCAAAAAAGGTTTAAACTTTTTTAACTCTAACAGACTGGTTAGTGTAGCTCATCATTCAGGTGGCATAATTAAGGGTAGAGTCCAGGCATCAATGAAAAAGAAGGTTTACGAGGTTGAGGTGAGTTAGCTATAAGCTAGCTAGTAGACATAAGGTGATATTCCTTGTTCTGGATGAGGTATTTCAGAAGAATTTTTTTACAGGACTTCTATAACTGTGGATGTAACTAAACGTAGATGAAAAAGTAAATATGTGACAGACAGGTTTTATAGGTGTGGCACGGTGGAGGGCGGGACCGGGGCGTGATTACGCACGCCCGGTCCCGTATCAGGCTAATAAGCCGTCAAGAGGGATAAAGTTCACTCGCAGACGGCGATCGAGAGAGAGAGCTCAATTACGGACATGTCCGTTATCTTATGTGTTTGTCTTTTGAGTTTTCCATTAAACCTATTATTTATATGTCAAGCCGGTTTCTCGCCTCCTCCTTTCCATTAATCCCTTTACATTCCTTTACTCAAAAAGTGTCTGCTTCCTTCTGTTTTTGCAACACAGTGATTTTATTGATTACAGAATCTGCATAGCTCAATTTATCCAGGTTTAATTTGTTTTCAAAATTTCTCAGGACCTTGTCTGAGGGAGTGGACATTTTTAAGGATTTATTATGAGAACTTTGTCAGTTAGCCTACAGGGTATTCCCACTTCTCATTGCAGTGTAGTGCTTGGTGAAGTCTCCTACTCCTAAATCGTTCCAATCCCATTCATCATTCTCTTCATCATCATCTTCATCATCATAGTCATCCTTGTTTTTGTCTGGTTTGTCAAAGGAGCGTAAATTCACTGAGTCGGTTCTCCAGTGATGGCTTGTCAGGAACGTGACTGATTTCAGACTCAAGTCAATCGGATGCATACTTTAGCACCCACAACAAGTTATCTTAGCACATTTCAGGGGCATGTCTCTCCTCTACCTTGCTTCCTTGTGCCATGGCGGTGATTGACAGATGCTCTAAGCTCCGCCTTTTCAACAAGAGTCAGTCACCTTTTAGAAATAGACATCATCTGTTTAACAACTCAAGGAATAAAATACCTATACAAGCAAGGGAAAATTGTTTTTTAGCATAATCTGAGGTATAGAACACAATTAATGATACAAGTGATTTTTCTGCTGTTTTTGAAATATGTTGTTTGAGCCCCATTTGGGATTTTGTTTTTTCACATTCAAGAAGATTGGAGCTGCACTTGTATGCTGCTTGTTACTGTACATAGAAAATAGCTGCCCGAGAGCATCCCAAAAATGTCCGCTGATTGACATAACTTGCCTAATAAGACTTTGTTACAACCAGGGTTGGGAGTGTTACTTTTGAAACGTATTCTTAGATTAATCAAGGTCAGTAACTTATTCTAAATACTTTGGATTACTTCTTCAGCACTGGTCGATTTTTTCACTTGTTTTGACTATAAAATATCTGCCAGTACAGATAAGACTGTATCATGTTTTAAAGATTTTTAGATTTTTTACAGGAAAACAATAAAAAAAATATTATCAAGAATATGATTTTAGCCTTAATGTCAAAAGGTCTTTCTAGAAAAAAAAAAAAAAAATGATCCAATGTGAATTTTCTTGATAAAAAATATGATTGTGCCTAGAAACATGTGCATGTAAAATGGCTAGAAATAGCATTTATACTTGGCATAAAGCTGACAATTTACACAAGGTTTATTTCTATTGCTTCAAACTTCTCTGTCTGCTCGTATGAATGTAACACATCATAAGAAAGTGTTTCACCGCTGCTCAAATGCACTTTGGATCACATCATTTATATGTATAAATGTTTTCCATCTGAAATGACTAAATATTAAATGAAACAAATGAAAATAAAATGCAAAGTAATCTCTTCAGTGATCAAAATACTTTTTGAATGTAACTGTATTCTAATTAGCAATTATTTAAATTGTAACTGTAGTGGAATACAGTTACTTGTATTTTAAATACATATTCCCATTACATGTTTTACTCCCCAACCCTGGTTATAACAGGAACAACCATTCCCAAGCTCTCCACTGAGGAAATAATTATGAGCATCTAAATTACGAAACATTTTTATCGCCTCTCTTGTGTAGACGCTCAGTATCTGTCTTCAGATCCTCAAATAGAAGGATACATATTATGCTACCTTAGAATTTGGACAAAATGAGACATTTAAAGGTGCACTCAGTAATTTATTCCCAATTCAAAAAGTTTGACCGCCTCACTCCCCCTCTAAAGAGGCCTGGACTGATTTATTTATATTTACTGATGATTTACTGTACGTAGAGTTGCAGTCGTGGTGGAGGTAGCAGAGACACAGTGAGCAGCAATATAGATGGGTAATAGCGTAATTTGCTAAAACATACAGCAGAAAACTTATCTTCATCTGTCTTATATGACTCTGATAGTTCAGCTAGAGGTTTGAGACAGGATGTTAATGTGGTGCCTTTTGACTATGACATTTTCCCCATCTAAATTTAGCTTTATTAATCAATGTTACTTTATCTTTCATAATAAATTAATTAGAAAATATTTAGATGTCATAATTTCTGCAATGGATGGCAAAGAAAGATTAGCAAAATGTTGAAATGACTAGTTAGCCTAGAATGATCTGCTTCTGATGAGAATGTTCCCATTATGTGATAATCAGACCATTTATATTTAACTTAAAGGTGGACTAAGTCATTTTAATCCACTCGCCACTACTGGGAAGGACAAGACAAGAGTGTGTGTGGATAAAAATGCAGAACTATTTATTATGGAACTCAGATGAAGAAATAATGATGAAAATAAAGCACTTGAGCAAAATGGAAATCAAACATAACAGCAGTTTGCTGGATAACTTTGAATGTAACATTCATACACTGGCACGCTTACAAAAGAACACAAACCGACAAATACTAAAGGAAACATGCATGAGTAGTTTAATACTGATGTCTGTCATTTTAATACTGTTATGTGCATTTTTTCAGTTTCCAGCCAAAGTAACATAACTTTAGGCTACTTGAGAGCCCCTTATGATTCACATAGCATTCATTTAGGTTACATGCATTTATTGCATGAATTTCATTAATCTCTATGATTTAGAATCAATAGTCCATTTGAAACTCCGTCTTACTAAAGCCACCATTATTTCTTTAATTAAATGTGATGCCTCGACAAGGTTGCAGACAACTTCAATGTTTGTTAGTATTCCACATTATTTTAATGTTGAGAAGACAAACTCCTGAAGACAAGAAGACATACTGCCATGACCAAAGTGATCAACACATTTGGCCTGGACAGCTCCTGTAACGAAGCACTTAAATTTAACTTTATGACAGGCGATCTGCGTGCTGGTTTGAGAAACGGGCGTTACTCCATCATAAACTAACAAGGGATGTTAGTTAAGATGAATGTAAAACTTGATTTGCAACGTTATACATTATCTGATTTCCCTATCAGTCAACCGTTGCATGGTCTGACTTGTATATGGATTTCCTAATATGGATTATTGTAATATAATAAAACAAATAATACAATTAGGCCTATTTGTACATTGCTGAAATGCAGTGTTGCCATTTTATTTATTTGCAATTAATTAATTTTTTTATTATCCAATTTCTCAAATTGGGAAGTTCTTTCATGATAAGAAAATCACTTTGGTTAGAGTCAGTCATAAAGAGTGTACATAAAACAATCAAACCCATCATTTTTGTGTTACATGCCTAGAACCATTACCACCACATTTGAATAAAGAAAGAAAACAGCATTGTAAATGATCAATAAAAAGTAATTGTTTGACTTGAATTCAGTAACACCAGACATACCTTATGAGACTAAAAATATATGTAATTTTTGTTTTTGTTTTTATCCACTCATGTAAAAGGAGATCCACTGTAAAAGTACTCAGAAGATCCTCAATGACCTCTTCAAGAGACTAATGTTAATTGCACTCTTCCATATATGGTTCAAGATATGTCATAATAGATACGCATAATAAACCATGCACTGTCTGCTCTGCCCAAACGGTAATGGCAGAAATGAATTACAGTTTATGTGTGGGACACTCGCCACATTGGACATACTGTTGAGATATGGTATAATCTGAAGTAAAAACCATATATTCACTCTAAAACACACTGGCATAGATATGTACAGCTCATTGTTAGCTGTCATTTGGTTATAGACTACTGATGTGGAACATTATGCTAAATAGATACAGCAGTCACCTCCATCAGAGACACTGGCTTGCATTATTTCTCATGGATTTCAAAATGCTGTGGATAGTTCACTAACATGGACATTAACCTTTTCTTCTTCCCAGCATCAAGAGTTTAGGTTAAAATTTTAATATATACATAATGCACATGTTATATACAGTATAATATAACTTTTATGTTATAAGAAATTACACTTTTAATATTTAAGATGTTCATACTCAATTGATATTGATAATGTGTCAATATTGACATTGATAATGTCAGAAAAAACTTAAAGTATAACAATTATAAAATAAATAATATTTGTTTAAAATGGTGTTAACACTTTACATTAAGGTTGCAACATCAATTAACAATTAAATTCTTATAAACTTACATTAACCAAGATTAATAAATGCTGAAAAAGAATAGGCCTATTCATATATAATATGAATATATGGATAATGATACACTCAAAAAATAATAATGTTAAGATTTACGCATTTCATTATTTCATCTAATTGAACTGTATTTTTTGTTTTGTTTTTTTAAAAACAAAATGAAATAAATAAAGCTACAAATATTTTCTTATTTTTATATTATTTGTTAAAGAATACTCAATACAATTTTATGGAATTTTGTTCTAAAATAGAAATGCATAAATTTTAAAATTATAATTTTTTTGAGTGAACTTAATGCAATTTCTAACATTAACAAATGGAACCTTATTGTAGCTGTCACAAATAAAAGTGTATTTTCTTTCTAAATATTTCAGTTACTTTACGGAAAGGTATTTTGTTTAGGACGTATAGCACACTGCTGTCACTGTCATGTCAAGTACGTATTCGGCTGTTAAGTCTGATGTCACGCGTGACGTTTAGCCTCTTCCGGGTCCAAGCGCTCTGCTCTTCCAGCTCCAATCATTTATTTACGATCACGTCCTACTTTAGTGAGGCACCCTTGGCGGTCAAAAAAGGTTTAAACTTTTTTAACTCTAACAGACTGGTTAGTGTAGCTCATCATTCAGGTGGCATAATTAAGGGTAGAGTCCAGGCATCAATGAAAAAGAAGGTTTACGAGGTTGAGGTGAGTTAGCTATAAGCTAGCTAGTAGACATAAGGTGATATTCCTTGTTCTGGATGAGGTATTTCAGAAGAATTTTTTTACAGGACTTCTATAACTGTGGATGTAACTAAACGTAGATGAAAAAGTAAATATGTGACAGACAGGTTTTATAGGTGTGGCACGGTGGAGGGCGGGACCGGCGCGTGATTACGCACGCCCGGTCCCGTATCAGGCTAATAAGCCGTCAAGAGGGATAAAGTTCACTCGCAGACGGCGATCGAGAGAGAGAGCTCAATTACGGACATGTCCGTTATCTTATGTGTTTGTCTTTTGAGTTTTCCATTAAACCTATTATTTATATGTCAAGCCGGTTTCTCGCCTCCTCCTTTCCATTAATCCCTTTACATTCCTTTACTCAAAAAGTGTCTGCTTCCTTCTGTTTTTGCAACACAGTGATTTTATTGATTACAGAATCTGCATAGCTCAATTTATCCAGGTTTAATTTGTTTTCAAAATTTCTCAGGACCTTGTCTGAGGGAGTGGACATTTTTAAGGATTTATTATGAGAACTTTGTCAGTTAGCCTACAGGGTATTCCCAGTTCTCATTGCAGTGTAGTGCTTGGTGAAGTCTCCTACTCCTAAATCGTTCCAATCCCATTCATCATTCTCTTCATCATCATCTTCATCATCATAGTCATCCTTGTTTTTGTCTGGTTTGTCAAAGGAGCGTAAATTCACTGAGTCGGTTCTCCAGTGATGGCTTGTCAGGAACGTGACTGATTTCAGACTCAAGTCAATCGGATGCATACTTTAGCACCCACAACAAGTTATCTTAGCACATTTCAGGGGCATGTCTCTCCTCTACCTTGCTTCCTTGTGCCATGGCGGTGATTGACAGATGCTCTAAGCTCCGCCTTTTCAACAAGAGTCAGTCACCTTTTAGAAATAGACATCATCTGTTTAACAACTCAAGGAATAAAATACCTATACAAGCAAGGGAAAATTGTTTTTTAGCATAATCTGAGGTATAGAACACAATTAATGATACAAGTGATTTTTCTGCTGTTTTTGAAATATGTTGTTTGAGCCCCATTTGGGATTTTGTTTTTTCACATTCAAGAAGATTGGAGCTGCACTTGTATGCTGCTTGTTACTGTACATAGAAAATAGCTGCCCGAGAGCATCCCAAAAATGTCCGCTGATTGACATAACTTGCCTAATAAGACTTTGTTACAACCAGGGTTGGGAGTGTTACTTTTGAAACGTATTCTTAGATTAATCAAGGTCAGTAACTTATTCTAAATACTTTGGATTACTTCTTCAGCACTGGTCGATTTTTTCACTTGTTTTGACTATAAAATATCTGCCAGTACAGATAAGACCGTATCATGTTTTAAAGATTTTTAGATTTTTTACAGGAAAACAATAAAAAAAATATTATCAAGAATATGATTTTAGCCCTAATGTCAAAAGGTCTTTCTAGAAAAAAAAAAAAAAAATGATCCAATGTGAATTTTCTTGATAAAAAATATGATTGTGCCTAGAAACATGTGCATGTAAAATGGCTAGAAATAGCATTTATACTTGGCATAAAGCTGACAATTTACACAAGGTTTATTTCTATTGCTTCAAACTTCTCTGTCTGCTCGTATGAATGTAACACATAAGAAAGTGTTTCACCGCTGCTCAAATGCACTTTGGATCACATCATTTATATGTATAAATGTTTTCCATCTGAAATGACTAAATATTAAATGAAACAAATGAAAATAAAATGCAAAGTAATCTCTTCAGTGATCAAAATACTTTTTGAATGTAACTGTATTCTAATTAGCAATTATTTAAATTGTAACTGTAGTGGAATACAGTTACTTGTATTTTAAATACATATTCCCATTACATGTTTTACTCCCCAACCCTGGTTATAACAGGAACAACCATTCCCAAGCTCTCCACTGAGGAAATAATTATGAGCATCTAAATTACGAAACATTTTTATCGCCTCTCTTGTGTAGACGCTCAGTATCTGTCTTCAGATCCTCAAATAGAAGGATACATATTATGCTACCTTAGAATTTGGCCAAAATGAGACATTTAAAGGTGCACTCAGTAATTTATTCCCAATTCAAAAAGTTTGACTTTCATAGAAATGAATAAATAATGTCAATAACGCTGATCTCTTGTGCTGATCGCGCTTCATTTCCGCCTCACTCCCCCTCTAAAGAGGCCTGGACTGATTTATTTATATTTACTGATGATTTACTGTACGTAGAGTTGCAGTCGTGGTGGAGGTAGCAGAGACACAGTGAGCAGCAATATAGATGGGTAATAGCGTAATTTGCTAAAACATACAGCAGAAAACTTATCTTCATCTGACTTATATGACTCTGATAGTTCAGCTAGAGGTTTGAGACAGGATGTTAATGTGGTGCCTTTTGATTATTATTTTTCCCCATCTAAATGTAGCTTTATTAATCAATGTATACTTACATCTTTCATAATAATCAAACATACTGTATTTCTTTTCTAATGCTGTAAAAATATTTAGATGTCATCATCTCTGGCATGGATGGCAAAGAAAGATTAGCAAAATGTTGAAATGACTAGTTAGCCTAGAATGCTCTGCTTCTGATGAGAATGTTCCCATTATGTGATAATCAGACCATTTATATTTAACTTAAAGGTGGACTAAGTCATTTTAATCCACTTGCCACTACTGGGAAGGACAAGACAAGAGTGTGTGTGGATAAAAATGCAGAACTATTTATTATGGAACTCAGATGAAGAAGAAACAATGATGAAAATAAAGCACTTGAGCAAAAGGGAAATCACACAAAACAGCAGTTTGCTGGATAACTTTGAATGTAACATTCATACACTGGCACGCTTACAAAAGAACACAAACCGACAAACACTAAAGGATACATGAGGGCTCTATACACAAATGGGAACTAAAAACATAACAAGGAACCGCTGGGAACAACGATCAGAGGGAATTGGAAACTCCCCAAGACAAGAAGTAATACTCGATTTTGTAGGTCTGGACGAGTCCGTGCTTACCGAGTATTATGCGTGGGTTCTTGGCTATTTTCCTTGGTTATGGCCACTGGAGTCAGACCAAGACTTATGTGCTCAAACTCATTATTTATTTAAACATTTCTGCAACCTTCACTCCACCACTTTCCACCCGATTACCTCGTGCCTTCTCACCTCTTCCTCCCACTATCATCCTCATCCTGCTCGCGATATCTCGCATACAATCTAACTTTATTTAAACCTTTTAATTTCAGTTCTTACAGATCTATACACAAATGGGAACTAAAAACATAACAAGGAACCGCTGGGAACAACCATCAGAGGGAATTGGAAACTCCTGAAGACAAGAAGACATACTGGCATGATCAAAGTGATCAGCACCTTTGGACTGGACAGCTCCTGTAATGATGCACTTAAATTTAACTTTATTACAACCGATCTGCGTGCTGATTTGAGAAACAGGCGTTACTACATCATAAACTAAACTTAACTGCATAATTTGCAACGTTATCAGGAAACACGACCCATGCCTGATTTCCCTATCAGTCAACTGTTGCATGGCGATGGCATTAAAAGGGTCTGACTTGTGATATTTTACATCTTTTGCTGTCTGCCTGCTACTGTTACTGGCATACGATCTAGCATCATACAGGTATGGTTTTGGATATAATTATGTCTTTATTGAGTAACCTGCCTCCTATGAGTCATTTGTTTCTTTAAATCCTCTCTTCTATGATATAAAACAGCATTATATTAATTTTAAATAAAATAATAAATAAATAAAATACAATGTTCTCTCTCTCTCTCTCTCTCTCTCTCTCTCTCTCTCTCTCTCTCTCTCTCTCTCTCTCTTACATGGGAATCTTGTGCCTCAAGAAACTTGGATTCAAATAGGGACAAGCTGGTATGAAAATGAGGGCAATGTGGGTAAAATTGTTTTTAACTACTTTTGCTCTTCAACTGACCCCGTCAGTTCAGGTAAATCTTTTCACTTACCTTATCAGAAGTTACACAAGTATTAACAGAGAAACCTTGAGATTGACAGAGATCTTAAGATTCACGTTTCTGTCTTTAAAACATAATTTGTTCTTTCTTTTAGTATAAGTTTGGGGATATGATTGCATTTGATCGAATGTCCAAGTCAAATCCAAATGAGATCAGCTACATGCACTTTGCTATATTCGTGGGTACGGGAAAGATCGATGGACTGGACATGAAAAAAGACGATCAGGACATTTTCCACATCACTGGTAAGTTGATCTGGGATTTCATTTTCAAAAGTGTAGGGCACAATGGGGCTAAATGCACACTTTAGGGATTTTTTTTGTCACAGAGTGTTTCAAGTTTCAAGGAATACATTTATTTTGATTGAATATTGATGGATAAACATGTTTGAAAAGAAATAACAACACAAGGTAACAACACAAATAAAACATATTTTATTTCAGTACTATTATTGTTATCAATATTGTTTTTAAAAAAGGTGGCAAGGAGGCCTTTTACCCCACATTCAATATAACCACTTCAGAGTGTGCATCATAGCAACAAGGGTGCATCATTTCTCGTTCATCTCAATCCATCCATCCATGTCAACAGCTTATCCTGTGTACAGGGTCACGGGGGCTGGAGCCTATCCCAGCTAACATTGGGCGAAAGGCGGGGTACACCCTGGACAGGTCGCCAGTTCATCGCAGGGCCACACATAGACAGACACACACTCACATCCACACCTAGGGCGATTTTTGGAGACATCAATTAACCTAGCCTGCATGTCTTTGGATGGTGGGAAGAAGCCAGGAGAGAACATGCAAACTCCACACAGAAAGGCCGGGGCACCCGGGATTTGAACCCACGACCTTCTTGCTGTGAGGCGACAGTGCTAACCGCTGCGCCACCGTCCGTTCATTTCAATCACATTTTATATTTCATTATATCTCAAATATTCTATAAACAAATTAATCTCCATTGTGATTGGATCAGTCAATGTGAGCCCACTTTGAACATTCTTCATATCAAATGCTTTCCCCCGAATTAAGAAAAAAAAGGTTTAATAGGGGCATTTAGCACAAAACTATCCTTACAATTATTGGACAGTTGTTGAATTTATATATATATATATATATGATCAGAATCAGCTTTATTGCCAGTTTTGCTTACACATACAAGGAAATATATAATAGCCTACAATAGATCAGTTCCAGGATATTCGTTTGCTATCATTTGCAATATTTAAAATGTATTGAATATTATATAAAATTGCCTCAAAATCAACCTTTAGACATTACACACAATGATCTCATGGATCAGGAAACTTTTACAGTGTGTTTAGTAAAGTCCTGTTGTAGTTTTTGTTGCTGTTTAGTGTTTTGGGAGAAAATAAAATCAATATAAGACTTTGACCCTGGGGAGCCTTTATCCCGTTGTAACCTTTATGAGGAATAATACAGTCAATGTAAAATAAATTAATAAATAAAGCTATGTGGCAAAATGTCATCCTGTTTATTTAACTCATAGAATAAACTGTACTTACTCATACTGTATATTCTCTGCTAGGTTATGTCTTTCCTAAGGGATCTGACTGTATATTTGATCAACTGAGCGCTGTCTCAGGTAAGAGCAAAGAGTTCAACTACCTGGACAGTATCCTGAGAATTAGAAGTAAACAAGAAATTATAGGCGTCATAAGGCAATTACACAGAAATTGTGGGATTTGGAATCCGCTGACGAACAACTGTGAGCATCTAGCCACTTTTATTCGCAACGGAGAAAAACACTTTGAACAGGTAAGAAACTGAATGTGTAGTCACAGCTGACATGCATTTATTTTTTGTAATGATGATTTCTAGCTGGTCAGTTGCAACAATAATAATAAAAAAATACCTAAAATATATAAAAGCACATACACATAATGTATACAAACACTGTATCATTGTTCTCCACAGATCGGTGCCAACGCAGCTGTTTTGTGCGATTTAAAGAAATTTCTGCAGTTACCAACTTACAAGTATCCGATGGAGAAGAATAAGAAGAAGATGGGTTCCAAACGATCTCTCTCTTCTCAGCGTGTAGACTGCAAGTCAGGACAGTGCAAAACATGATGCAGTTTTTTTATGTGCCTATTTCATCCTCACTGAAACACTGAAATTGTATCTTAATTGAAATATTTAAATATGAAATGTAATCATTTATATATTAAACTATAAGCATGCATCTCACCTGTGGTCTGTCATCATTTTTGAACTGTTGGATAAGAATGCAGTGCTTTGTTTATTATTTTGAACACACTGCTATTAAAAAAGAAAATAATGAACGGACACAGTAACATGTAATTTTCAGAAGCACATGCAGTATGAGTCAAATGTGTCAGGTCTTGGTCTGCAGTCAATGTACATCAGATTCCAGCAGAGCTTGATCCTCATGTCAGGCAAAATGTTCTTACATTCAGTTGACCTGTTGCCAGGGGGAGGATTAAATCATGACATTAAGCAATGTGGAATTTCTAACAAAAAATAGAAAAACAATGAAGAGAAAAATAAGACAATAATGCAGTTAATTGCATTCACGAAGAAATACAATTTAGGAAGAGTCTTTGGGAAATGCTCTCATTACTCCCTGTGGCACGGTGGAGGGCGGGACCGGGGCGTGCACGCCCGGTCCCGTATTAGGCTAATTAAGCCGTCAAGAGGGATAAAGTTCACTCGCAGACGGCGATCGAGAGAGAGAGCTCAATTACGGACATGTCCATTATCTTATGTGTTTGTCTTTTGAGTTTTCCATTAAACCTATCATTTATTTGTTAAGCCGGTTTCTCGCCTCTTCCTTGCCCGCGATCTGTTTTACACTCCCAAATACACAATGTGATGCTATATAAAACACAAAAACAACACCTCACAACATTTAAATGGACAATACAATGTACAGAGTGTGAAACATGCAGTGTAAGTGACTGCAACAATATAATACAATACAGTAAAGTGCAAAATAGAGTAAGAGTGGAGAGACTCGTGAGCGTGATTTACCATTAGTGTTCTCTGACTGTATTTGTGCCCTCTGGCATCTTACAGGAAACATTTTAGATATATTGATGTCTTTACACATTTCTGTGACTTAAAAAGAAATAATTCGTTATTTTAAGCACAATAAGAAAAATTATATTCTGTAAATTCACTAAATGGTTATGAACTTTATAATATTTATAGTCTTTTTTTACTTTGTTTTATATGGGAATTTTGTGACACAAGGATCTTGGATTCAGCCAGAGACAAGCACTGGTATGTTGATGAGGACTTTCTGTGTAAGAGGGTTTTTAACTGCTTTTGCTCTTCAAATGACCCTTCCTGTTCAGTGTGAGGCAAATGTTTCCAACAAACAGTTTGTAAGGCATTAGTCAGACAACAACACAAATACAGATACAATTTTATGTGATACAACAATAAAATAGGCCTAAACATACACACATAAAGGCTTACTCAACAACAAGCTGTGAATTTATTAGAGTATAGACTAACAGAGATCTTAATATTAATGTTTATAATTCATATTATGTCCCTGTGTTTCTATCCTCATTATAAATTCAGGGATCGTGGATTGTATTTGACCACAAAAATCCCCAATGAAGCCTGATGTGACCATCTTCACCTACTGGGCTGTGGGGAAGGGAGGGTCAAGGCTGGAGTATATAAAACATAATAATAAGGACATATAATATGCTGAAATGTTTGTGACCATGTAACTTCTGAGCAGTATGAATTATTTTGAGGCCTTTCTTGTTAAATCTAGTTTGAAAGTGTAGGACTACAAGACTTGTTGTACAAACAGCTCATATAAATAAAATGTGAAATGAGCAATTGTTTTTGTAATTTTAGTTACTCTTCTTCTCTAATAATATGATTTATTTTAATACATTGTTAAATGGTCATATAAACATGTTCATAGACTGTTTAGCATTTTATTACACAAGGCATTATATATATGTGTGTGTGTATAAATAGTATGTAAATGAAAATGAAAATATATTAGGGCAACATTTCCCCTTGAAAAGTTGAAAACTTAATTGACTGATATGGAGCTTGTATAGATAACAGTTTTATCTATCTAACAGCATGTTCTATTGATGCACATTTCATACATAACCTTATAACTTTATAAGTACATGCACTGAAATCACTTGACTCGAGTATGATTGAGCAAACTGGCAGTCCACCAGAGAGAGACAACTCACCACAAAAAAACAAACAACAGCATACTTTGCCAACTCTTACATTCCTGCGACCAAAAAAAAAGAAAAGGGTTTTAATCTTTTCGAAAACATTAACAACCAATGACAATTGCCGACATATAATTAGCAGTGTTCATCAGCCAATCAGAAGCATCATACAAATGCTCCCGCCCTCTTCGACATCGTCTTCTTTAGCTCGTCATTCTCATAATCTGAAGGTCGTAAATTCGATCCTATCGGAGGCTGGGCTAATGGCGGGATGGGCGCACGCTTACTCGTATATCTCCGACTTCTGCTTTGTTAAATCTTTTGTACTTTCACTCGTAAATCTTTGTGAAGTGTGTGGTAATTCATTTCTTATTTCACCAAATGCGGAAAGTGACTCATGTTTAGAAACCTCCGAAAATGATCATTCCTCCGGCTGGGGGATTGGATAAAATAGCAGCGGAGGATATTTTTGAGATCATTGACATGGATTTAGATAGCAGGAAATCTGAGAGACGGCGTGATTCTTCTCATATTACACCGACGAAATCCAAGATAGTGAAGAAAGTGAGAGTTGAGGAGGATGAGGCTGAGGTGATCTCCAATGTGGTTTTGCTACAAGCCATTACCGCTCTTACAGCACGTTTTGATGCTCAAGACAAAAAGTTGGAAGATCTGATGGACCAGATTCTAAAGAATCGCATTATGGTGGCGGAAATCTCCAAGGCTGTTGAGTTTAATGCAGAGGAGATAAAGGGTTGCAAAAGAGAAAATGCAGAGTTGAATAAGGCAATTGAACGTCTTAATAAATCTCAAACCGATTTGGAGAGATGACGGAAGTGGCGCGTTACAAGAACCTGCGCATCAATGGGCTGAAGGAGAGTTTGGACGAGGATCCCCGTAGGGAGGTTGCTGGGCTTGTCGGTGAAATAGTTCCACATCTGGTTCACAAGCTGGATGACATCATTGACTCTGTACATCGCGTTGGAAAAAAAGAAGCCGGAAAGCAGATTGTACAGTTTACAATGAGGAAATACCGGAATGAGATCTGGGAAAACTCTCCAGTGTGCACTGAGCATGGAGTAAAATTTGTGGAAGACTTGACAAAGAAGGATCGAATTGCGCGAGTTGCCTTGTGGCCTCTAATCTTAAAAGTGTGAAAGGAAGGAAAGAAAGCTTAGGGCCTACTATAGAGGTCCACACGGATACATTGAAGGAAAACGATATCACATAAACGATTGTTCCGGTTTGATCATGCGAGTGTATCTGTACGAGTTAAGTTAGATACATCGAGCAGTGAGGTATATGGTTGCTGCTTTTTATAAGCATTGAAACACAAAAGGTTGTGTATTTAGTGACTGTTTTTGTTTTTTGTTCTTTCTATAACTAGTTGTTTTGTGTGCGTTGATATTACGTTTTCTGTTAAAATACAATTTTCACTAACTTCGCTAAATATCATGGGAATATAAAACACGGTTAAGAGAAAAGCTATGTATTTATTTTGTAAAAATCAGGGTTCAAATTTCATTTTTCTACAAGAGACGCACTCCACCGGGAACGATGTTACTTTTTGGTCTAACCAATGGGGGGGGGGGAAATTGTATTCAGTCATGGCAGCACTCATTCGGCAGGAGTCGCAATTTTGTTTAATAAAGCTCCTGGGAAAATAATGAGTAGGACGCGCCTGCGTAACGAGAGGAGAAAGAGTTGAGCGTAGAGGAGAGAAGACGTGTCGATCTTCGCGATTAAAAGTTAAAAGTTGAAAGAAAAAAAAAGTAGAAAAACATTAATTTAATTGATTTCATACCGTGCAGTGTATAAAGAAGCTGAGTGAGTGTTGAGTTGCATTTTACTCCGAGATTATAGTGAATCGTGTGGATATTCCCCGTGCACCGACGACATTGCTGACCACGCGGGCCTGCTAGACGCGCCTGGGTGAAAGAAAAAGTCAATTAAGAGGCAAATGAGTAATATGTAAGTTCTTGTAGGAAACAATGGTATGTTTTACTGTTTAATTTTATTATTTCATTCGAAATGATTATAAGTGTGGTCATAGTGAACCGCGTGGTTATTCCTCCATTTCAGTTCACCGGCGCCATTATTGGTCACATGCGCCTGTGTGAGAAAGACATAAGGTGTGTTCGACTTCATGCAGCTCTGTGCAGACCGATCGGTGGCTGACTTGAAGCAGTGCATGCCGGTTAGAAATTTTGTCCGACTTGATGCAGCGCCGACGCCACATGACTGTGACGTATGCCATTAAAGTAGCGCGAGAGCGATTCGAGAGCAGCCGCAGGACTCAGCCAGCGCAGATTTTTTATTTATTTTTTTATTTTTTTCCTTAAGTCATCTTTATTGCAAAAAAAGATACAAATCACAAGTGACTTATCAACAAATACATAACAATTTTCAAACATAATTTGTAAACAAAATACAAGAATTTTGCCAGGGGAAGCATATAGGTCATTATAATGAAAAAAAGGACCATATATTGATAGTTTTAACTGCCTTTTTGTTGTTGGAGCCAGAAATCAAATTAATATAATGTACAACTTCATGGAGAAAATGTACAAAATTAGGTTTTTTAGAGCTGAATTTACATTTATGAATATGACATTTTGCCAACAGAATTAGTAAATTTATAATAAAGTATATCTTTTCTTTACTTTGCCTTCTATAAAAGCAAAATATAACATTCTCCCACAATATGGCAAAGTTTTTATAAATATGGTCAATGATGAATCTGCTGAAGTTTTGCCAAAATGTTCTGGTGTGTGAGCAATGCCAAAAGAGGTGCAAAACAGTTTCTGGGTGGACTTCACAAAAATAACAGTTTGTATTGATGTCTCTTTTAAATTTAACCATGTAATGATTAGCAGGGTAGTATCTGTGAATTATTTTGAATGACACTTCCTTCACCTTGTTTGTTATCAGGTATCTGTGAGGAATCATCCAAACCTTTTTCCAATCAATGTCATTTACAAATCGGTTCCAATAAAAAGTAACATTTGGAATAGAGACAATTTCTTTCTGAAATAAAGCACGAATGTTCTTATTCTCACGAGGAAGTTGAGAAAAACAGATTTTTCCAACTGGTGATTCAGCCACATCGGAGAGGTAGACAGACGTAGGTGGAGGTCTGACAGTATTTCTAAAAAGCATGATTGTGCCAGATGGAATGGCGTCAAATACAATTGCAAATTCTTTTGGCGTAACTGGAATATTATACGTTAATAAAAACTCTCTATAAGAGAAAAGTCGCCCCTCTCCATCAAATAGTTGACCCACCAGCAGAATCTGATTAAGTACCCAATTCTCAAAAAAAGAGTGACTTGTTTTTATATAAAATATCTCTGTTATTCCAAATTAGATACCTGTGAGGTGAGAAATTGTGCTTATAAATGAGAGACCATGCTAAAAGGACCTGCTTGTGAAAGTTGGCCAGTTTTACAGGGAGTTTGTCCACATTGTAGTTACAGTTCAAAATAAAGCTCAGACCACCAAAACGAGAGAATATATAGTGGGGAATAAAATTCCAAATTGAGAGAGGGTTTTTAAGAAAATGCTTAGCCCAATTAATCTTAAAAGTATTGTTTAGAGTATTGAAGTCCAAAAAGTTGAGCCCACCAGAATCATAATTATTCATAACAACACTTCTTTTGATATAATGTATACGATTTTTCCAGATGAAGTCAAAAAGCATTCTATCAATATCTTTACAAATTTTACTGTCCAGGTGTAAAGAGAGAGCTGCATATGTAAGCCGGGATATCCCTTCAGCCTTGGTAAGTAACACACTGCCTTTTAGAGACAAGTCCCTTTGCAACCACTGGTTCAACTTGTTTTGGGTTTTTTTAACGATTGGAGAGAAATTTAATGGACATCTCATTTTCTGATCTTTAGAGATAAGAATACCTAAGTATGTAACTTCTGCCTTGATCGGAATGTCGCAAATAGTTTGTGTATTACAATCTTTTACAGGTAACAGTTCACATTTATTAATATTTAGGCATAGACCAGAGGCCTCTGAAAACTGGTTAATTACTTGAATGGCGACAGATATCTGGCTTGCATTTTTAAAAAAGATTGTGGTATCGTCAGCAAGCTGACTGATGATAATATCCCGACCCGCAATAGATATTCCTTGTATAACACTGTTAACGACATGAGTTGTGAGAATTTGTGTACAAAGTAAAAACGGATAAGGAGAAATCGGGCATCCCTGACAAATGCCCCGTTTCAGATTAAATCTAGGGGAAGTTCCATATTTCAATTTGATTGAGCTATTGCCATTGATATATAAAGTTTTAATTGCTTTGCAGAAAAAATCCCCAAAACCAAATTTTTCTAAAGACAGAAAAATAAATTGGTGTTCTATTGTATCAAAAGCCTTATAGAAATCCAAGAAGAGGATGAAGCCCTCTTCAGATATCAGGTCAGAATAGTCAAGAATATCTAATACTAGCCTAATATTGTTAGAGATGTGCCTATTCCTCATAAAGCCTGATTGTGTCTCATCTATAATTGTGTCAAGAGTTTCTTTAATTCTCCTGGCAAATATTAACGCCATAATTTTGTAATCATTATTTAGCAGACAAATGGGTCTCCAATTATCAATAAAAAGCACATCTTTTCTAGGTTTGGGAATCAATGTGACCAGCCCTTGAGTGAGGCTAGGAGGAAGGGCATCATTCTCTATACTCTCCATAAAAACCTGTAGTAAAAATGGGGCTAAGTGATCTGAGAACGCTTTATAAAATTCTGCAGTTAAGCCATCAGTACCGGGGGATTTATTGCTTTTTAATAGAGCAATCGAATCAGTGACCTCTGCCATTGTAAGTGGGGTGTCACAATAATCTTTGTCTGCCACATAAATCTTTCTTACATTATTTACTGAGTTTAGATATTGAGATGTAACTTCTTTATTATTTTTTGAGCTGTATAAATTGCTATAAAATTTTGAACAAAAATCTGAAATTAATTTAGTGTCATCAGTAACAACCCCATTAATATTTAAATTATGGATGGAATTGGTTTTGGATCGGTATTTTTCAAGATGGAAAAAGTAGGCAGAATTTTGTTCCCCCTCCTCCAGCCATCTCTTCCTAGACCTTACAAAGGCTCCCTCTGCTTTTTGTCGATATAACACGTCTAATTTGTTTTGGAGTTCTAAAAGTAGTAGTTCATCCTCCTCTGAAACTTCCTCGGGGGGTCTCTGATAAAATGAGGAAATTTTCCTTATGACGTCCTCTTCTTCTGCTCTTTTAGCTTTGGCAATAGACGTTCCATACTGTCTTAAGAGTTTTCCTGACTCAAACTTAAATAGTTCCCAGTTAGTGTTGTAGGATTTTTCCTTTTTAGCCTTATTGTAAAAAAGAGTAATTAACTTAATAATTTCAGTCTTAACCTTTTCATGCTTTAACACGGTATTGTTTAATTTCCAGTAGCAAGATCTATGGATTGTATTAGATGCACTAAATTGGATGCTTATATGAATTGCTCTATGGTCAGTGAGGGGTGTGGCAAGGATATTTACTGTAATTTTTTCTTTATTAATGTTATTAGATAACAGCCAAAAATCAATACGAGATTGGCTGGATCCTGACCTGTTGCTCCAAGTAAAGGATCTTTCATCAGGAAACTTTTCTCTCCATACATCCACAATGTTAAATTTTCCCATAAATGTCTTAAGGTTTGTGCTGAGGGAGGAGGGCCGCCCAGGGGGCCACCTGTCAATAGCATTATCTAGAGCAATATTAAAGTCTCCGCCAATTAAAAGAAGAGAGTTTGGGTATCTGGTGAGCCAAAATTTTATTCTTTCCTCTATTGAATCAAGTAACTTATCATTCTCAAGTTTGTTATTATAACCGTAAAGATTAATAATTATGATAGAAATATTGTTAACTCTAATTATAAGACATACGTAGTGTCCTAGGGAGTCACAGTCTGAGTGCAACACATCACCAGTTAAAGTATTTTTAAGCGTGGTTACTCCAGCAGATCTCTCCGAGCCATGAGAGAACCAAATATCATTACCCCATTGAGATTTCCAAAAATTGACATCAGCAGATGTAGAATGGCTTTCTTGGAAAAAGCAAAAATCTGTATGAAATTGTTTGGCAAATAAAAATAAGGCTTTCCTTTTACAAATCTGTCTCAGTCCCCTGGCATTTAAGGAAACAATGGATAAAGACAAAGTTATTAATGAACACGAACAAGGAATAAACTAGAAAGTGAACAATAACCAATTAGTTAAGAAAATATTTGAATAAGGGGACCGAGTGCTGCTTCATATGAAAATTAAATAACGGTAAAGGGGAAAGGAAATAGTTCCGACCAAAAAAAAAAAAAAAAAAACCTTAAAAAGCAGAACATATAATAAAAATGGCAGCGATTTTGTGAATTAAGGTACCTTTGGAGAGTCTTACAGTACAGCAGAAACTATAACGTTACAATAACAACTCTGAATGTAGTGCAAATCAAACCAGTAGATGCCCTTGTGTTATTAGGCAGTAGGTGAATCTGTTTCTCAGGTGGGCAAGGCGACTTCTGACCCGCTGATAAATCCGCGACCTCCAATGAAGTAGGCTGATTTGCCCTCCTCTCGAGCTTTTTTTATCACTGGCCATAGTTTGCTCCTTCGTTCTCTGTCTTCATTAGAGAGATCCTCCGCAAATCTTAGACCGTTGTCGCGCAGGTGTGGTGATGTCTTGGCAGCTTTCCATACAGCGTCTCTGCAGACACGTGCGATGAACTGGATAATGATGCCTCTGGGTTTGTTGTCATTCTGCCGCTTGGTGCCGAGCCGATGTACGGTGTCGATAGTGTCAGCCAGCCTGTTCTTCTCCTCCGGTAGAACAGCCTGACAGACCTCGATGGCCTTCTTTCGTATGTTTTCCTTTTCTGATTCTTCGACTCCGTAAAGTCTAAGGTTCCATCTCCTGGAGTATCTTTCTAACTCCGATACCCTTTGCTGACACGTGTCTACTCGTTTTTCTTTCTTTTGCCATTTTTTTCTCGAGTGTACACACTTTACTCTTTACCTCATTAATCTCTGCACAAACAAAGTCAATTGTCTTTTTAAGTCCTTCAATTTTGAGTGCATTGGTACTGACCATGCTTTCAATGTTGTCAGACCGCGTGTTTATCAGAGCTGAGAGGCTATATCGTTGGGGTTGGTTTGCTCAGACCCGACAGTGTACATCATTTTCTTCGGTACTGGCGACTTACTGGGAGTGATAGGCAGCAGTGGAAATTCATCCATGAAGTCTACCGCAGTGGCGATAGGCGGGGAAGTGGAGGTATAATCGTGACAATTGTCAATTAGAGCGTTGCCAGCATTGAGAGTAACATTGCTAGCATCTAGATTTAGCTACCGTCCGGAGCTTTCTTGGCCTCTTTTCCTCTCGTGTTGGCTCGACATTGCTCAATTATTCGTCTTACGAGTGCTGTATTATTTATGAAGAAAAAATAAATAGAAATTGTAGTGCTTGGCGAGATAGTAAGTTGAGTTTTACCGTTTTCAAAACTTTCGTTTGCAGCGCTCGGTAGAAAGCGTCTACTCACTCGGCCATCTTGGCACGCCCCCCGCCAGCGCAGATTCTCTCTTTTTTTTTTTTTTTTTTTTTAAATTATGCTTACAAACAAACAAAGATGACAATCATAGCGTACAATTCTGTAACAAAATTGCAAACGTGTCTGTACAAAATATAACAACAATATGTACAGAGTCATCTAAACAAAGGATGAGAAAAAGTTAAGAGTGTGTATCTAAAACAAAGGAAAAAAAAAAAAAAAAAAAAAAAAGCCAGCGCAGATTCTCTTTTTTTTTTTACAATCAAACATTTATACAGTCATACCATACCAGATACAAAGAACAAAATAAAAAAAAAAAAATTCCAATAAAAACATATATACTAAATAAAGGTGGAAAAGTACAAGTATTAAGAGGAAATGGGGAATAGATCATAAAATTGACTCAAAAGTTTAACATTCTTCTTGTTCTTTACAGGCTTGTGTGATTTAAGAATTATATTAAGTTCCAAAATGTAATGTTTAAAACATAAGGAGGACTTATTAAATTTCTGCTTGTGTATAAAGAACTTAGCATATAAGATTATAAAGTTTAATACAAACTCCAGGGTGCCATCTTGTGGGAAACAAAAGTAACAGATAATATCTTTCAGGGAGAATGAGTGAGTTATATTTTGAGATTGGAGAAAGTGAGTACCCAAATCTTCCCAAAAGCTTTTGGTAACTGGACAATTAAAAAATAAATGAGGAATGGTTTCAGTATCCTGTTTACAAAAGCTACAGCATGTGTCAATATCTAGAAACTTAGCAACAAACCAATTTGTAGGGTAAATGTTTTGTAAAAGTTTAAAGTGGACCTCTTTAGCTTTATTAGAGATACAGTATTTGTGAGGAATCAACCATGTTTTTTTCCAATTTATTTCACTTATCAGGGAATTCCAATAAAACATCCCCCTTGGAGCAATGGAGTTACTCTTTTGCAAATGTCGGCGAATATGCTTATTATTACATTTTTTATCAGACAGTTCTACACCATCCAACATAAGAGAAAGCTGTCTGATATCTTTTTTTCCATAGCACAGATGACTTTTAATTAATTGTTTGATTCCGATAGGGATGGCATCAGTGATAGATTTAAATTCTTTAAAAGGTATTGGGAAATCATGAACAACCATAAACTGTTCATAAGAGAGCATGGTGCCAGAATCATCAAATAAGCAGAGTACGTGATTAATTACTCTATCGAACCATTTAGGGAAGAATACTGATTTATTCCTAATAAGAATGTCGCTGTTGTTCCAAAGGAGAGATTTGTGTGGTGAGAAGTTGTGATTGAAGGATAATTTCCAGGCCAAGAGGGACTGTTGGTGGAAGTTGGACAATTTGATAGGTAATTTATTTGGTAGAAAATTACACTTTAGAAGAAACGAGAGCCCACCCAGTTTATTAAAAATAAAGTTTGGAATAAAGAAAAAAATAGAATCAGGATTTCGAATGCACCTTTTTAACCAATTAATTTTGAATGTGTTGACCACATCTATAAAATCCAAAATCTCTAAACCTCCCTTTTCTTTAGGGTTAGAGAGAACATTCTTTTTAAGTCTATGAGACTTGTTCTTCCAAATGAAATCTAAAAAAGTCTTGTTGACTTGATTAGCAGTTGAGTCCTTTACAAAAAGAGACAAGGATGGGTAAACAAAGCGAGAAAGGCCTTCTGCCTTGGAGAGTAGTACTCTACCTAAAACGGACAAGTCTCTTTGTAGCCAGCAGTTGAATATTGATTTGGTTTTCTGTATCCTATTCGAAAAGTTTAAGTTCTGTCTAACTATAATATTTTTACATACATGAATACCTAAATATTTAACATTCTGTTTAACTGGAATGTTATCAATAGCAGAGTCATTACAACAATGAAGTGGCAACAGCTCACACTTCGATTAAGCCTTAAACCAGACGCAGAGGAGAATTTCTCCACCAGTTCAAGGACAATGCTCAACTGGTCCTTGTTGTTCAAAAAAATGGTGGTGTCGTCCGCCAGCTGTGAGATTTTTATTTCTTTTCCAAAAATCTTTATTCCTCCAAAATGTACTTCCTTTACTAAGTGTATAGCTAGTAGTTCGGTTACTAAGATAAATAAAAAGGGAGAAATGTTGCACCCCTGCCTGACCCCCCTATTAATCTGAAATCGTGGAGAAGTATTTTGATTAATTATAACAGAACTGTTTATATCTTTGTAGAACATGCTGACAGTGTCGACGAAGGACCTTCCAAAACCAAATGCCTTGATGGCTTGTATTAAAAAAGGATGTTCGATTGTGTCGAACGCTTTGTAAAAATCAAGAAACAAAACGAAGGCGTCAGAATCAATATTGTCAGCATAGTCAAGCAAGTCTAAAACGAGTCTTATGTTATTGCTAATATGGCGGATTTTCATGAAACCCGTTTGAGTTTCTGCAATTATTGAATTTAAATCAGATTTTAATCTATTTGCATATACAGAGGCCAGAATTTTATAATCTATAGTTAACAATGTGATTGGACGCCAATTATCAATTAAGTGAGGGTCTTTACCAGGTTTCGGAATTAAGGAAATAATGCCTTGCTTCATTGTTGTGGTCATTTCCCCTTGATCAATACACTCCCTATACATGTGCATTAAAGGGAGTTGAATAAGCTCCCAGAAATGAATGTAGAACTCCGCTCCTAGCCCATCTATCCCGGGAGATTTTCCTTTCTTCATGGCAAACAAAGCATTTTTAACCTCATTTAAAGAGAGATCAGCGTCACAAGAAGCTTTATAATCTTCACTAATAATAGGGATACTGTGCTGAATTATTTCAAAAAAACTTACACTTTCTTCTCTGTTAAAATTAGACTGATATAAATTACCATAAAACGAGCTGACAAATTTAGAAATGCGAGTAAGATCCTTAGAAAGGGTGCCATCAATGCAAAGCTCAGTTACAGAATTTCTTTTAGCATTCCTTTTTTCTAAAGCAAAAAAATAATTGGTGTTCTTTTCGCCCTCTTCCAGCCACTTAGCCCTTGATCTAATAAATGCCCCCTTTGCCATTTCTGTATAAATTTGGTCTATCTGAATTTGGATGGCTTTTATCTCAATTTCTTCTTCTGGGTTAATGTTTCCTTTTGACATTAATTGAGTTAAATTATTCATCAAGACATGTTCTGAGTTACATTTTTCTTTCTTTATTTCCTTAGATCTTTTTATAGCCAATTGTCTAATTTTATACTTGAAGTACTCCCACTTTTTCTTATGTCCATTATTAATGTCAATCTCGAAGATCTCTTTCGCTAGAAGCTTAACAGAATCATTAAAGGAGTCGTCACTCAAAAGAGTATTGTTAAACTTCCAATAACCTCTCAAGCCCGATTGCGGGTCAATGGAGCCTAGTTTCAAGATAATTAATTTGTGGTCCGAAAGGGGTGCATAAACATGTTTAACCTCATTAATAAAGTGAAGAGAAGAAGAAGAAATTAAAAATAAATCAATTCTCGACTTCAAAGTCAGACTTCTATTACTCCAGGTGAAATCTTGGATGTCTGGGTTAAAAAACCTCCAAGCATCAGTCAAGGATAGGTCTGAGCACAGGGAAGAGATTAAATCGCTTCCCTGGGAGGAGCGAGCCGCTCTAGGTGGGTATCTATCCTCTATTTCGTCAGGACATTCATTGAAATCCCCTGAAAGAATTAAAAAGGCATTTACGTATTTTCCCTTTAAATCCCTTAGCTTGCCAGTAATGGAATTAAATAAGTTTTTGTTGTCAAAGTGTGAGTTAAAACCATATACATTGCAAACTATGAAAACTGTATTGTCCTGCTTGACTATTATTGTTATCCATCTTCCGTCACTAGAGGGCACAACTTCCAAAATATCCCCCTTGAAACCATGCACAAGGATTGAGACACCAGCAGAATGGTTAGAGCCATGACTAAAGTGAGCAACATTACCCCATTGAGCTTTCCAGAACCCTGTATCAGAGTCACAAGAGTGCGTTTCCTGTAATAAAATCAAGTCAGCCTCAGACCTTTTACAGAATAAAAATAAAGCTTTCCTCTTTGTTGAGTCCCGAATACCTCTCACATTTAAAGACAAGACGTTAAGACGTTTAAACAAAAAGTCCATAAAGGAACAGAGATATAGAACAGAAAATACCTGAAAGTGCTATTGACCGCAAAAAGTATGTAAGAACCTAACAAGAAGGTGATGATAACCTGCCTTAAAATAGCAAGAATCTTGTTGTAGTCTACACATAGCCATCAACTTGGAATCAAGAACGTTCGAGACGGCTGCACTTATAGTAAATGAAACTAATATGATCTCATTTAAAGTCCAACAAAAAGATCATATATATTTGTATGAAAAAAAATAAATAAATAAACAAAGTAAAATCTATTAAGGTAGCATTAGAATTAAGTGCTCAACCATCTCAACCTGCAACGAGCGCAGGCAAAGTGTTCATGCCTGCCAATGGCTACAACAAAAAGGAAGATTAATCCAAGGCTAAACGACATGGTAGCCTGGCTACATACATTGTATTAAATCTCCAAAACAAAATAGACCATTTAATTTAATTTCCAAAAATGCCACATGAACAGTGGGCTTGTGTACTTTAATACCTTTGGTAAAAGAAGAAGCTCAGCTAACGAGGCTATTCCGGACAGTTAATAACTTTTCCATTGATGACAACCGAAGCACCACGGAATGAAGCCTTTTTCCCTTCATCACGCGCCTTCTTGATCAAAGGCCAGAGCTTCTCTCGAGCCGCTCTGTCCTCCGGAGAAAGAGCTTCGGTAATCCTGAGACGATTCTCTTGCAAATACTGAGAGTTTTTAGCTTCTTTCCAGACGGCATCACGAAGGCGACGCAAGGCAAACAAAACTATAGTTGATCTCGCAGCGCCGTCATCTCTCAGTTTCCCCACGCGATGGACGATGTCAATGCCTTGTTTCAAGTCATCACGAAGCTTTGGTGCCATTTTCCAAAGGATGTCGATTATCTTGCCTCTGATGTCTTCATCTCTTGATTCCTTTACGCCGTGCATCTTAAGCGACCACCTTCTGCTGTAGCGTTGACACTCAGCAACAGCTTCTCTCAAGTGCTTATTTTCTTCTTGGAGCTTTGTATTGGCAACTTTCATTTTCTCCAGTGTTTGCTTGTGTTGTTGAACATCCAGTGACAGCTGTTTGACAGTTGTTGTCAGCTCCTCAACCCGTTTGGAAGTAGTTTCAGTAGTTATGCCTATAGCAAAGACTCTCCGGAGTGTTTCATCTTGCTTGCTGGTCATGGCTCGTATCCCCTCCATGAGCTCAGCATTAGCCGTCTCCCAGCTTCGCCCACCAGATTGAGATTCACGATTCCTTTTCTTGGCAGGCTACTCTGGTGTCTCCACCGCCAAAATGGGAAATGAGTCGGTGTCTGACAAAGGCTCTGGGGTGGCTTCATCCCAGCGCATTTCGTCTCCACTCAAAGGATTCTGGGCTACCGACTCTTGAGACTGGTTATCTTCCATGTTTAGCGACACGTGTTGAGAAATCGTTAACCTTTCAGAGTTCCTCTTTTTCTTTTTAGACTTGGGCATTCGTGGTAGCCTACAATTTCTACGTCTTCTTTTTTTTTTTTTTTTTCCTTAAGTTTCTGCCATCAAATTATTTAAAAAAAAAATTGGCAGTAATATCATAAACCCTTCGACATTGCTCGCAGAGCGACAAGCACACGTCCACCTACAACGCTACCATCATGGGAGCCCTCGTACAGCCCAGCGCAGATTCTCAAGAGCAGCTGCATGAGCTCTGATGACGACACAACTGATCCACGATTGGCCGAATTCACTGACGACACCGATGACGTGCGTTTCAAGTTTATTGCGACGACTTCAGTTCAAGAAATTCTCATATATGGACTTTTAAAACAGTTCAATACGTTTTTATGTCGTTTTCATCTTATACATCATATTTATTAAATATTGTTTTACTGTATTTACTTTATTGTTAATATAGGGGTTGTGTATGTTTATTTTGCATGACTTTATTTTTCATACAGACCTTTTACAGTATTCAGCTGCATAAAGTATTCAAATGAGCATTTTAATAACTCAAATGTTCATCTTAAAAACATACAATCTAATGTGGTCATAAATGTAAGCTCCTATACAAATGATGCATAATACATTATTTTTCTGTATATGAAAATGAATAGTATTTTGTCTCAAATGTTAAAAAGAGCTCAGTTGGAGGGTACTGTAAATCCTGTTGCTGAAACCTTCTTAAAGAAAAACACATACCCACCAGTGAATTGTTTTTTTATTTTTTTTTTTATAGGTTGCTTTTATCATTTTGTATTAGCAGAAACATGTCAAACTGCTAAAGTATATATCCAATATGTTATCTTGTTTTGGAAGACCCCCTTCCTCTATGGCAGCGACTGAAGGAGAGGCGGAGAAAGTCCTTCGAAAAAAAGATGGAGACCAGCTTGGGAACAATTGTGGAGGAGCTGAAGAAAATGGGGAAAAAGACAAGAGAAAATTACGAATCTATTACAGAACCCACATGAACCTTAATAAAATTATAATGTAAAGATGTTTTCTCTTTTGATTTACACCTTTCCCCAAAATGTCCACTATGTATTTTTTTTTTATGTTCCCAAAGAACACAATTTCTAATGACACTCATTTTGTTCAATAAAATTAATTTCTTTATTTCAACACAAAATCTGTTTTTTATCATTTGTTGAATATTTCTGTACATTCAAATCTTTACTTTCCAGTTTTTTTTAGTTTTTTGTATTAGATCTGGCCATAAATCTGGTCTCTATAATGACATGCATTAGTGTTGTGGGGTTGCTGGGGGTGTGGTTCATCAACACCATCATCTACCACAACAACTTGATCACTGGGCTCTAAACAAAGATTATGCAAAATGCAGCAGGCTGAGACTGCTGAACTGATATTGGAAATGCTTCTCATTTGCAGGCAATGGAGACTCCTAAACTTAGATTTTAGAATGCCAAATGCACGCTCAATGACCACACGAGCTGCATTGAGCTTTCTGTTAAAGTATCTTTGCCTAGCAGACAAGTGGCCATTGTCTCTATAAGGCCTCATAAGTTGAGGCAACAAAGGGTAGGCAGAATCTCCAATTATGTGCATTCCCTGTGGAACAAGGGAATGAGGATCTTCTTCAAGAACACGACAAACTTCTGTGAAGCGAAATGCTCTGGCATCATGCCAACTCCCAGTGTGACCCACACTGATGTGACAGAAGCGCCGCTGACTGTCACAAAACCCAGTTAAATTTACAGAATAAAACTGTTTCCTATTCATGTATGCTAGGGGATTATCACAGTGGGGTCTCATTATAGGAATGTGACACCCATCCACTGCACATACAGTGTTGGGGAAACCTGCTGCGTCAAACCCTAACTTTTACATCTCCAGCCTTTGACCTCTGGGCCAGGAAATGTAGTGGGCAATGTATGTGTTCACATTGCAACAAAACTCATGATGCTTGGCAAGTGTGGATTTTGACATGTTGAATCTATCTGCCACCCCACGATATGACTCCTGATTCGCCAATGTCCAAAGGCAGGCAATAACACTGTTTGTGAGTGGCAGTTTGGTCTGTTGTAAATTCATATAAACAGGACCAAGGGTAGTAATGACATCCTGCAAAGGTAGAAAAATAGGTTATCAAGACAACATGCTAACACTTGTAATAGTTCGATGAATTTTATATTAACCAGTACAAACCTCCACTTGTTCTTTGGAAAGCCTGAAATGACCTCTAAATTCTGAGGGACTGTAGAGAGGGACAACATCCTCCACAAAATATAAGAACAAGAGGAATTGTACTCACTATATACATGTAGCCTAACTGAACACACATGTAGTCAAACATTTATTATCAGTGTTTTATGTTGAATTGGGATTTTACTCAAATAATTAGTGTATACAGAAGTATTGAAATTGGAGTTCCTTTATTTCTCCTTTATTTCTTTGTCAGAATGAGTAATTCTCTATTTAAACAAAAAATAATAATTATTATTATTTTTAAAATTCAAGCAACAGTAGCTATTGATTGCAAAAGCCACCCATTACATTAGTAATACATTGCAAAGACTTTAGACTTTCGATACAGTATTTTTATTCAACATATAATTTTCAGATTCTAGGTATAGTAACTTTAAAACTAAATTGATAATGTGTCTATAATTTGTTTAAAAAGATACTTCTTACATTTAACCTCACCTTCGTTGCTCATCGTGCTCAATGTCATGCAAAAATAATGGAATTTCTATCGCTTCCAGCTCGTCTGCGATAAAGCAAGCAAACGCCACGTGATCTGCCATGACTGACGTAATTGCAGCAAACTACGGAGCCACAACGTGTCCGGCTTCAGGTAGAAATAAGAGGGGGAGCGAGCAAGATGGCGCTCTAGGCACATTGTCTAAGGAGAACCGCTGAATCTAAATTAATATTTTAAGTAAAGCATTCGTCTAATAATTACAAATATAGGTAAACAGTGTTGGCTTTCCGTTGTTTAAACAATTCGGAGTTTCCAAATGGCAACCTCTGTTCGAAAAAGGGATATAAATCAGACAAAATCAAAATCAAAGACAACCATCATGGCAGATAGCGTTAGCCTGGAAGACAACTTCCATGATTATATCGGCTGATGAAGACCTTACCCCTCTGCCTGTCACTCCCAGCAAATCACCTGCGCCAAAGAAAGGTAAATCAGAGCAGTTACCTTCCTCTGCTGCTGAAATGGAGACCTCTGACATAGTGCTACAACTTTCACAGCTCATTAACTTTAGATCTGATGCGTTGGAGAAACTGATTTCTGATAATACCATGCGAATTGAGGGACTCAATAAAACTATTGACTTTGCATGTTCTGAGATAAAGGACATTAAGGAGAAATCTGCAGTTCTTGAGAAGCGCATCTCTAATGATGAGGCGCGTCTGGGATCAGCTGAGTTGCGCATAGCAGAGTTAGAGAGTTATTCACGAAGATGGAATCTACGTTTATTCGGAGTACCGGAGGCCGATAAACAAGACGTGCGACAAGAAACTATTTGCATATGTCAAGCTGTCCTGCCTACAGAGAAAACCAAACTCCCCAGTCTCATTGACGCAGTGCATCGTATGGGTCAGTAAAGGGGAAAGGAGCTGTCTCATACCGATAAACCCAGAGGAATAATTATTCAGTTTACATCCAGGGTGATTCGCGACTCTGTGTGGAAAGCGGCGAAAAAATCCGAGTACTTGAGAAATCATGGTCTCCGTTTTGCAGAAGATCTCTCGAAGATTGACCGAGCACGACGTCTCCAGCTGTGGCCTGCAATAAATGAAGCCCGTCTCCAGGGGAAATCTGCTTACTTTGTTGGCGGACGTGCTTTTGTTTCCGGGATCGAAATTACCCCAGAATGATGATGGGCGAAGAAATTTAGCATTAGTCCACTGCATTCTCACAACTTTTGCTACAATTAAAGGGTTGCTTTTTTGTTCTTATAAGCCAACATGGGATTTGTACATATACTTGACTTCAAATGAAGACCTTTTTGTCTTCAAAGATTTATTTTTTTAGTAAGAACAGATTCCTTGACCATTAGAATATCTGCTTTGCTTTTCTAATCATCTCGCGGTTGTTCCTTCTTGTTCTTATAATCTCACTTGTTTTTTGTAGTTCACATTTCACTTTCGTTCTGTCATTGTCTATAGTTACACTAAATGCCAGGGGGTTAAGACAAAATGTCAAACGGAAAGCTTTATTTTTATTTGCCAAACAACATAGGACTGATTTCTGCTTTTTTCAAGAATCTCATTCGATTCCTGACGATGTGCGTTTTTGGAGGACACAATGGGGTAACGACATCTGGTGTGCACATGGATCTGAGCGCTCCGCTGGGGTTACCTCTCTAAAGAACAGATTCACCGGGGAGATTCTGCATACAAAACGTGACGGATCAGGACATTTTTTGTGCCAAATTCTCAAAATTCATGGTACTATATTTTTCATTGCTAATATTTATGGATATAATTCTAAAAATGAAAACGATAATTTATTCGAAACTTTAGAAGAACATATCCTCCAGGGGCTGTCGCAATTCCCGGAACTATCTATTATCATAGGGGGTGATTTTAATACTATTATGGACGGCTTTCTCGATTGTTTACCATCAAGACCGTCTTATACTCAAAATTTAAGCGTCAAAAACTTTATGAAAAAATTTAATTTGGTTGATATATGGAGGTGTAATTTTCCTAATTCTTTGCGGTATACTTGGAGCAACAAGTCTGGTAACAGGCAATCTCGTATAGATTATTGGTTAGTATCTGCGAGTATAAAATCCTCAGATGTCTCTATCAATATCAATCCTTCACCGCTCAGTGACCATAAGGCTGTTCTTATTTCTATTAACCTCAGCTCTGTTCCACATGTTATAGGTAGAAGTTCATATTGGAAACTTAATAGTTCATTACTGCAATATGAACATATTAAAACAAAGGTTAAAACTCTTATTTTAGGTCATTGGTATAAAGCACTTTTAGAAAAGAAATTCTGCAGTAATTGGGAGCTGCTGAAATTTGAGGTAGCCAAATACTTTCGAAAGCAGGGAAGCTTAATGGCAAAAGAAAGACGTATTCAGGAGGACAATATTATTTCAAGATTAGCTGTCCTCTCCGTAAAATCATGCCCAAATGAAGACGAACAAGCTGAGTTAACCACCCTACAATTGGAATTGGACAAATTATATAAGAATAAGGCAGAAGGAGCCTTCGTTAGGTCAAGGAAGACATGGTTGGAAAAAGGGGAACAAAATTCTGCATATTTCTTTGGTTTGGAGAAATTTCATTTTAAAAACAATACAATTGAACAACTTAAAATAGATGGGGATGTCACAGATGACCAAGTTAAAATATCTAAATTTTGTACAGAATTCTACAGTAGGTTATACTCATCTAATTTCTGTGAACACACTTCTTCTCTATTTCTGAACTCAATTTCTGGAAATAATTTTAAGACCATCGACCCGGTGCAAAAAGAATTATGTGATAATTCAATTACTACTGAGGAGGTCTTAAACGCTATCACACTTATTAAGGTTAACAAATCTCCTGGGGTTGATGGTCTCACGGCCGAATTTTATAAAACCTTTTCTGATCTTATTGCCCCCTTTCTTAAAGAGGTTTATATAGAGAGTATAGAAAAAACATTTCTTCCACCTACTTTAACTCAAGGATTAATAACATTGATTCCAAAACCAAAAAAAGACCTATTGCTATTAGATAACTGGAGACCAATTTCTCTATTAAATAATGATTATAAGATCTTTGCTTTAATCTTTGCAAATAGAATTAAGTCAGTTATGGACCCTATTATAGATGAGGCCCAATCTGGCTTCTTAAAGAAAAGACCTATTTCAAATAATATAAGATTAGTCTTAGACTTATTGGTCTACTCACATTTATGTACAGATAATGGATTTATACTTTTCTTAGACTTCTATAAAGCGTTCGATACGGTAGAGCATGCTTTTATCTTTAGGTCATTACACAAATTTGGGTTTGGAGACTTTTTCTGTAAAGCTATACTAACAATGTATAGGAATGCAAACTGTTCTATTAAACTTAAAGGTGGTTCTTCCTCTAGATTTGATCTAAAACGCGGTATTAGACAAGGTTGTCCAATCTCCCCTTATCTTTTTTTGTTCTGTACTCAGCTTATGAATATTTATGTTAAATCAAGCCACTTAAAAGGTATATCTATTGCTGGCAGGGATATTATCATATCCCAGTTAGCAGACGATACTGCACTGTCCTGAAAGATCATCATCAGGTCTCAGCTGCTCTTAAAGTAGTAGATGCCTTTTCTAAAGCTTCTGGCCTTAGTTTAAACATCAGTAAATGTGAACTATTATCTATTAAAGACTGCCAGTTAAAACAGATTGCTAATATCCCGGTGAAGGAATCGGTTACATATTTGGGGATTGTTATCTCAAAAGATCAAAATTCTAGATGTAAAATAAACTTTGATCCCATTCTTCAGAAAACTAAAACAAAGTTAAATCACTGGCTTTTGAGGGATTTATCTCTAAAAGGTCGAGTTTTGTTTTGTAAAGCTGAGGGACTTTCAAGATTAGTGTATGCTGCCACTTCACTCCATGTTTCTAAAGAGATGTGTAAAGTTATTGATACTGCTTTATTTAATTTTCTTTGGAGAAACAAAACCCATTATATTAGGAAATCTATAATAATGAATACTTATGAATCAGGTGGATTGAACTTCCTTGATTTTTGTACTCTAAATAATATTTTTAAAATTAATTGGATTAGACATTTTATTCTAAATCCAAATTCTCTCTGGAATTTTATACCCAACTTTGTTTTCTCCAAAATAGGTGGTCTTGATTTTCTCTTGATTTGCAATTACAAAATTAACAAAATCCCTCTGAATTTATCTTCCTTTCATAAACAAATGTTGCTGGCTTGGTCCCTGTTATATAAGCATAACTTTTCACCCCATAGATATTTAATTTGGAACAATTACAATATATTATTTAAAAATAAGTCTTTATTTTATGAAAGATGGTTTTTAGCAGGCATAACACAAGTCTATCAATTATTAAATCAAGAAGGCATATTGCTCACTTATTCTGAGTTTCTAGATGTCCATAAATTCCCAGTGACACCAAGGGAGTTTTCTATTGTCATGGATGCGATTCCAACAGGGGTCTTGGCACTCTTCAGAGCTAATGCTCAAAACAGTATTGCACCCCCTCCTGCATATGATTTATTTGATACTGCAATTGGAAAAAAAATTCTTGCCCCTGGAGTTTTAAATATTAATAAAACTATTCGTTCCTTACTTCAAAAAGACATTGTCACTATGCCCAACTGTACTGTTTATTGGAATAGACTGGTGAAAGGTTTATTATGGAGGTCCATCTGGGCTTTACCAAACAAATATTTATTAGAAAATAAAGTGAAGGAAATAACTTTCAAAATCTTACACCGATACTACCCGGTTAATATTTTTCTTGTTAAATTTAAAAAGGATATTGATTTGAACTGTTCTTTTTGCAGTACATTGCCTGAGAACTTATTTCATTTATTTTGGCATTGTGCTCATGTTAGGACACTTTGGAAAGATTTGACCAGATTTATAATTGATAACATTGATCCCACTTTCTCTTTATGCTTAGAAAGTTTTACTAATATCCCCTCAAGTAAAAGGAAAGAATACTATATTATAAATTTAATTTTAATTTTTGCAAATTTTCATATACATAAATGTAAATACAGTAAATCCCAACCTTTGTTTTTGGTTCTTGAAAAAGAAATTAAAATATATATCAAGACTGTTTTTCATTCACATAATAAGAAAGCAATTAAAACTGTTTCTATATGTGAGTCTTTCAATATATTTATATAATGTTTAGCCTTCCCCCTGGCTGTATTATTTCTCTTTATATTTGTATTATTGTAGTTTTTGACTGTACATTGACTTTGGTTGTTCTGAAGCTTTATTAATAAAAAAAAAAAAAAAATTACCTCGAAAAACTGTTAAAAAAAAAAAAAAAAAAAAAAAAAACGTGTCCGGCTTCATATCTCCGTTTGCAGGTCCTCCCCGCCTGCACGCGGCAACTCTCGCCGATCGGATGCATCCAGCCGCAGCCGATGTCGAACACACCTATATTGTTCTAGAGGTACATAGTATAATATCTTTTATTGAAAAATGATATTTGTATGTTTAATTGTTTTGATCTGTAATGTGAAATTATTTCTGAAATTACTAAATGAATGTTCTGGTCTGTGATCAGGCCAGGTTTTTTGTTTTTTTTGTTTTCTTTCTTTTTTCTTCTTTGTATTTCTATTTTGTCCTTGGTGCTGCGGATTGTGATCTGATATCCTGTGAGAAATTTCAAGTTGATTGTGAGCCACCCGAATCTACTACGGTGAAAGAATCTACTACGGTGAAAGAATCTACTACAGTGAAAGGACAACAAATTGTAAAGAAGAGGACAATATCTTTTCTTTTTTCTCTCCAGTCTTGCTGTAGCGAGACACTTCATAATTTAGAGACTATTGAGGTTTTGTTCAATCAAATGATTGACATTTGTGATATCTTGAGAGAAAAGTGTTTAAGGAAAAAAAAAGACAACTTCATTATTTTATTAATTTTATTTTATTTTGTCATTACACTTATGTGTATGTTCTGGGGTAAAAGAAGAGTGCACTCTAGGGGAAATTTTCATGTTGGTACTGTGTGTATAATTGGCTGACATTGTAATTCTTTTCTGTTTATTTTCATTGGAAACCAAATTACAGATCAGTTTGTATTCAGCTTGTGTTTCGTTGTTTCTCATCACAACCCGCTACCTCCTTACGATCTTAAAATCTTCTGATTAATTATCTGCACCAATAGCAATTTATTTAATTAATTGTTAAATACTGCAGACACCCATTACATGTGCATGAGGAAGGCCTTCAGATAGAAGATCAAGAGTTGGCAAGTCTTGGTAAGAATACTGAGTGTTACAGTAGTAACACTACACTACAGTTTTTCCACCATTTATTTAATCATAATCAAGCATTATGTTTTGTCAGTTCCACTACAGACTCACAGTATAACTGATATATACTTGTGTGTGATCATACTCATGAGTATATACCTTTTAAGGACAAGTGAATGTATATTTTTGTTTTTTAGAAACAAGACTCCAAGAGTTAAGGGACACCATAACTGCAGTGCAGGTTCCGGAGGGAACAGACAGACTGGTTTCTGCTTTGGGAATAAAGGCAGCTTCTCACAGATGTGAGAATGAAAACTGCTAGGTCTATGCTTTTTGATGCAACGCTCTCAGCCCAGAGAGTTTTCATCCAAAATTGTCACAGATGCTGTGCTGTAGAAGCTGTGATTAGGTGTCTGGACTGTGTACCACTGGACATGGAGTTCCTCTGTGCTACCTGTGATATGGTGGCCCACAAGAGAAATGTCTTCCATGACAGAGAGGCTGTGTTCCATGGATTTCTTGAGCCCATTCCCCCTACAACTGCTGTGCTGGTGAATGAAAATGGCCAGCCTCAGTTTTGTGAACAAAGTATGTTAAAATTAGCATTATATCAAATTGTCTCATTAATAGTGAATAGTGTAATTCCCCAAGTTGTTGTAGATAGCGCACATGTTTATATTTAACAGTGTTTATAAATGGCTTAGACATTTTAAGCTTATTCTCAAAACTCTAAAGTGCAAGTGTGAAAGAAATTTAATAGCTGAATAACAAAAGTCAAAAGTTATTGGTTTTGACAGTTCTGACCAGCATATCTTTGACCAGCAAAGTCAATTGTTTCTTAATATTTTTCAAAATGTGCTTAAGCATTTACATGTTGTTTAAACATAGTGACAATTACAGTTGGAATAGTGGTGTGGCCAGTTTGGATTAATTGTTGGGTTTTTATAACACTATTTTGAAAATGAGGTTAGCGTTTTGGGAAATGTATCTAAGGGACAAAGGAGAAACTGTAAATATACCCTTCATAACTTCTTTCTGATTTGCAGTATGTCATCTGCCTGTTCCTGCACCAAGGTCAATTTGTGAATGCACTCATGACCTCACAATCACTCCAGGGAAGCATATTTCTGTGGTCACCATCAATGGTATGTTGATCTGAAAGCCCTCCTTTTTGTGCAAGTATTATTGTACTAGAACTTTACCACTGTGTGCAACGCAAAGCTTTTTATCACCATGTCATTTTCAGGCAATGACATGTCAAATAGCTAAGATATCATATATTTGTATCTCTGTATAGAAGGCAATCTGTTGCAATTTGATTACTGAAATTATTTAAGTCTTTACTACAGTATATTCACTTGATCACAGGACGATACGTCTGCTTGCCTTGGAAATCCTGTCCATCATGCTCTGCAGAATGGACTCCCGAGGTGAAGGACCTGCTTGTTTATCGGTACTGGCCAGCTAGCACCAGCTGCCAGAGCCTATACAAGTTTGATGTCTTCACCTCATTTGACCATATGAAGGTAACGGCACCAGCCATGTCCAGGCAGGCCTTCCTGAAAATGTTGGAGCACAGATCTGTTCAAGCTGGAAGGGTAAATCTGCCTGAATATCACTGGAACATAAAAAAACAAAATTATATTACTGTATACCTAATATTTAATTGTAGGCATTGCTTAAAAAAATCCTAACCAAACATTTCTTAATATGCAGACAGGTAGTATCTGTGCTGATACATTTCAGCGAAGCTTTTTTGAGTTTACCTTCTGTCAATACAAAGAAGAGGATATGTGCCAGGTCCATCATTTTGAATGTCCAGTATGTTCTCCAGACATGTTGGCTGTCTGCTCTGAAAACATTACTGCTTCAGCAAGTCAAAAGGGTAGGTATAGGTATTTTTCTGAAGTTTATTTTAGATTTGTTTAACACAAATAGTAGCCCTTCGGGTTGTCTTTGAGTGATTATAACTTACATTTTAACAAATAGTAAATGTAGTACTTGTGATTTTTATTATTGACGCATGTTATCTTATCATGGACAGGACTGAGGAGCCACCAATATATGAGGGCTTGTTCCTGGCCAAGGACGAGGAAGTTGCTACCTTTGTTGACCTTGTCAGAGGCCACATGAGAAGTGTACGAACATTTGATTTGTTTTTTTTTATAATAGTTTTTTAATAGTTGTTTATACAGACGTTTTAGTTTTGTGTTTTGATGTATCTTAAAATGTGTTATAAACTGACTTAATAGGCAAATGACAGTGCTGTCTGCGGTACTGCCAAGTTCACCGCTGGCAGAGAGATGTCCAAAAAGTCTGGTGCTCAGATAGATGAGGAGGGCATTCAAGTTGCAGTTTGCAGGTATGTATGTATGTGTGTGTGTGTGTGTGTGTGTATGTGTATGATTCTTGAGTCTGATATTGAGTTTTAATGGCAATCCAATTCTGAGTAAAAATTCAAAGCATTTCACACGTTTGCTTGCAGAGTGGTATTTATCTATCCTTTGTAGTAGCCAAGTATTATATTTATCATATATTTTGTTATAGGCACTCAGTTGACAGATGTGTGCTTAAGCCAGGCATTACTGGGTCAATTGATTCTTAACCACTAGATTTTCCTCTGATTTATCAGACATTGGTTTCTCTTACGAGGACTGAACCATTACCGTGGAGAAATATTTGCTTACCCGATGTTTCTTCAAAGAGAGATGTCAAAGAAGGCCAATGTTACCTTCTTCTGTATGGATGTTACATGCAGGTAATCCTCATTGTCATATTGCAAATCCAACTCCATGATTAAAATGTCTTGTTTCTCAGCTTTACAGTGATGTTAGTCATTTTAGATTTCAATTAAAAATGTATCTTTATTACACTCACATGGTGCTGCTCCTGCTCTTTAGGTACTGGCCCTACCTTAACAAAATAGCAGAGGGTTTACCTAAGCTTCTGCCATTGACAGAAATGAGGCCATTCCTGAGCGTCATGCATGACAAAGCCCATACAGCAAAATGCGAGGTACATGCAATAACTTTAATTCTGGTATGGTTGTAGCTATAGGGAAATAATGGGTCGGATAATAGAACGTGCTGTGTGTTATCTTTCACCAACTGCTTTTCAGCTGCTTGTTCAAATTTGTAGGACAGGGATTTTGTTTTTCCCCGCCATATAAAAAGCTTGTGTCATGAGATGTTTTATAGATAATTGTATGCATTAATGTAGTTATAACATTCAAGCAATCTTCAATGCAAAGGATTATTTTTTACATTTGTGCATGTTTATGCCTGATTGGATGATGTTATATCAAAACTTGTGAAGTACTGCTACATAACACTTCTCATTTTGTGTTGCAGGTGAGATGGGGTGGCAGAAGCCAGGATGGAGCAGGAAACACAGTGGGAGAGGAAGTGGAGCAGGTAGGGTATTATTGTCAGTATTTTAACTATGGCTACAAAGAGTCTTAATAGAAACCATAACACCAAAAGGTACTTATTTGTCATCTATGTAACATGCCTGGTGTGAGGGATAAAGTACATCCTTTATGTATGAGTTAAAATAAAGAATAGGCAGTTCAGTTGTTTTCAGCAATTCAAAATGCATGCATGCGTAAGGGGTCCCAAATTCCTAGGATAATACAGTACACATGTTTTCTGTTAAACCACAAGTTTAAGATGTTGTGGTCCATCCATCCATCTTCAACCGCTTATCCGAAATCGGGTCGCGGGGAGATGTTGTGGTGTGAAGGTAATATTTTTATGTAATGGAGACCAAAATTGAATTGTATTATATTCTTTATAGGTGAACAGCTTTCTCTCCAGGGCAGCACTTGTCACAAAATACATGACAAAGGCTGGTTGGTGTTAAGGGGGTCGCACACCGGACGAGAAGCGCCATGCACCGCCGCGCCACGTCTAGGACAACTCACAGGTATCACACACCGGACGCGCACATTCTATTCAACTCAACACAAAAAAGGGCTATGTTTGTTATATTTTTTCCAATATGACTTTATTCAAGCTGTTAAATTAGGAATGTTAAACTAAATGTATATTGCAGCACAGGGTGAAGTCAGTATGTACATCAAATCAAATCAAAATCAAATCACTTTATTGTCACACTACTGTGTACACGAGTGCAACAGCAGGTGAAATTCTTGTGTGCAGTTCCGAGCAACATAGCAGTAATGACAGTGACGAGACATAAACCACTTTACAATAAACAACATATTTACACAAAACAATTTACATAACAAACTTACACAACAATTTACATAACAAATGTACACATACCTACACAACAATTTACATAACAAATGTACACAATACACACAATGTAGAATACACACACTAGAGAAGGGTATAAATATATATATATATATACACTGACTGAATTGGGAGCGAGAATATTAACGACGATTTGAGACAAATAAATGTAAATTTAATATAAAACTATGTAAATGGCGCTCTGTGGCGCGGCAGGGTTTTGAACAAGGTCCTGAGCCGTAGCTGGGCGCCGCGGACAGACGTCGAATGGCGCCGCCGGTGTGTGTACATCCATAGAGAATATTGTGTTCGAATTTTAAAGACATGGCGCTGCGCGGCGCTTCTCGTCCGGTGTGCGACCCCCTTTACACTTACACTACACGCTGTGGTAGCCTAAATAAATAATAATAAATACTTAATAGTGTTTTTACAGGGAATTAAAAAAACAAAGTTTATCTGTTCTTACGAAAGTTATCATTGTATTCTAGGTAATTACCAGTTCAACTAACTTTTAGTGATCTGGTTTAGGCATGTCTGTTGGGTTTCTCTTATTGCCTTTTGGATGTGAAATCATACTTTTTGGCTTGTGGGTGCATTATTGTTTTCATTAGGAAGAGTGAACATGCTAACGCGACAGGCCATGGGTTGGAACAGAAGAAAGAGGGACAACCTTCATCAAGTGTTAGCCCACAGATATGTCAAAGTAAGGGTAAATTATCATTGAGATCATAAGCACTGCCCCTTTCCCTCAATGCACGAACTACAACTAGATCTGAAACTATTTGTTGATTAATTGTTTGTTGGTGGTTTTTGCATTTGTGGTGGTGCGTAGAGCTTTTTTTCTGACATTTTGTTATTTTTTTCTCTTTAAAAGATCACAGAGAGGGCAAAGGTGGAAGCTGCCAGCCTTAGCAACATCAAGGAGGAGCACAACCTTGATCAGGAGACAATACAGCAGTGGGTGTGTGATGTCAGACAATGGGCTGTCACAGGTAAAACATGTAAAGTACACTATGTATATACGGTGTGTATATATACACACCCACACACATCTGTTAATGACTGTACCTTTATACAAATAATAAAAGGTGTCTATATTTTGAAAATGTCACTAATTGTGTCTCTTGTCCAATTGTTTTGTTTCACCTATTTAGAGAGAGTCTACACTGCAGGTTGTACTGAAGAGCTAAGGGCTGACATTGAGAACATCACTGTAACCCTTTTGCGCAAGAAGCAAGATCTGTATCGTCAGCATGGTTTGTTGTCAAATCAAGTTATTTAAATTAATAACATGTCAAAAAAACAATAATATTATGACAGTATAATATTATGATAATATTTTCGTTTCGATTTGCAGATAGCAACCAGGCAAGACAAAAAAAGAGAAAGAAAATGACTGAGTTGAAGAAGAAGCTTCGCGAAAAGGTCTTGCAATACAACACCATAGTGGAAGGAGATCCGATTGACGAGGAGTTGGCTTGCAGCCTGACAGAGGGATACATCCTACCATGGGAGAGACATGAAGATGGTACGATATGTATTAATTGCTAGTTTAGCTTGTTGTTTATATTCTACAGAACCAATGCTGTCGCTAAAAAGATTTCTCAGAAATAACATAATTCTGTTATACTTATACAATATAATAATAAACATTCCTTGTCCACTATTCCATTCCTTTCCCCAACCAAAGGCAGCACCTTTAGGTTGAAGAGATCTATCTTCGACCAGGTAATGCTGCTGAAACGCTTGGAGGAGCAGCAGAGCATCCTGGTAAAGGAGATGTCTCAGCACATCAAGTACCTTCTGAAGCAAGTGCAAGAAGTGGAGTCACTCAGAGGACAGACTTTGGAGTGCATCAAAACCAGCAGTATGTACAAGATCTTTAGATTTTAGTATCATGTATTTATTTATAATATATATTTAGAGAGAGAGAGAGAGAGAGTGAGAGAGATATATCTCCAGGGAACTCTACTTTGTACATTGAGTTGTGATCAGGCACTGAGCTGACCAGCTATTTGGCACCAGTGTGCACAATGTAAACGCATACACAGTATAATGACTACAAGGAAATGTTGAAGTTGCAAATTCAGCATTGTAAAATGCAAAAATAGTTACAAAAGTCATGTTTTGTTTGATGTGTCATCTTTCTATTTTTTTTTCCACAATTCCTCTACAGGTTTCGGTGACCTAACAGAAGATGCAACACATGGGCTCAACAGTGTCCTCAGTCGGAGGGGTCACTCACTTAGAAGTCAACACAAACAGGCTGTTAATGCATACAGCAGTATAGCCACTATGGAATGTGATTTTTCTTTCCATACAAGAGGACATTGAGGAGTGGGATGACAATGGCTTCACCAGCCCCGAGTCTGAGGAAGAAGACACCTAAAGACCACTGCCAAACAACACAGAGGAACTTGAGATTTGTACAGAAAAATGTTTTAAATAGCTGTAAAATATATATGTTTTAAATAGTTGGTGTTTTTGTAGATTCTGTATGTATTTTAAATTTAAAAAAATAGAAAATATTAATTTATTTATCTCTTCTAACATTTGAGCTTACTGGTTTCAGACTAAAACTGCTTAATGCTGCTTTAAATAATTAATTGTCATCATCTTTGCATGGAAAAATCGAATGAAGATTCAATGGCAGTCTGTGTAATTTTAACAAGTATAATTCTAATGTACTTTGGTATTTCCATAATATATGTGGATTTATATTTGTATGCAATATGCATATACTATATATTTTGTAGTTATAGCATTGAAACCATAAATGTTTTTCTTTTATGTTTTCTATATGACAACCTCTAAATGTACATACAGACGGACAAATCCAAACATCTTTAACTTACATCCCAAAAAACTGTATAAAGAAATGTCTTTGTTGTGATGCATACATATGCACCACTGTAATAAACCCATTTGATGCAATTGTCTGTTGTGTGAACTTAATATGCCAGTTAAACCCTTCAGTGGTGGACAGTAACTAAGTACAATTACTCGAGTACTGTAATTTATACATTTATATTAATAAGAACAAATTAATGGTATTTGTACTCGTGTATTTTCTTTTCAGAAAACTGTTGAAAATGATGGTTGTATTGTTGTGTAGATTTTTGACACGTAAATCTCAATCACAAACAGATTGCATTTCCTGTGACTACTTAAAAATTAAAGTCAACTTTTTGCCAGTTAAATGCTTTTAATGTGAAGCTGCTGCTGCTGCAGGAAATGTTCAGTTTGCATTAGCAGTAACTTGATACAGAGTTTTTTTCACAGCTACACTGCATGATAAAGCTGTTGTTCTCTTCTACTTGAATGGCACTTCTGTACTTCTACTCCACTACATCTCAAAGGAAAATATTGTACTTTTTCCTTCACTACATTTATTTGACAGCTCTAGTTACTTTAGAAAGGTGGAGTTTTGCACACAAACAATATGAAGAGTATTGTTCTCAACAGTTTATACAAGTACAGCATTAGTTGATCGACAGAACTTTAATTGCCAGCTACAGTATTTAGATAATTGTTTAAGTCATGTCATGTAAAAACATTTCATGGTTCCAGCTTCACAAATGTGAAGATTTTTCTCTTTTCATTTTGATTATTTTAAAATTTAAACATTTTTAGGTTTAGACTGATGAAACAAGCAGTGAAGGTGTTACTTTAGGGCTATGGGCCTTCGATTAAGAAAAAAATAAATAAATAATAATCATCTCATGCAGTCAGAGACAAAAAATGTTTGACCACAACCAACTACAACAGTAAAATCCTGATTTTGCATTAACACATGAGAAATAATAATATCATGATAATAATATTACAATGTTTTTCTTTCTGCTTTGAATACTTTTACTTTCCTTTACATTTTCCTGATAATACTTTCATAATTTTACTTAAGTAACATTATCAATGCATTATTTTGACTTTTACTTGTAACAGAGTATTTGTCCAGCAAATTATTAGTACTTTTACTTTATTAAATTATCTGAAAAAGTCATCCACCACTTACATCATTTGAAAGTACTATTTGAACACCTAATTGCATCTTTTTGACTAATGGTGATGCTCATAAGTTTATGACTGTGGCCAAAACACTCAAATAGTCTTTTGTTGCTTGGCTGCGGTACATATATGTGCAGTATTGTTATAATACTAAATTTCTAAAAAAAATATATATATATATAAAAGTTGAGGTCGGGGCCTCAAAGTCCTCACTGAAACTATGCCTGAGCCAAGGCTGTGTCCATGAAAAGTTAAAATTGCAACTTTGTCGAACGACTAAACCAAATATGTTGTTGGAAAGGGCTCGACCTGGAGAGTAACATATGTCAGTCTGAAGGTTGTAAATGGCTCCTGCTTTTAAATATTGACCTCTGAACCTTGACCTTTTTGCATGTTGGAAAGCTTGTAATTCAGGAACAGAAGGGCCTACAGACATGAAACCAACTGTTATAAATAGCTCTTGAATCAGCTATATGACTATACCCATATGGATAGACTCACCAAGAGGGGGTGCTGTCAAAAATGGTCAAACTTGATTTTCACCTATTGTCCAGTAAGGTATTTAAACTTTTATTACAGAAATGGGATTCCCATCCCCTTTAACCCATCAGTGTACTCTTATATCATTATTTACAAATTCCAATTTCAGTATATTGAGTCATCTATTTTTAAACTACAATTCCCTCTAGCCGCGCCATGCCACTTGATACTAATTAGTATCATATTTGTAGTTCTTCCGGTTTGCAAAATAGGGTTTTCATACGCATATCAGGAGAACATCTTAATGTTTAACTGCAGCCGAAGCATATATTACACTGAATTTATGTGGTTTATTTGAAAAAAGCAAACAGGTGGTGATTTCTTAAGGCGATTTTTGCAAGTAGGTGTGTGTGTGTGTGTGTGTGTGTGTGTGTGTGTACACGCGTTTCGGGATTATATTTCACTCTAGGTGGGAGTTACAGTAACGTAGCTCCTTAATTGTAATAGGCTAAACTTACTTATATATGGCTACAAATTACTCCTAAATGTGTAAATATGTATATTTAATTTCCTTTCTCTTTTCCTTTTTGTTATACAGGTATACATTACCTTTATCAAAGTCTCTATAGGCTATTAACTTTGAAATGTCCATATGTTAACTCTCCTTATGTGATTTATGTTCATATTAAATTCTGATTGTGGATTTACTGATTATCAAAAAAAGTTTATCTGTAAGTTTTCAACCATCCCCTTGATAAAAACAGTCCATAACAAACTAGTTATGTCACAGATTGCAAAACGTCACAATAAAAGACAAATCTGAAAATTTCACTAGTATACTTCATTTATTTTGTTAGGTATAGTTCAATTATCATAGCTTAAACTCTATTTTGATATGAATAACATAAATGGCAAATGAACAACAAATGTAGTACCAAAAACAACACTTTATGGATATGAGTGGTGGTGGCGGCGGCGGCGGCGGCGTAGTGGTTAAAGCACTGGGCTGTTTATCAGAAGGTTGCTGGTTCAAATCCCACAGCCACCACCATTGTGTCCTTGAGTAAGGCACTTAACTCCAGGTTGCTCTGGGGGGATTGTCCCTGTAATAAGTGCACTGTAAGTCACTTTGGATAAAAGCGTCTGCAAAATGCGTAAATGTAAGATTATCTCAATTCCCTTATTTGAAGTATGTATGTGTGGTTGCATGTAGTCCCATTTGTGAAATGCACATTTTCATTCCCATCAAAAATTTAAATAGTTATTTTACATTGTCAACACATAATCAGCTTCAAGGTGATTAACTGCAACATAGTCCAAACAGTATGTTATGCAAATTAGGATTTGGCATGATTTCCATAAATTACGGTACTGTAATTTAGCACAAGAGGTTGAAAGATTGCTAATAAAAATTAAGGCATTTCGAAGCCTGTGAATAAAATGTGAAGTTGCTCATTTAGTTTAATTTTATATTTGTGGCGGAGGTTATTTAATATGAAATCTGAAATGAAACTGTGTCCTCTTCAATATTGAGCTATGTCCCCCAATAAAGCACTCCAACTGTGTGTGTCATTGGTGGAATGAACATTTTGGTAGTTGTGAAAGGATCAGTTGTTTCCCATAATTTAGCTTGTCAGAGTCAAAATATGATCAACTGTAACTTTTCCATGGTCTGTTGGCCACAAAACAATCCATATAGGGGTCCTTCAAGTTTAAGAAATGTTAAGTCTGTTGACTGTTGCACTTTATTGAATCAATACAGATAAAAGAGCCTGTAACAAGCTTGAAGAAAAACCATGAAGAATATTAAAGACAAACTTTTTTTTTATTTCAGTTTTTATTACAAACTGTGGACAACAACAAAAAAATATGTAAATAAAATACACTTAACAAGAACAAGGAAAAAAATGCATGTTTGCAATGTATGTTGCATATTTGCAGGCTAGCTCCATGGGATGGGAATCACGCTGGCTGCCAGGATGGAGGCCAGGTCTTTCCACTGAGAAAAACATAAATAAATAAAGAGAGGGAAGTTGAAGGAGAATTAGTAAGTATAATACACATTGAATTGATTGTCATGATTGTAACATTCAATGTTTTACAATACTTTGCAGAGTAGTGCAGTGCATCAAGAATCTGTTTTTCCAGAGTGGGGACGAGGCAATAAAACTATGTAACTGTTAACCTAGTCTTGCATAGCCAGACCTATCTCCACACTAGAACTGTGCCAGAGTTGGAGGAAGGTCTTGCTGAACCCATTATAATTCTGGTGTATCTGATTTCCATGTGCGTAAGATTACTTTTAAACAAGATATAAAACATCACTGTCATTACGGACATTAGGGTATGTCACAGTAACTGTTGCTCATGGAAAAATAAACAAAACTAGATAATTGTGTAAAAAAATGTAGATAGGCACAATACAGCTGGCAGGTGGAACAAAAATGGGCCCAGCGCAGCAGCTTAAAATGTCAAAATGTTGTGGAAAAATAAAATAAATCCTCTCTCACAAATAAATGTATCCATTTGCAGTGTACTAATCGTCAAACCCTGAAACCCTGATATTTCCTCTGACTATACCATCAACATCTCCAATCACTGCATTCCTCTTCTAGAGACTTACAGCAGAAACTTAAAAGTGAATAAAAAATACTCAAGCATGCACATCATAATCTAAGTTAAGTCAATAAAAGCACTTTATAAATCCCCTTGGGAAAATTCAGATGGGTAATTTTGTGTAGCTTGACCTAAGCCAAAAGACAACAGCCCATGTAGGTTGGCCTGAAAAATGCTTGGAATGAAGACTAGCTATATGCTGAATTATTGGAAAAATCTTGTGTAAATAATGCATTACTACATTGTGGCCTTTCCATAGTTACATTTAAATAGTGAATTTCACTTTTGGTTTCATATGGCTGTGGATGCACAGTACAACATAGCAGTATCCTCACAATTGTAAACAGCATACAAAAACTGTTTGCATTACCATTTTTCTTTAATAATCTCTACCCAAGACAATGGTTTTTCAACAATCCCCATAAATGAAAATAGTACATTACATTACATTTATTAATTTAGGTGACTCTTATCCAAAGCGACTTACAATTGCTGTTTATGTCAAAGGTTGCAGGCCTCTGGAGCAACTAGGGGTTAAGTGTCTTGCTTAGGGACACATTGGTGTGCCTGCTCTCTGCCAATACAGAGAGATCCAAGAGACCAATAATAAAATGCATGTAATCGTACATAACCAAAAGCTATTTAACATACCACATTGTGCAGGGCTGCCAGTCATAAAGATGTTCTGTCCTCCCCTGTGGCAGGAAGACAAAGACATTGTATTACTGTATGTTATTTAAATGTTGTACTTTAACAAGGAGTGAAAATATATTCATTGTTGACATAATTTGACAGTGGTGGTGGTTGAGGAGATTCCTCCCATGTAAAGTGCTTTGAGGACCCAGAAAAGTGCTATATAAATGTAATGAATTATTATTATAGTTTATATACTGCATATTTTGAATCATAGTCATCAAATAAGATCACTTCAAGCTAAAGGTATTTACAGGATGCCTACATATACAGCTCAATGATGTGACATAGACAACAGCATTTTATCAAGGTAACATTAAGTAATTGCAAAACAAGTTATACAACAGTTTTAGAATGTCATCAAGTGTTTTTTTCTATTTATTTCTTTTTAGGGTGGGGGGGGGGGGGGGGTGGGTGTCTTTAGTGGTAATGTTTGTTTTTTGGATAAATAACAAAAGTGATAAAAGCATTGTTTTTATAATCACATATTTGTTGCTGCATTTTAAGTAAAAATTAACTTGGTTAAGGTTTTGAAATGACAATTCCAATAGCATTATTTAACTAATTGAGAGGAAACACTGTCATCCAGTTAGTTATTGTCCTACCTTTCTGTTCCTTGTCTTTATTATTTCACGGACTGGGAACATTTCAAGCCGATTGTGAGGGCAATCTGTAATTGTAAGGAATATATTATTTGCACCAATGTCCACAATATGTGTAGTACTTTTTGTGCAGGAATCAATTCACAATGAACATATTTATGCATTTTTTCTACTGTTTGTCATCAGCACATTTAGCTCCTCCTAGTGAGATCTGATAACCACAGGAGTATCAATGGCTGCACATGGTTCTATTCAAAATCTTTGTTTCTTTGCCATCCCTTCTTTATGTTGTGTCTCCTAATGGACTGTTTACATTTTACATCGCTTTCCACAGAGCAGATATCTTTTACACTGGTATTCTTTACACATGGACTTTAACTTTGCAGCTCTCTAATTCAATGAAGCAGGGATGTGTAGAAAACCATCAATTCAATTATTATTTATAGAAAAAATAATAAAATAATATAGCATCTAGTATTATAGCATACAGTATAATTACAATCCTGAATCAGATCCATAATAAATCAATAATGTTTAGAGGGTTTACAAAAATCACATTAACTTCATGACGATTATGCGGGGGTAAAATGTCTGTACAATACATGCTGTGCATAGACTAAAACACACCTTTAATTTTTTGTGGTCTTTTACGTTGCTGTGGACCCTGCAGTGGTGGCTGCACAGCTGCGACCAGGTGTGCTGGTTCATGGATGGGTGGAGTTGGGTGTGGTGGTGTGTGGCAGGAAAGAGCCACGTGTGCTGGTTCATGGATGGGTGGAGCTGGGTGTGGTGGTTTGTAGATGGATGGAGCAGGTTGTGGTGAAGTGTGGTAGGAAGGAGACAGGTGTGGTGACGTGCAGACAGATGTAGTCTGGGTTGCTGGTGTGTCAATGGATGGAGCCTGGTTTTGTGATGGTGTGGCTGGTGCTTCCTGTTGTGGTGACTGGATATGGGTGGTAGGGGTTAAGTCACACGGCACCAAATGTAGCATGAAGTTCTCCTTTTCTTGAGGCAGCTGGTCTGGGTTGAGTCTTGTCCAACCTATAAATGGACATGGAACACACAAATATAATATATAAAATGCAATTAGGCCAAAGTGAAAATAAATGCAACCCCAAATCAACCTAGACCGTAAAAAAAGATGAACGTAGTGAATGTTGTTTTACCCACAGGATTCTGAAAGGCATGGGGCAGAGTCAAGGAAGAATGGAGAATGGGTTGCGTATGTGTTCTTTCAACAGCTGTTAAGTATCACCATTATTGTGTCACAGTCTAAGATGCAAAGAACATTTTCATCCATTGTAAACTTTGTGCGACCAGCAAAAGGTTTACAACCGCTAACATTTCTAAATCTAATTTATTGAAGCACAGCCATGTAAAACTTTTTAAAAAACGCCAGCGCTGACCGTTATGATGCTACTGCCAGTGATGCATGCACTCGTCGGGAGATTGGCATTAAGCAAAGTTGAATCTTCTGTAAAAACATTGAAAACTGCTCTTATATATACACACATTTGTTCAAAAATCGGGGTTGACTTGCTTTATTTGTTATTTCAGCCAGTGATGTTAGGAAACGTTATATGTTTTGAAAAAAAACATTGTCCATGCTGCTCTTATCAATATGCAATATGCTATTACATGCAGAGAGAGCAGCGATTGAGCGAGCTCCAAAGTGATTGAAGAGAGTGAGCAGTGTTAGTAAGAACAAAGCAGTGAATCAGATAAATAAAAGGTCTTCTGATTGTTTCACTTCGGTTACATTCTACAGCACAAATAAACATGGCCCCACCTCCACAGAACCCTGTTGGAAGGAGCCGCCAGCCTTTTATATATGTCTGCTATAAGTGTGTGTGTAGCTCAGACACACAGACCTGCATGACAGAGACAGAACACAGAGGAGTAATGTAACCTGGTTGCTATGTCACTAGCAGAATCAGAGTCCTTGCTTTTATTTTTCTGAGAAACCACAGGAAGTCCTGTTTACCATTTGCGCTAGCTTCCCAGATGAGTGTTTAGGTCAGTCAAAAAAATGCAGACTCTATGCAGGAATAACCCTGCTGCATCAATTTACATTATCCAAGTACTGACATTTTTATTGATTGGATTTAGCTGGAGGTCACTAATTTAGCTTTAGCACACTTCCAGTATCCTGCTTTGCTTGTCATCTGGCTGAAATGCAAACTGTGACTACATAAGTCTGCTGGTGGTCTTGTGCTAAAGCTTCCAGCATATTTGATTTGACAGTGAGTGTGACTCATTAAAAAGTTCAGCCTCAATGGCGCTCCCACTTTAGCTGCGGATTTCAAAAGTTACAATAACTTAAAAATACCAAGGAGATAGAAGTGAGGTATTTTAAAGCACAGGTGACCCCTGCCATCATCCCAAAGCAATTTTTGTTCTTGTTTTCCACAATACCAGCTCTTTAAAATGACTCTAGGTTGCAGCTAGGCTACAGCAAGATCAGAATTTCTAGTCTTTGCTGTTTGGAAATGTACAGGATAACACCAACAATTGTACAACGGAGAGTGAATATATGCATGTGTATGCATTTCAAGGTTAAATAAATGCAATCACACCTTCAACCATCAATTTGAAGATGGTATCCACATTGTCAAGGCATGTCTTAGCAGATGTGCTAAGTTGGGCATGCATTGGCAGCATTTGTTTAGTTTGGCACTTCCCTGTCACCACCTTAGGAGGATGTGCAATCAGCAGCAGGGGCTTCATGCCAAGGGCATACAACTTCTCAAGCTGGAACAGAGAGGTAGAGAGATCAATTAGATATATACACAAAACTGTAGTTTACAGCTGAATTTGTCCTCAAGCTTGATCTGAAGTTACATCAAAGCTAGAAAACATCTACAAACAATCAAACAATGATTTTTACATAATTTTTGGATAGATAAATGTGAGGATTTGTATGAGTTTCAACTCCCTAGACATAATAGTTTGGGGAAAAAAAGTAAACATTTATTATATTATTAATAGTGTGGATGTGAGGCAATATATTATACCAGTTAGCCTAATTTATTTGCTTATGTCAAAATAATAAAACAATTTCGGTGAATGAGATGATCGGAAAACTACATACCAGAATGGCAGCATCATCAAGAACGTGGGACTTTATGTTATTTTTTTCCATGGATGACAACCACTGCTTCTGCTGACGTTGAAATTTGTCCAGCTTTTTTTGGAGTCTTAGGTGTTGGGGTTGTGGATGTTTGCAGAATAAACCAATTTTAAGTCCGCAGTATATTTTTTCCCCGCAGTTTGGGCAGGTCTTTTTTTGTGAACCTCCAGGCATTTCTGAACAGAAATAGCTGGGAGTGAGAGAGATAGATTGAAAGAGTGATTAAAAGAGAGACAATAACAGAAAGAGTAATCGAAAGAGACAAGTGAGACAGAGAGAGAGAGACAAGAGAGAGAGAGAGAGAGAGAGAGAGAGAGAGAGAGAGAGAGAGAGAGAGAGAGAGAGAGAGAGAGAGAGACTGACGTATCGTTGCCGTGGTAACGACTGAAAGTCTTCTGGTTCAAAATAATAATTATTAATAATATTCGCTGCTATGACAGAAAAAGGCCTTAAACAAATTCACTAAAAAAAATGATAAAAGTAGGACGTTTGGTAAACTACAAAACATCATTTACGGACGCACGCGTAACGTGACGTATCGTTGCCGTGGTAACGACTGAAAGTCTTCTGATTCAAAATAATAATTATTAATAATATTCGCTGCTATGACAGAAAAAGGCCTTAAACAAATTCACTAAAAAAAAATGATAAAAGTAGGACGTTTGGTAAACTACAAAACATCATTTACGGACGCGCGCGTAACGTGACGTATCGTTGCCGTGGTAACGACTGAAAGTCTTCTGATTCAAAATAATAATTATTAATAATATTCGCTGCTATGACAGAAAAAAGTCGGAACTAATACACTATAATAAATGATAAAAGGGGGATGTTTCGTAAACTAGAAATCAACATTTACCGCCGCCAACTGTGTGGCGTTATTGAACCAGGGAATCCGTGTGTCCACCACGACAAATGAGCCCCATTGACTTTGTATGGGTGTTGTTTTCGTGATACCGACACGTAATTGTACACATTTACGTGCCACCACCACGTAAATCGAGGTTAAGGGGTCGTGTTCATTTCACGTATTTCTGGGATATAGACTTGAAAAAACAAGGCAAGCTAAAAATGCTATATGTGATGATTGATGATGTTGAAATTACGGACCCAAAATTCATAAGCAGAGAAATCTTTACATTTTTTAAGGATTTATACATATCCAATTTTTCACAAGTAGATTGTAATCTGTTTTTTGAAAGAATACAACCGTTTATTCCTTGCATTGATGTGGAATTTAGAGATCTTTGTGATGAGGACTTGCACATAGAAGAAATGGATAGGGCTATGCACAATCTTAAATTAAATAAATCACCAGGTCCGGATGGATTAACTTCAAGTTTTTACAGATTTTTTTGGAATTAATTAAAAGATTTATTGTTTAAGGCTTTCGTAGAGTCTATTGAAGAAGGCTTTTTGAGCCCCACTCAAAAACAAGGGTTAATTACATTATCCCAACTCCAGGTTTATAGATAATTTGCGTCCGATAACTTTGCTAAATACAGATTATAAAATATTTGCACATATATTCGCAGACAGACTTAAAAGAGGTATAAATAATATAATAAATGAATCGCAGTCGGGATTTTTCGCTCCAATAATAAATTAAATTGATCTTTGATTTGCTGGATTATAGTGATTGGATGAGGATGAGGGTTTTATTTTATTTTTAGATTTTAGAAAAGCATTTGATATGTTAGAGCACTCCTTTTTGTTCCAAACCTTACAGTCTTTTGGTTTTGGATATAGATTTGTGAATATTATAAGGATGATTTATTTGGATATGAATAGTTCAGTATCTCTTCCATTTGGAACGTCTCAAATGTTATCAGTTGGACGTGGTATAAGACAGGGTTGCCCCCTTTCTCCACTTTTATTTATTCTTGCAACAGATATGCTTGCCTCTTTAGTTATTCATGACTCGAGTGTTAAAAAATGGAAGATTTTCAAGGTTTTTTGGGAAATAATTGTAATAAGCCAATTAGCAGATGATACCACTTTATTTTTACAGGAGGCAGGTCAGATTCCTCTTTCTATTTATTTAGTTGATTTTTTTAAGAGTTTCAGGTCTGCAATTAAACGTCCAAATGTGAGCTTATGTCCATTCATCACTGTGACCTTACATCAATCAATGGCATCCCTGTTAAGGATACAATTAAATATTTAGGTATTACAATTACGAGAAACATAGAGAGATGCATGGAAGTTAATTTTATAGATAAGTTAAAAAAGGCCAAAATAATGGTTAATAATTGGTTACAAACAGACCTTTCTATTTTTGGCAGAGTTTTACTGTCCAAATCAGAGTTTTTGTCAAGGATCATTTTTCCAGCAACTGCATTAGCTCCATCTTCCTCTGTATCCAAATTAATTAATCGAGCTTTATACAATTTTATTTAGAAGAATAAATCTAATTTTATAAAGAAAACTGATATAGTTAAGTCATATGACAAAGGTGGCTTAAATATAATTGATTTTGAACACATGAATGGATTGTTAAAATTGAAATGGCTAAAATGTTTTTTATGCAATTCTAATAGTTTCTGGTTTACAGTTCCAGCGTCTATGTTTAAGAAATTCGGTGGTATTGACTTTTTACTTAAATGTGACTATCAAATATCTAAACTTCCAGTGAAATTATCTCCATTTCATCAACAAGTGGAAAATTACAGTGGAAACTAGCGCAGACTCATAACTTTATCATCTGGAATAATAAATACATTCTTCACAGAAACAAATCACTTTTTTATGAAGAATGTTTTTTACAGAAACATATGGTCTGTGAGGGATTTATTAGATGATTCTGGAGAGTTAATGGATTATACTGCTTTTACTCTTAAACATGGTTTTACATGTCATCCTAAACAATTCTTTACGGTAATATCTGTCTGGAATCAAATTATTAATCAAAGGTTTGTTATGTCATGGACAAATCACCCCATTTTTACCATCATTATAACTTTGACAAATTGAATTTACAAGTGAAAAATGCTCTAATAGTTATATTAGACCAAATTTGCGCAATATTCTCTACCCTTTTCGATCGGTAAGAAATCATTTGGATCTTTTTTTATTTTTGACAAGCAATCTCTTAAATATATTAGAACCGCATATTTAAAATTTCCGATTCATCCTAAAGTCAAAGAAACTCATTTTACAATTTTAGCTGATATTTATCCTTCTAGCGAGTTTCTAAATATGAGATTTAATATTGAAAAAGCTCTTTGTAACTCCTTTACAGAGAATACTGAGCACATTTTTTCACTTGTAAATTCTCGCATGCTTTTTGGGATCGAGTGCAGAAATGGTTGAGTGAGAAAAAGTTTGCTGTATTGAACTTGTCTTTTATAGATAATAAATGTGGGAATTACAAAGAAGAAGGTAAAGTAGGGTTTTTTATTAAAAATATTTTGTGGTTAGCCAAACATTTTATACATAAATGTAGGTTTTTTAAAATCTCCCCCCGTTTGTAGTTTTCAAGAATTATCTGGTTCAGTACCTAAAAATCCTGTCAAAGATTACAAATAAAAATGCAGTGATTTTGTTAGATACAATTGAAGAATATAATCTGTTATACAATTATTATTATTTTTTTAGTACCCTGGTGACTTCACGTTGTAATTTGTATTTATTTTATTATTATTTTGTAGTTCTTTTTTTGTGTGTGTGTTTTATTATATTTTTATTTTTGTGTGTCAGCCCATGTAATGTAATATTTTGATGTTTGATTAATAAAAAAAGAAAAAAAGAAAAAGAAAATCGATCCTCTTACGGGGCAGGTTGTACATTTGACAGTTCAGCAATTTAGTTAAACACTTGTGGTAACTTTTCTGAATCTTCTATTACAACAGTATCAACAGTGCGAACTACAGGGCACAACGGAGTTAAAGGCTCCTTTGATTTTACTTTCTTCCAAAACACTAAATAGCAACAAAAACTACCACAAGAGTTCCCCAAACACTTGTTTTGTCCCATTCCACGAGATATTTGCGTGTGGTGTCTATAAGTTGATTTTGAGGCAATTTGATCATTTATTTATTTTTAAAAGTTGCAAATTTATGTAGCTAAAGAAAATCCATTCATATTTTTTTATTTGATTTGTAAATCGTATTTATTGTTTGTTTTTATTTTATTACTTTATGCACCATTGATAAAATCCAACATTTGATCTAGAATTATTTTATTTCCACTTGCATTCCCCATATTTTAATTGACCTTTTTTATTGAATTGTATCTGTGTATATTAGTTCCACCTCTATTTTTTTACTCTGATGTACACAGTTTACATTAGGTATAGGGAGAGCATGTATAGGGCTACAATAGTACTACTATGTCTAAAACAAACAAACAAACAAACATAGGATTAGGCTACTATGCACATATATATGATGGTGCTAGATATTAGAACTTTGATATGTCCATAAATTACATTTTTCCAATAACTTTTTTTATTTTTTGAAAATAGTCGGCCAATTACATACCAAAGAAGACATTTATTTTTGTTTGTCTGGTAAACATGTTACATCTGCATCAAATTTCTATTTGGCAATTTTACATGAACTGCTGAGTCAATCTCAGAGTGAGTGAGTGAGTGTGTGTGTGTGTGTGTGTGTTAAAGAGTGAGTGAGAGAGAGAGAGTGTGTGTGTGTGTGTGTGTTAAAGAGTGAGTGAGAGAGAGAGAGAGAGAGAGAGAGAGAGTGTGTGTGTGTGTTAAAGAGTGAGAGAGAGAGAGAGAGAGAGAGAGAGAGAGAGTGTGTGTGTGTGTGTGTTAAAGAGTGAGTGAGAGAGAGAGAGAGAGTGTGTGTGTGTGTGTATGAGAGAGAGAGAGAGAGAGAGAGAGAGAGAGAGAGAGAGAGAGAGAGTGAGAGAGTGAGAAATTTCTGAATGATCCCACATGCTGAATGAGTTTAGTGACAGTCAACGGGATGCAGCAGCGTGTTTACAGCCGGTGCAGCATGTGAAAGTCCAGTACAAGCGACATGGTCCTCTTTTTGCCCCCTAGCTCGGGCGATATACATTTTGCAAATCTTTTATCATGTAAAGTAGGGTTCGTTAGCTTTGCGTGACACACACTCCAAAGGATTAAATAAAAACACCGGAGAGAAACAGCTCGTGAACAGTTGTCTCTTTTTTTACTCACTCACTCCGCGCTCAGAAAAACAACACCAACTTGCAATACAGCCAATCAGAAAACAGGAAGATGAACAGTGAAGTAAATCAAGATTTTTAACCAGAACACAGATTCCAGACTTTAACCCACTGTCTCCCATTTATATATAACATATATATATTTAACCTTACATTTCTTCCTCCACCCCCTTAAGAAACGTCCCCGTTTCTTTACAATTACATCCATTGAACAAAGCTAGTGAGTGCTAAGGAAACAGAACCAACGAAATGAAACAAAACACAAAAAAAAAAAACAACTGTAAGCCATACCAGGACCACAAGCATGTAGACACTTTTACGTCAAAACATAGTCCTTTAAATACTCAGGCAGTTTAACTTGACGTCGACCTAGGCATGCAGCCAGACCAGAACTTGAACTCGGAATAAGAGGAGTGCTCACAGGCAGCTGGTCTACCAGGGGAGGGTGAGGTCCAGGATCAAGTGGCGCCCGTGGCCGGATGGGATCCTTAGACATTCCCTTAGATGTGCACAGAACAATTTGTGGGGGTTTGAAAGGTAAGGCACCTGATAAAGCGGTCAAGGATTGGAAAGGATCTGGAGTAGAGGGAGCATTTTGTTTCTCTTTTTGCAGGACAGGTGCACAATATGGTCGCAGTCTGTTATAATGGACAATTTGACATTTATCTGATTCGTCTAACAGATAATGTATTCTGTACGTGACACCCACATCACCCTCTGACTCCAAACAGTCCACAACTTCAAACGGTCCTTTCCAATGAGGAGCAAGTTTCTGCCTGCTAGTGGTAGGGTCATGCAGCCACACAAAGTCTCCCCGTTGATAAGGAGTAAACTTCAGATCCTTATCATAGTGTCGCTTTTGCTGAAGATATGCATGTTCCCTGTTTTGGGTGGCAATAGCGAATACATCTTGAAGTTTACGCATCAGGTTAACAGCATAATCTGACGGTGAATTAGATGGAGAATGCGGTACACAATTTGGCAACAGCAGGTTAGCCGGCAATCTGGCTTCTCTACCATGCGTGAGGAAAAAGGGAGTGAAGCCAGTCGACGAATGGGGACTAGTATTGTACGCTAAAGCCACCTGGCTAAGGTAATCATCCCATTCCCCTTGCTGTTGCTGCAAGACCTTGGCCAACTGATCAATGAGGGTTCTATTGAAACGTTCAACCATACCATCACATTGTGGATGATATGGGCTGGTTCTGGTCTTATGAACGCCCAACATTTGGCAGAGATGTTTAACAAGGTCAGACTCAAATTGTCGCCCTTGGTCTGTATGTAAGACCTCTGGAATGCCATGCTCACAGACAAAATTTTCGAAAAGACACTTAGCCACTGTGGTAGCCTTCTGGTCTGGAACAGCATAAAGGTTAACGTATTTAGAGAAGTAGTCTTGAACAACAAGAACATACCGGTTTCCTCGACATGTAATAGGAAGTTCAAGAATATCTGCGGCTACTTTCTGAAATGGTGCTGTCGCTACCACTGTTTTCATAGGTGCTTTTTGACCAGGGATTGGAGTGCGTCGGGCATCACAAGGAACACACTTCTTACACCACTCGCGTATGTCTCGGGACATGAAAGGCCAGAAGCAGAGCTGTTGCGCCTGTTGCAGGACTTTTTCGGCTGATAGATGACCAGCAATTAGGTTGCCATGGAGGGACTGAAGGACTTGTTCCCTTAAAATTTTAGGTACAATGACCTGAAAAATCACCGATTTGGTGACTGGACTAACAATTTCACGACAGAGGAGACCATTGTGTACGGTTAACCTGAAGTATTCTTTCCACAAAGCTCTCTCCTCAGGCGACCGTCTGTTCATCTTCCTATATGATGGTTTGCGGCCTCTGATCTTCCAACTCACAATTTCCTTCAAAACTGAATCCTGTTGCTGCTGCTCTTTGAAACTCGATTCAGCAGTAGCCAACTGCAGAATGAGAGAGGAGGTCCTCCCAGTTTCTTGCTCAACACAGGCGATTGATTTTGGTATATCATGGGTCAGGCCGACCGACTGAACCTGTTCTTTCGGTTCCTGCCTACTTGATAATCGACAGCCGCCATTATCGGACAGTGGTGTGCTAAGATCAGGCTTCTCAGATGAACAGACTGCGTTTTCAAATTCTGAGCCGGATTCTTGTCGACGTGACAGAGCGTCGGCATTTGCGTGACTTTGTCCTTTCCTGTATATGACTGTCCATTCAAATGGATCCAATTCCAGGGCCCAGCGGGCTCGCCGACCAGTGCGATCACTGTCAATAGGGATTTTCCTCAGGCCCAGTAGGGGTTTGTGATCTGTAATGATGAAGAAGGGCTGCTTGTACAAATAGTGGCGGAAATGTCTGACAGCCCACACAATGGCCCAAAGTTCTCTATCATACGTAGACCATTTCTTTTCAGCCTTGGTGAGAACATGGCTGGCATAAGCTACCACTGTTTCTTGAGTCCCTTTTTCCTGGGCAAGGACAGCTCCTATAGCCGATGCAGAGGCGTCTGTGTACAAATGGAACGGCCGGTGAAAATCTGGGAAAGAAACAATAGGCGGATGAGACAGGGCATGTTTCAAATAAGCAAATGCCTCCTGACAATCCGTAGTCCAGTGGAATCCAACATTTTTCTCTGTCAGTCTATGGAGAGGGACTGCATGGTGCGCAAAGTTCTTAATGAACTTCCTATAGTAGGAGCACAATCCTAAAAATGCCCTGACTTCAGTAGGTGAGCATGGGATAGGCCAATCATGAACACTCTGAACATTCCGTGGATCAGGTTGGACCCCCTCTTTAGATACAATGTGACCCAAAAACTGAACCTCACTCGTAGCAAACGAGCATTTGGAAGGATTGAGTTTTAACCCATTGGATTTGAATCTGGAAAAAATTTCCTCCAAATGCTTAAGGTGATCCTTAAAGGTCTGACTGAAAATTAAGACATCATCCAAATACACCAAGCAAGTTTTCCAAGGCAGCCCACGCAGAACCATCTCCATTAACCTCTGAAAAGTTGCTGGGGCATTTGTCAGACCCATGGGCATAACTTTAAAATGGTACAGCCCACTACCTGTGGTGAAAGCGGTTTTTTCACGATCTTCTTTGTCCAATTCAACTTGCCAATACCCCTGCTGCAGGTCTATTGTGGAGAACCAAGCAGATCCTGACAAAGCATCTAATGCATCGTCGACTCTTGGAAGGGGATGAGAGTCTTTTATGGTTACAGCATTTAGTTTCCTGTAATCCAGGCAGAATCGCCATGTGCCATCCCGCTTGCGTACCAAAACTATGGGTGCTGCCCAGGGGCTATAACTCTCTTCAATGACATCTGCTTTTAAGAGTTTTTCCACTTGTTGCTGTATCTCTTGTCTTTGTTCAGGTGTCACACGATACGGCCTCTGTTTGATTGGCATAGCCTCCCCTGTCCGAATCCTATGCCTAATTATTCCGGTCCTACCTCTGTCATCAGAGTTTTTACTGAAAATTTCAGAATACTTAGTAAGCAGCTCTGTTAAGGATTCCACTTGAGCTGCAGACAGGTTAGAATGATCAATTGACACAGCTGGGTCAGTGACACAGGGATCAGATAAAACATTGCAACATTCTCCCTCCAAAACTGTTGTGTCAGTAGAAGAAAGAAAGTGAAACTCACCAAGATGTTGACCTGCATGGAGTTCAATGTCTTCTTCTGTGGTGTTCAGAACTTGCACCAAAGTCAGGCCATTTTGAACCTCACTGAGGGTGTGCGCAACGGCTACATTACTAGCCGGGTTGGGCTCCAGGATACCTGTGTAGTCAGTTGGCACAGGAGATACAGCCGTCGCTCCTGCCACGCACGCTGTGATAATCGTTTCACTCCATGCGGGTAGTTTGGTAGATGCAAGCACTGAAACATTACAACAGGCTGCCGCTTTATGTCCTGTAGGAAGCAGAGGTAGCTCAACATTCCACAAAGACAATTTCTGATTGACTACATCAAGGAGAGCATGGTGTTTTTGTAGGAAGTCCCAGCCAAGGATGACTGGATGATGTGCACCTCTAACAACCTGGAAATCATGTTGCAGTAATTCTTTACCAAGTCTCATGCCTAGCACTAAGACACCTATGGTGTCCAGACACTGCCCCGTGACAGAACGTGCAAGTACCATGGAAGTTTTCATGGGACGTTTCTTTAACATGGGATGCGAATGTCGAAAATCTTCCCCCACAATGGAAATAGTAGAGCCAGTGTCCACGAGGGCAGAGACCTCCACTCCTTCCACAATCGCCAACACATTTGCTGACACCTTGTTATGGGGTTGTGTGTGCTCATCATTTGTATTAAATACTGTCAAATCAGTGCGGGGCCAGGAGGCTGAAACTGATGTTTGCCCCTCAACATCAGCTAATGGAAGTTTCCCGGCTGTTGTTTGAATGACTGCTGGCTGTCAGGTGACCTAAAGCGTACACTGCGTCGGCTCTGAGGGCTCCCATCTCTACTCCACTGCCTGACAGGACTAGGGCTGCGGGGCCGTCTGTAGTCATCAGTATGATACCTACGGTCTTGACTGGATGGGGCACCCCCTGGAGAATAATAGGGCTTAGCTCTGTCACCTCCCCGTGACTCATCATTGTCACATTGCATTGTGCGATGCCAGTCATTCAGCACTGCAACATCCTTGTGCCGTCTATTAGGTGCATGGGCATTATCAGAATGATATCGCGAACTGTGGTGTGTTGGAGAAGGGCCGCGCGTCATCCTGGGCTGCTCCCTAACTAAAGGAATTTTGTTCCTCTCCCAGTACTCCAAACATTCTGTAAGATGAGCGTTTTTGTCTTGTAGCTGGCGCACATCATTTTTCAGCTCATTCACGGTCAACGTTAACTGTTCCACTGCCCTAAGTAATTTCCCATCACTGTGATCGGACTGCACCATAGCCACTTGAGTTTGGGTTTGGGGCACTTGATTTGACCCAACATGGAGTTGCATAGCTGCACGGGCCCTTTCACATCGGCATGCAACAATAAGAGCTTCGTCAATATCCGTTGCACCTTGTTCATGAATCTTTGCTTGCAAGGCTGGATCTAAACCAGCCACAAAACGTCTGAATTTCTCACCCTCCTGGGCAGTACGATCATAATCAGGAAAAGCCTCTAAAACTAGACGAGTAATATCAGCACTGTACACTTCTAAACTTTCACCAATCTTGCGGGGGCGAGCATTCACATGAGTTTGGAAGAATGGCAATGAATGTTGGAGGCCAAAGACATGCCTTAGCCTGTCTTTCACTGTATTGTAGCTAGTCTTTACAGAATTAGGAAGACTGTCCCAGTACAAGAAAGCAGCATCTGACAGCCGTGTTGGCAATACTGAAGCCAACATGTTCATCATGTCTGTACCTTGTGGTGTCATTGCTTGCACAGCCACCTCAAAACGACGAGCCCTACTGGAGAATGATTCTGTTCCATCACCCTTAAAAGCTGCCGGGAGCTCGATATGCAAACTGCCTGCGGCAGAAGGTGCAAGAGGCGGCATCCTGTCCGCGTTTCCACTAGCGTTGGGCGGATCGGCGGAAGCGTCCGCCAACGCAGCACCCGCGTCATCTTCAGACATCCCTGTAATTCGTTTTGTATCTCACCCGTACGTTGAGAGGCGTTGCGTTGTTTCGTCTAGTCCTTGTGCAATAGCACTGTGCACAACCGGTGACAATAAGAGTGTAATGTCCAAATGGCGCCAATATCGAGTGGCAAAGTTCATAAAACTCCACGAAAAGCGCCAAAAATGCAAAATAATGACCCAGCTGCCACCAATGTAAAGTAGGGTTCGTTAGCTTTGCGTGACACACACTCCAAAGGATTAAATAAAAACACCGGAGAGAAACAGCTCGTGAACAGTTGTCTCTTTTTTTACTCACTCACTCCGCGCTCAGAAAAACAACACCAACTTGCAATACAGCCAATCAGAAAACAGGAAGATGAACAGTGAAGTAAATCAAGATTTTTAACCAGAACAAAGATTCCAGACTTTAACCCACTGTCTCCCATTTATATATAACATATATATATTTAACCTTACAATCATATATCATGTCACGCGTGAATGTGAGCTGGATTATTACTGTGCTCGCGGTGGAGCTCGCGGTGCTCTCCGCTGCGCGTGCACACAGCTGTCGCGAGGTGAAAACGGCGTTCCAGGTGCGTCAGATCGGTCCGCTTAAATGGGTGCCGGAAACACCTGCTACAGGTAAGTCCAAACGACACGGTCAGTTACTCATATATGGAAAAACTCGAAGAGGGCCATTAAGACAGGGTATCGTTTTAACAATGGCGAACATTGAAATGCATGACTTTTTGTCGTCCTTGCTTCGAAATGTTCAAGTGTAACCATAGTTTCCATCAGAACATCATCGTTACTCTGCCTTTCAGCTTTCTTAATTTCATGCTTAATACTTTTCATTATTGAAGTATAGCCTAATATTAACTCATAATATTAAAGTTAGACCTGGGGGCCTGTGTAACTCAGGCAAGTATCAATGCTGACTACCACCCCTGGAGTGGCCAGTTCGAATCCAGGGTGTTCTGAGTGACTCCAGCCAGGTCTCCTAAGCAACCAAATTGGCCCGGTTGCTAGGAAGGGTAGAGTCACATGAGGTAACCTCCTGGTGGTCGCTATAATGTGTGGTTCTCACTCTTAGTGTTGCGCCTGGTGAGTTGTGCATGGATGTGTCAGAGAATCGCATGAAGCCTCCACACGCTCTATGTCTCTGCAGTGCCTTAACCTGCTCAACAAACCATGTGATAAAATGCACAGAATGACAGTCTCAGATGCAACTGAGATTCATCCTCTGGTACCCAGAGTCACTACTTCATCATGAGGATTTAGAGTGCATTGGCAATTGGGCATTCCAAATTGTGGAGAAAATAAATAAATAAATAAATAAACAAACATTTAGGCCTACTACAGATTGAGTATTTCTAGAAATAAAGAAAATCTTTATAAACCATATCAAGGGAAATAATAGGCAATATTGTGCATCACTTGTCCCTTAAAAATGGTCAAAATAAATAATCAACAGTCTATAGTCATCAGCCTACCATTATTGCTAAAATTTAAAGGGATATTTTACACCCAAAAATAAAAAATCTGTTGTAATTTTTTTATGCTCATGTTGTTCCAAACCTGTATGTCTTTAGTTCTTCTGTGGAATGCGAAGATGTTAGTCACAGTCACCTTTACTTTTATTGCATTAACTTTTGGGTGAGCTATTACTTTAACCTGTTTCTTCTGACAGAGAAAGATTATGTTATTTACCTTATTTTAATTAATGTTAATAGATCTCTGGTCTCTCAGTTTTTAAGTTTCATTGATTTTTTTTCCCAGAGAATTTAAGGTAGTGCCCATGTCTGCTTTAAGGCTCTCGACTCAACTGTAGATAATATGTCTTGGTAAATTTCAGACAAGGATCATGTCAGGTTAATGGATTCAGTGTTGACAGATACATTCAGCCAGCTGCTTGGACACATGACTCAGCAAACAGGAGTGTGCTCTGCTGGAATGACACCGGCTGAGCTCACCGGTTACAAATACCCCGGGCCAGAGTTCTCACGGTTTATGGATGTGCAGCCAGATCCAGTTTTCCTATGAAAAGGGTGCTCAATCCAGTTCCTCGAAATGGACTCTTTTCCTGCATAGTTTAGTTCCAACTCTTATCAAACACTCCTGAACCAAACCTGATCTAGCCTAGTCAAGGTCTTTGGGTTCATTTGTAAAGGTGACTGTAAAGAGGAGGAGGGCGGGGCCGGGTTGTGACTATGCATGCCCGGCACCCAATTGGGCTAGTCAGCCGAGGAGAGGATTAAGTGCAGCGGAACCCAACAGTTTGGGAGAGAGAGAGCCACATGCAGCTGCCATGTGTGTGTTTGTGTTGTGCGTCTTTTTCTTTAAATTAAATATTATTTTGACTGTTCAGCCAGTTCCAGTCTCCTCCTGTCCCATTTCAACCTTGTTACAGTGACTGTGTCTGAAACGGAAGGTATGCTGCCTTTCTATGACATCCTTTCCTCTGTAAATCAAAACGCGATGTTAGGCAGAATGACCTTTCACTTTTGTTGTATCGAAACAAAAAGATGCAATGAAAGTGAACAATGACAAACATCTCCTTTTGTGTTCCACGAAAAAAGTAATACTGGTTTGGTACAAAATACGATTGAGTTAATGAAAAATAAGATTGAGTTTTTTAGGTTATCTGTCCTTTCAAAAGTAGTGTTTGATGGGCACCTTTGACTTCAGGTGTGCCTGATCACACTCAGTCAGTTATGTGCCATTTAAGTGCCCCTCCTTTGGCATAATGTTGATTACCACAAAAATGAATTTGTTCTTTAAAAAAGTGGGTGAGGCACTTGCAATGGAAATTAATGGGGTCTAATTAAAAAAAAATGAAATACTCACTGTTTCAAAAGTATAGCCACATGACGTAAACAATGTGAGTGTTAACATGATTTTAGTGTGATAAAATCTTACACAAGTTTTAACAGAAGATTGAATGACCCGGTCGGCGCTTTTATAAAATTGTAAGCTTTACATTTCTGCCTTTAACCCCCCCACCACACACACACACACACACACACACACATTCAATTCCAATTTCATTTAAAGAAGAGGAGGGATGAGTTCAAATTAATTTTTGTGGTAATCAACATTATGCCTTAAATGTGGTCAATTGAGCATAACTTTACTGAACGTGGAATATACCTTACTCTCGTTTACTACAACATAATTTACTTTCAGTCAAGGTGAGTAGTGAAACACCTTTTCTTTGTCCGAGAGGCATATTTCTGGTTGAGTAGCAGGCACATCTGTACACTTCAACAGACTTGGAGAGCGACACAAGGGAAAGGTCAGGTTATTTTGTGTATTTAATTATTTTGTGTATAATCCTGTAAAACAACGCAGCACGTGCAAATAAACCACACTATTACATCTCCATGTGTCTTTAAAAAAAGGACTGATTTTCTATGACTTCTTTTTTTTATCCCCCGTTCTCTCAATTTGAAATGGCCAATTCCCACTACTTAGTAGGTCCTTGTGGTGCGCAGTTACTCACCTCAATCTGGGTGGTGGAGGACAAGTCTGAGTTACCTCCAGGTCTGAGACAGTCAATCCACGCATCTTATCACGTGGCTCGTTGTGCATGACACTGCAGAGACTCCGCATGTGTAAGCTCATGCTACTCTCTGCAATCTACGCACAATTTACCATGCACCACACTGAGAGTGAGAACCACTAATCGTGACCATGAGGAGGTTACCCAATGTGACTCTACCCTCCCTAGGAGACCTGGCTGGAGTCACTCCGCACACCCTAGATTTGAACTCATGACTCCATGGGGTGTTAGTCAGTGCCAAAACCCAGGACCAGTGCCAAAAAAAAGGTTCACTTGCCAAATGTTTTTTATTTATCACAAAAACCCAAATTTCACAGTTTTTTGGCCCTGGCACAAAATGACCAGCTAACATAATTTCACTAATCATATCAGCAGCACCTGGGAAAGTGTGAACGAGTACTAGTCAAGTGAAATCACTCTAGAATTCTGATTGGATAATAAGAGGAGACTGATTGCTATAAAAGGAGGGAAGAAGTGCTTCCAATCATTGTGTTCTTGTTAGCAATGGTTACCTCTAAAGAAAGACATGTAGCCAACATCGCTTTACCTCACATGCAAGGAAATTGCGGCAAAGAATATTGCACCTGAAAGAACCATTTACTGGATCATCAAGAACTTCAAGGACAGAGGTTCAACTGCAGTGAAGAAGGCTTCAGGACATCCCAGAGTGTCCAGCAAGCGCCAGGACAGTCTCCTCCTAAGGAGTCATCTACGGAATCGTGTCACCACCAGTGCAGTGCTACATATTTGTACTGTATAACTAACTAGGTGGTGGACAATCTGAGTGACTTGTCATTTAGTTGGTCTTGAGGATTTTTATAAATAGACTGATTTAGCATCATAAGACATCAGATAAATTTTTCTTAAAGGTTGTTCACATAAGACACTCTCTTGTGTTCAAAAACAGCTGGACGAAGCATAGCGGAATAGAACAGAATGTAGGGTATTGAGACATAATGTAAATCTTTTTCATTCAAGTTTTTAACTTCAGTTAAAACACGAAGCTGATAGTACAAGATAAAAACAGTGCAAAATGCAACACAACAGCCAAAGACATCTGTAAGCATGTGCACAAAAAATATCAGTAACTTTTCAATGTACAAAAACTATCATGAAACTGAAGGCGGTTACACACTGGATGAGAAGTGCCACGCCACATTGCGGCTAGGATACGGTACAGGTATCAAACAAGGGGCACGTTGATGCGGTTCCAGTTGCAGACAGTACACTAAACGTTTCCATGGTTTTTACCTTCTTCAAGAATGAAGAACGCTAAAGTAAATAAACTTGGTGCTTTGATAATAATTTGGGTTGAATTTAATGGAAAATTTGCGAGTTGCGCTCTGTGGAATGGCAGAAAATGCATCAGCCTACGGAGTCCTAACTGGGCACCGCTGACAGACACTGAGTGGTGGTGACGGTGTATGTACCTTCATTGAAAAAATTTGTTTAGAATTTTAGAATGCGCCATGTCTTCCGCCAGACATGTCCGGTGTTTGACACCCCCTTTACTCCCCTTTCAAAAAGTATCTCTTAATTTATCCAATTTAAAGCTCTGCCACTTAAAATATTAAAAGTAATATTTCATCATTTTTAAAACAATCCAGAGGTAAATCTAGAGATAGGTAAACTAGTCAATTTGACTAATAAATCGCCAAGGCGGCGTATGCTCCCGCCACATGTCACAACTCGCCCGTCGTCTCCTCCTTTGGAGCCAGCACTGACTCAAGTCGCTGTGTGCCACTCACATCCCCGGTAACCTCAATGTGATAGCGGACACGCTGTCACGATAACGCTTGCCTGGCGGAGAGTGGAGGCTTCACCCCCACTCGGTTCAGCTGATTTGGGAACGGTTCGGCAAGGCCCGGGTAGACCCCTTTGCCTCCCGAGAGACCTCCCACTGCCCGCTCAGAGGCTCCCCTCGGGGTAGATGCACTGGCACACAGCTGGCCGGTGGGGCTGCGCAAGTACGCATTCTCCCCAGTGAGCCTTCTTGCACAGGTGCTGTGCAAGGTCAGGGAGGATGAGGAGCAAGTCACTCCCGTGGCTCCTTACTGGCCTACCCGGGCCTTGTTCTCGGACCTCGTAGAGACATTCTTTCTCAGGAACGGGGCACGCTCTGGCATCCGCACCCATCTTTCGGCGCTCAAGAGTGACCCCTAGTGTCGCTTCTTCGACACGACGTCTCATTCCCTCCATCAGGGAACGGAGGTTAAATACGTAAACTAGACGATTACATTACATTCTATTTGAGCTTCAAATCATGATTGTGCCTTTTAGACTGCAGATATCAAGATTTATAGAAATAAGGGGTTACATTTTGATCTGTTCTTATAAAAAAATTAAAAAGCAGATTGCTTCAGAAGACATGGATTAAACCTCTGGAGTTTTTATGAATGACCTTTATGCAGTATTTGTGTCCTTTTTGGAGCTTGGAAGTGTTAGCCCCCATTGACTTGCATTGTATGGACAAAAACACTTAATATGCACAATACAATGTCATAAGAGTTTGAGACTGCATAAGGCAGGGGTTGCGTTAACCCAAAATTATCCGTCATTTACAGATTTTTTTTAAATGGACTGATAATTCCAAATGTTGTCCATCAGTATTTTTAATTTAGAAAGTATGTAATTAAATGACTGGAGTTCCAAATATAGGCATTACCATGGAGTTATTTTATATATAAACCAATTTGTATTTATTTTCCTGAAAAGTTTTACTATATCCTGATATATATCGTTATCATGATATAAAATTATTCATATCGTGATATTAGATTTTAGTCATATCACCAACCCCTGTTTGGGGCCGATATACATGCCAATGAACATGTTTTTAATTAAATGCTGCAAAACTGAACATTTCAATATTATCTTTTGAAAAATACTGATATTATTATAATTTTTTTTTAATAAAGTGTAGGGAGCTCCCAGCAGCATTTCATTCAAGTTTTACATTCATTCTTGAGTTTGTTTTCCCCGGCCCCGGCCCCTGCTTCGCCTGTTTGTTATTGGACTGATCTCTTGGCTCTGACTCTGTACTTGGTTTAACTACGCTTCTCTGGTTTTGCTCCTTGTATTTATTGCCTTTGGCATAAGGAAATAATTAAATTTTTTGTTGTTCGTTCACCCAGAGATTCTATAGTTTTAGGCCATCCTTGGCGATGTCTCCATGACCCACATATTTCCTGGTGCACGGGGGATCTATTGAGCTTGAATAATTACTGCTTATCCCATTGTCTTAGTTTGCCCATTTTTTCAACCTCAGTGGAAAGCCCAGAAATTAAGTCCGCTGTACCCATTTCCTGTATTCTGAGTATTCTGAATATGCTGATGTTTTCGAAAGAACTCTGACCGCCCTTCCTCCACAACGTAGCTGGGACTGCGCTATCGATCTACTACCGGGGTCTTCTCTCCCCAAAAGAGAGTGTACCCCTTGACACTCCCAGAATCTAAAGCTATGGAGTTTTACATTGATGAGGCCCTAAACCTTGGCATAATTCTTCCGTCCACTTCTCCAATTGCGTTAGGGTTCTTCTTTCTGGAGAAAAAAGATGGCGGACTCCGTCCTTGTATTGATTATCGTGTCTTAAATAATGTAACAGTGAAATTCACATATCCCTTGCCTCTTTTCCAACCGACCCTGGAACATGTCAGTAAGGCTCAGGTATTTACCAACCTCAACCTCAGGAGTGCATACAATCTCATTTGCATCAGGGAAGGAGACGAATGGAAAACTGCTTTCTTAACCACTAGGGGGCACTACGAATATTTGTTTATGCCATATGGCCTTGCTAATGCACCTTCGGTGTTCCAATCCTTCATGAATGAGATTTTTCGGGACATGATTGACCGGTTCCTGATTATATACATTGATGACCTGTTAATTTACTCTTATAGCCTGTCTGAACACACAGGTCATGTTTCTATGATGTTGCAAAGGCTCAGAGAACACCGCTTATTTGTCAAATCTTTTTAATTTGTCTACTTTTTGGGCTATGTCTTGTCTGCCGGCATGATGAAGATGGAGACCAACAAGGTATCTGCAGTCCAGTCCTGGCATGAAACCAAGATGCTGAAGGAACTACTGCATTTTCTTGGCTTTGCTAACTATTATAGGTGCTTCATTCGGAACTTCGGGAAGATAGCTGCACCCCTCACTGCTCTGACACAAGATAAACCCAAAACCCTAACTTGGACACCCTCTGCTCAGCAGGCTTTCCAGACTCTGAAAGACGCATTCACCTGTTCCTCAGTTCTGAAACAACCAGATCCTACTCTGCCCTTTGTTGTGGAGGTCGACACCTCTGAAACGGGTGTTGGAGCTGTACTCTCACAGAGGCACGGAGCTCCGGCAAAATTGTACCCTTGTGCATTCTACTCCCATAAGTTGTTCCCCCCAGAACAAAATTATGATGTTGGAAACAGGGAGTTACTGGCTATCAAATTAGCCTTAGAGGAATGGCGTCACTGGTTGGAGGGTTCTAGTTATCCTTTCGTTGTTCTGACCGACCATAAGAACCTGGAATACATTCGCTCAACCAAACGATTAAACCCCAGACAGGCCAGATGGGCAATGTTCTTTGCTCGTTTCAACTTTTCGGTAACCTACCGCCTGGGGTCAAAGAACACAAAGGCCGATGCCCTGTCCAGGATTTTTTTATAGTGAATACAAACCCGCAGAGCCTGATACTATCCTTCCTGCTTCATGCCTGGTGGCCCCAGTGAGGTGGGAATTATTGTTGGCTATACAACAAGCTCAAGGGAATGAACCAGCACCACCTCAAACTCCTCCTGATAAGATGTATATACCTGCTGTGGTTCGCCCCCAATTGATGCAATGGGTTCATACATCCCTTTGTTCTGGTCATCCGAGTATCACTCAAAGTTTTGGTGGCCCTCCTTAGCTGATGATGTCCGTGACTGTATCCTGTCCTGTCCCGTCTGTGCCCAATCAGAGACTCCTTGCAGCCTGCCAGCTGGACTTCTCCATCCGTTGCCTATAGCCAATCGGCCATGTTCTCATATTGCCATGGACTTCATTACCGACTTACCACCCTCTGACAATTGCACGACTATTCTGGTAGTTATAGACAGGTTCTTGAAGATGTGCCATTTGGTCCCATTATCCGGACTGCCCAATGCCACCTAGCTTGCAGACATAATAATCAATCACATATTCCGGAATTTTGGCATTCCAGAGGAGATTACTTCAGACAGAGGAGCCCAATTCACATCCAGATTTTGGTGAGAATTTTGTGACAGACTGGGCATCCAACTCAAGTTCTCCTCTGGGTACCACCCACAAACCAATGGTCAAACTGAACATCTGAATCCAGAAATCGGTAAATATCTCAGAGCCTATTGTTCACAGAACAAAGCAAACTGGAACACCTACCTCCCTTGGGCCGAATATGCCCAAAACTCTCTTGTCAGTTTGTCTACCCAGCTTACCCCGTTTCAATGTGTCCTGGGTTATCAACCACCTCTGTTCCCGTGGGAGGCTGAGTCGAGCGATGGTCCTGCTGTGGATACCTGGGCCCAAAGGTGTACTCAAGTCTGGAAAGCTACCCATGATCATCTGCAACGTGCCACTCAAACCCAGAAATGTAAGGCGGACCGTCGAAGCAGACCCACACCCATTTTCCATCCGGGCCAGCGGCAGTGTGGTTATCTACCCGGGACATCAGTCTACATCTCCCTTCCAGAAAACTAAGCCCCAGGTATATCAGCCCATTTAAGATAATCAAGAGAATAAATCCTGTAACTTATAAACTTCTATTTCCACCTCGCTACAAAATCTGTCCTGTTTTTCATGTCTCCCTGCTCAAGCCAATGTTCGACAACCCAATGTTCCGCCTGCTGCCTCTCAGACACCCCCTCCACCACTAGACATTGGTGGCCAACCAGCCTATGCTGTCCGGGCTTTGTTAGACTCCAGACGTTGTGGCGGCTAGTTGCAGTACCTGGTAGACTGGGAGGGCTATGGACCTGAGGAGCAGTCTTGGGTGCTGTCGAGGGACATCTTGGACCAGGCACTAAAGGAAGATTTCTCCAACATCCTGATCGACCTGCACCACTTCCTAGAGGGCGCACTCCTCGTCACGAGTGCGGTCGTCAGGAGCCATCCGCAGAAGGGGTGGGGGGGTACTGTCATGGACTCAAGTTCCACAATCCACCCCGCTTCTTCCAGTCCCCACACTCATTCCCAATCACCCGAATATTAGTTTCACCTGCACTGTTTTGTACTCCATTTATACCCTGCCTGTTTACTTGGTATTTGTTGGTTATTGCATGTACTTATCCTGCTTTACTAACTCTTGTTGATATACTAGTTGTACGTTCATTCTCGTGTTTGTTTTCCCCAGCCCCGGCCCCTGCTTCGCCTGTTTGTTATTACACTGAGCTCTTGGCTCTGTACTTGGTTTAACTACGCTTCTCTGGTTTTGCTCCTTGTATTTTGCATCCTGTCATTAAATACTTTTCTGAATTTGAATCCATCTCGCCCTGTTTTGTCACATCGGTTTGGTGGATTGATTCCTTTTCTTTTGACCCAGTTAAATCACCTCGCTTATTTTAATAGGAAATTAGATACTTATCACATGAGATACTGAGTGTTTAATAATCCTTTTATAGCAACTATTATTTATCAAACAGATCTGCATACTAATGGCTCGACTTCCTCTGTATGCCTGTCTCAAGGCCTATGGTTTGGCTCATTTAATTGCCAGAGACAGCAATGAGGGTTTGTTCTGTGTGGTTTGGCTGTGTGTGATTGGTGGTGAGGGCATGTGGCATTTTATTTTCTGTGATTTGGCAGCTTTTTTTATTGGTGGAGATGCTAGTGAGTTTCATCTTTGGCGTTGGCCATATGTGAACAGGAAACCACATCTCATCGTCTTGATTAAAGCTTCAGATGTGTCTTTTTGGAAAGTATGGTATAGCTGCAAACATTCAGAGGTGTTTAAGCTTAATTACTGTAAGGTACATTATTCTAGATTATGTTAGCTTCTGTTATTTGAAGTCTAGGAAAAGTTTAATGAGGTTTGGTTAGCTTTTACTGCTTTAATTCATTGGAAGGGGGATTCAGAATACTTGCCTATGCTCTCAAGTGTGTCTAACCCAGTGGCCAAACCATAATTGTCAGTGGGGCTTTAAATAATCTCAGTCATATGCAGCCTTGTGTGTGCTTTGGGAGAGACCATCGGTTGTTTTTAAGGTCTACTGTCAGTCCATTCATGTGTATCAAGCCTTGGTGTGAATGAATGGGCTCTCTCATACACTAAATCAAGCCCACAGGCACGATACACTGATGTTTTAACATGGTCAGCAGCAGCAGTAACCCAAACAGAACTGGACAAACTCGCTCACATCTTCTTACATATTTATTTTCTCTTTCTATGTCTGCATAAGTGGGTGAAAACCTCAATATAGCCTCAATTTCTGTTGTTCAGTCAACTCTTTGTCTTTCTTTTAGTCTCTGTTCGCACCAAAACGAGTTTTCTTTGGGCAGAACATTCTGTAAAACATTTGAAAACCCAATGAAACCGTTGACGAGCACAGTTTTCTTTCCCTTTTTGACATATTTCCTATTTAAAAAAACCTGTGTGTGTGTGTGTGTGTGTGTATGTATGTATATATATATATATATATATATATAATTACACACCGGGGGTGCCCAATACGTCGATTGCAATCTACCAGTTGCAAAGGCAATGCTGGTAGATCGCACAAAATTTAAACGTGCTTTCGTAAAATTTTTATTAAAAAAATTATGTCTTTCCTTATTTTAGTGTCTGTCTGACTTGCACTCGACAAGTAAATTTTGACCAGGAGAGATTTTTCTTTATTCAGTTGCCATGACAACTAGGTTCACGCCTTTCAAGGGCTTCTGAGAACAGACGCGAAATTGCGAAGCTAGCAGTGTTTGAGGCTAGCTACCAGCAGCTACTGCCCGGATTATGCAAAACTGTCTGATTCCATTCAGTGTGTAAGGCAGGTGCCAGCGAGTCTGGGCTATTCCTCTGCAAGACAAAAGGCTCTCATGAGAATTAACATTGGAACTATCTCTTGCACATGTAACAGCAACATCCGACATGCAACAAACTGTTTAGCTAACACCTCCCTTCTACAGTCTCAACATCTCCCCCTCCTCCCCCCTTCTCCTCCTCACTTAAAGCTCACTAAAAACCTATGAAATGTGAAGTGTGTACAAAAAGTAACTATAACATGTTTGGTATCATTTAAAGTGTCTCAGTGCGCCTGGTAAACTGGTCTCATCCTCCCAGCCATAATGAAAAGATAAAAGAAGTTATAAAATATGAGAGATGTGGTATGCCCCTTAAAGGTGTGCCCTCCCCCAGATCCTCCATACAAACTATATGTAAATGTACAGGAACCCCCTCAATAGGGGACCCAAATCTAATTAGAAGGACAGGCACCACCATTTGGCTAGCTTATTGAATTATTTGGGTGTTTAAGGAGATGTGGCACATCGTTCGTGGTTCTCTGTACTCAGACGATCCCACACAGTTACTGTGTGTAATTTATATCAGGCAACTGCGATGAACTTATTATGTTACCTGGTCAATAAAGTGTAAACATTTGATTTTATTCTGACTGACTCTGAAATTGTTTTTCCCAAACAGATTAAACGATTCGTATGTTACCGCAAGTCTGCGTCAGATTAGTGACGACTAATATTTGGCATCAGTTCAAGTGTACTTGGTTTGCAAGGACAGAAAGTGTATTTCCATTTAGAACAGCTTAATGCTGCTTGACCAATCTAAATTCGGTTGTGTCTTACCTCTGTTTTAATTTGATGTTTCTTCAGATAAGTGTACACGGGAAACCACGACATGGCCAATCCAAAGCTATTACAAGAGAAGTTGTGTTGGTCAACTTACATCTGTAATGGTGGTCGTGACCTCTACTGAAGAAAACATTAAGTTAAATTCAAGTGTATGCAATTCCATGGAGGCTATACTGAAGAATCTTTGATTGTGTAAACGTGAACGTGACCGATCTCAGGTATATAGCAATTACCTCTGTTTGATGATCCAATACTGACCGCTTGTGATCGTGAGACCCGCAGTGTAGAGAAAACACGCTAGGACCTCAAAGCGACATAGTTTCTTAATCTGAACGGGTGAAATATAATTAAAGAGCTAAAAAGAATAATCAAATATTCACTCACTTTTAATGATGCTCAGATATCATTAAAACCTTTTTCATTTATGGAATCAGATGAAATAACGAGGTAATACATAAGAGAAAATGTATTTCATTTAATCTTGTTGTGTTGCGTAAAAAGAAAGACAGTAACGCGCAGAGACCTTCACCCGTATTATTGGGACCGCCATTGGACCGATAAACGGGCTTACAAGTGCAAGTCAGCAGAATAAGGTAAATGCCCTGGCTATTGTGCTGTAGGTGCGTTGGGCTTAGTGTTAAAACTGAATGATATCAACACTGAACATTATTATATATTTTTTTATTAATTAGAAGATGAATTCCATGTAGGGATACATGCAGTAGTCCCAACAAGCATTTTTAAAAATTAAACTGTGTTTTTTATTTAGTTGAGTAGATCTTATCGAGTTGGTCATTTAAAAGTAGATCATCACGCAAAAAAGTGTGGACACCCCTGATGTACACAGTGCATCCGGAAAGTATTCACAGCGCTTCACTTTATCCACATTATGTTATGTTAAAGCCTTATTCCAAAATTGATTACATTTAGTATTTTCCTCAAAATTCTACAAGCAATACCCCATAAAAACAACGTGAAAGAAGTTTGTTTGAAATCTTTGCAAATTTATTAAAAATAAAAAAATAAAAAACCACATACACATGTATTCACAGCCTTTGCCATGACACTGAAAATTGAGCTCAAGTGCATCCTGTTTCCACTGATCATCCTTGAGATGTTTCTACAACTTGATTGGAGTGGTGGTGGCATAGTGGGCTAAAGCATTAAACTGTTAAGCAGAAGGTTGTTGGTTCGAAACCCACAGCCACCACCATTGTGTCCTTGAGCAAGGCACTTAACTCCAGGTTGCTCTGGGTGGATTGTCCCTGTAATAAGTGCTCTGTAAGTTGCTTTGTATAAATGTAAATGATTGGAGTCCACCTGTGGTAAATTCAGTTGATTGGATATGATTTGGAAAGGCACACACCTTTCTATATAAGGTCCCACAGTTAACAGTTTACATCAGAGCACAAATCAAGCCATGAAGTCCAAGGAATGGACTTCAAGAAGGTCACATTGAGCACACTGGCCTCCATCATCCATAAATGGAAGAAGTTTGGAAACACCAGGACTCTTCCTAGAGCTGGCCACCTGGCCAAATTGAGCAATCAGGGGAAAAGGGCATTAGTCAGGGAGGTGACCAAGAACACGATGGTCACTCTGACAGAGCTCCAGCGTTTCTCTGTGGAGAGAGGAGAACCTTACAGAAGAACAACTATCTCTGTAGCACTCCACCAATCAGGCCTGTATCGTAGAGTGGCCAGACGGAAGCCACTCCTCAGTAAAAAGGCACATGACAGCCTACCTGAACTTTGCCAAAAGGCACATGAAGGACTCTTAAGACTATGAGGAACAAAATTCTCTGGTCTGATGAAACCGAGATTAAACTCTTGTCCTGAATGGCAAGCGTCATGTCTGGAGGATACCAGGCACCACTCATCACCTGGCCAATACCATCCCTACAGTGAAGCATGGTGGGGGCAGCATCATGCTGTGGGGATGTTTTTCAGCGGAAGGAAATTGGAGACTAGTCAGGATCGAGGGAAAGATGAATGCAGCAATGTACAGAGACATTCTTGATGAAACCCTGCTCCAGAGCACTCTGGACCACAGACTGGGGTGAAGGTTCATCTTCCAACAGGACAGCAACCCTAAGCACACAGCCAAGATAACAAAGGAGTGGCTACGGGACAACTCTGTGAATGTCCTTGAGTGGCCCAGCCAGAGCCCAGACTTGAACCCGATTGAACATCTCTGGAGAGAATTAAAATTGGCTGACGCTCCACATCCAACCTGATGGAGTTTGAGAGGTCCTGCAAAGAAGAATGGGAGAAACTGCCCAAAAATATGTGTTCCAAGTTTGCAGCATCATACTCAAAAAGATTTGAGGCTGTAATTGGTGCCAAAGGTGCTTCAACAAAGTATTGAGCAAAGGCTGTGAATACTTATGTACATGTAATTTTGTTAGTTTTTTATTTTTAATAAATTTGCAAAGATTTCAAACAAACTTCTTTCACGTTATCATTATGGGGTATTGTTTGTAGAATTTTGAGGAAAATAATAAATTTAATCCATTTTGTAATAAGGCTGTTACATTGGAAAAAGTGAAGCACTGTGAATACTTTCCGGATGCACTGTATATATTATTTTATCATATATATATATATATATATATATATATATATATATATATATATATATATATATATATATATATATGTGTCAAGAATCTGTATATCTGTTAAAGTTAGTTTTTTTGTCAACTTTTAGGAGTACAGTAACATACAAATGGCTTCAAATGTGATAGAAGGGTGTTTCTTCAACTTCAGGCACTTTTAGCACTGTGGATTGTCTCGTGATTTTGTATTTTTTTTTTTAACTCTTTTTTTTTTCCCCCCAATTTGTCCAAAAATGGATGTACATGTACCACAGGAGATTTCTGTCAGTGTCATTATAGTGTAATTTCCACCACATCTCAAACTTGGTATTGTAATAGAATTCCTTGGTGGAAATGATGGTGATATAAGGATTTTTTTGTTTGTTTGTTTGTTTGTTTTTATTATACAATATCTGACTCCTTTGTCTTGCTAAGTAATACAATTTTTTTACAATTTATAATCGTTTATACAGTTTAAAAAAAAGAAGGCAAGGGTGACTGAAAAGTGATGCCGAAAAAAGTTGATTCAGGGGCAGACCATGTTATTACATTTCAATGAAAGTTTATGATTTTTTTTACCCACCTTCTAATTAAGCATTCATAAGAAGACCAGGTATGTGTAGTAAGAAAGTAAACTGTGTTAATTTTGAGTTCATGCTGACTAATGTGTGGTTAAAGTTCAGATGGTTTTTAGATGATTGACAGGTTTACTTTCACTAAATGTCACATCAAGTCAGCATCTACATTCATCACAATGCTAATCATAAATATATATTTATTTTTAAAGGAATATTCTTGGTTAAGCTCAGTCGACAGCATTTGATTACTACAATAAGTAATTTAGACTCTTAATTTAGACAAGAAGCAAAAATCAATGTCACAGTGAGGCACTTACAATGGGAGTGAATGGGTCATTTTTTGAAATGTGAAGCTGATAATTCTTATTTAATTCTTCTGTTAAAACTCATGTATAATTTGAGCTGTAAAGTTATGTAAATCATCGTTTAATGGGATTACAGTGTTACATCGTCATGACAATGAAGTAGTAATTTTGGAAATAACTACACATAAATGCTTAGTGGGTGATTTTATCACACTAAAATTATGTTAATGTATATTGTTTGCATCTTGTTGCTATACTTTTGAAAGGGTGAGTATTTTAACGTTTACGGATTGGCCCCCATTCACTACCATTGTAAGTGCCTCGCTGTGACCCAGATTTGTGCTTTATTTTAGAGGGACGAGTCAAAATACATTTGTGGTCATGAACATCATGCCACAAGTGCTGTCGATTGAGGATGGCTTGTTTTGAACCTGAAATATTCCTTTAAATATTTACCATAGTAAAAAGAGCACTCCACAATTGATGAAACTCGCTGCATGTAAAGTTAAAGCCACAATACTGTACATCTGTGATGTGCATGAACTGTTCTGACAATATGGAGAAAATAACATTATTAAATAACCAAAAATAAATCATATGTCTATCTTATAGAGAACTTATATTGTCATATGAGTACAATGATAATACAGTATATGCACATTACTCTTAAGGTGGATTGACAGCTGTTGGTTTTCTCTATTGCAGGTGTGTTGGGGCCAGGTGCCATCACAGCTATTGTCATTGCTGTGTTTCTCGGAGCTTCTGTTCTCCTAGCTCTCATTGTTATCACACTCAGAAAGTTCACAGCCTCTTAGGAAGGTGTTATGTTTCTCAGTTTCCCTCTTCCCCAATCCAATCTCTTTTTTGTGTTCTTTATTTTCCTTTCTCCTCTCTCATTGATGGCAGGTCCCACATGAAATATGTGACTTCTCTTATAACACTCAAGACATGGATAGGGGAAACCAGACCGAGGCTGATACAAAAGGGCAACTGTGTTCTGGAGAATTTATGAAATTATTAGTTTTGTGATCATGTCAAACTGTTAACAAGATCTTGTTTGTATCCTCAAGAGACAAAAGTCGAGAATAAAACACTTGAAGATTATAGAATGTGTTTTTAACATACATTGGAGGGATATTTTAACAGATATTTTCATTTATATCATCATGCACAATTTCATGTGGTCCTGTTTCATTTTAATTTCTAATCAACACCAAGTTCTCGTTTTCTTGTCAGCCTAACTGATTTGTGTGAAATTACCATGTCCTTTAAAGATTGAATGAGAGTGTGTATGCATGCGTGTGTATGTTTGAGAAAAAGCCAAGCAGAATTGTGTGTGTGTGTGTTTTAATTGAACTTTTATATATAAACTGATGTAAAGTTGTGTGTCCGCTTGTGTTAGTTCACTGAGCAGATTAAAAGACCACGTTAAAGCCTTCCATGTCAAAGAGTAGTTTCTTATATACACTTCATATTTAATCTTGTAATCTGATGAAATAGTTCTTGTGTGTATTTAGTTGTATTTATATGCTTAATGTCGACCCATCTACAAAAATAAACAACATGTTCCCAATTATATGTCCCTCAAGTGTAAATACATAAAAAGGGTTTTCGGAAACATTAACAACCACAATGTCAATAACCGACATATAATTAGCTGCGGTCATCAGCCAATCAGAAGCATGATTTCAGATGATGACCCCGCCTACTTTGATATCAGCCTCATTTCTGGTAGGGATATCCAGAAATGGTCCAATCACGGCCCGCATCGCTACCATGAATATTCGAAGGATGAACCAATCAGACGCTTGTCACAACCTGGTTACTAGAATTGACCAATCACAGCCCGTACCACTACTTACAGTCTTCGAAGAATTGACCAATGAGACGGGCGTATTATCTAAATAATACCTAATCATGTATATAATATATTATTTGGGTGTTATGTTAACAAATTGCATTGCTGTAAATATATAACCTGTAAAATTAGTGTTATTGACTCTCTGCAAAAAGTGTAAAAAAAATAAATAAATAAACAGGTTTGTAAGCATTTACAGTGAGGAAAATAAGTATTTGAACACCCTGCTATTTTGCAAGTTCTCCCACTTAGAAATCATGGAGGGGTCTGAAATTGTCATCGTAGGTGCATGTCCACTGTGAGAGACATAATCTAAAAAAAAAAATCCAGAAATCACAATGTATGATTTTTTTTAACTATTTATTTGTATGATACAGCTGCAAATAAGTATTTGAACACCTGTCTATCAGCTAGAATTCTGACCCTCAAAGACCTGTTAGTCTGCCTTTAAAATGTCCACCTCCATTCCATTTATTATCCTAAATTAGATGCACCTGTTTGAGGTCGTTAGCTGCATAAAGACACCTGTCCACCCCATACAATCAGTAAGAATCCAACTACTAACATGGCCAAGACCAAAGAGCTGTCCAAAGACACTAGAGACAAAATTGTACACCTCCACAAGGCTGGAAAGGGCTACGGGGAAATTGCCAAGCAGCTTGGTGAAAAAAAGGTCCACTGTTGGAGCAATCATTAGAAAATGGAAGCAGCTAAACATGACTGTCAGTCTCCCTCGGACTGGGGCTCCATGCAAGATCTCACCTCGTGGGGTCTCAATGATCCTAAGAAAGGTGAGAAATCAGCCCAGAACTACACGGGAGGAGCTGGTCAATGACCTGAAAAGAGCTGGGACCACCGTTTCCAAGGTTACTGTTGGTAATACACCAAGACGTCATGGTTTGAAATCATGCATGGCACGGAAGGTTCCCCTGCTTAAACCAGCACATGTCAAGGCCCGTCTTAAGTTTGCCAATGACCATTTGGATGATCCAGAGGAGTCATGGGAGAAAGTCATGTGGTCAGATGAGACCAAAATAGAACTTTTTGGTCATAATTCCACTAACCGTGTTTGGAGGAAGAAGAATGATGAGTACCATCCCAAGAACACCATCCCTACTGTGAAGCATGGGGGTGGTAGCATCATGCTTTGGGGGTGTTTTTCTGCACATGGGACAGGGCGACTGCACTGTATTAAGGAGAGGATGACCGGGCCATGTATTGCGAGATTTTGGGGAACAACCTCCTTCCCTCAGTTAGAGCATTGAAGATGGGTCGAGGCTGGGTCTTCCAACATGACAATGACCCGAAGCACACAGCCAGGATAACCAAGGAGTGGCTCTGTAAGAAGCATATCAAGGTTCTGGCGTGGCCTAGCCAGTCTCCAGACCTAAACCCAATAGAGAATCTTTGGAGGGTGCTCAAACTCCGTGTTTCTCAGCGACAGCCCAGAAACCTGACTGATCTAGAGAAGATCTGTGTGGAGGAGTGGGCCAAAATCCCTCCTGCAGTGTGTGCAAACCTGGTAAAAAACTACAGGAAACGTTTGACCTCTGTAATTGCAAACAAAGGCTACTGTACCAAATATTAACATTGATTTTCTCAGGTGTTCAAATACTTATTTGCAGCTATATCATACAAATAAATAGTTAAAAAATCATACATTGTGATTTCTGGATTTTTTTTTTTTAGATTATGTCTCTCACAGTGGACATGCACCTACGATGACAATTTCAGACCCCTCCATGATTTCTAAGTGGGAGAACTTGCAAAATAGCAGGGTGTTCAAATACTTATTTTCCTCACTGTATGTTCACGTTACTATAATTTTTTATATTTGCACTTATATTTACAATATACTTACTGTTGCAAATCAAGCCTTTTAATGTTGGTGATTACTCATTTGCACAGTTTTATATGGTTATTGTTATAATGTAACATTTATTTCATGCGTTTGATTATCGAAGTAATACCAAATCAAATAGTGTATATATTATTTACAAACTGCACTGCTGTAATTATATAGAGAATATCCTATAATATGTTTTTTTTTAATTACACATTTTAATTCAAACAGGTTTGAAATTATTTGTCCTCACCTTATTATTATTATATTGAGATATATTTGCACTTACTGTATAATTTTACTATATTTATAGTAAAGCATGCATTTTAATGGTGGTGACAAAAAACAACTTGTACAATAAAACAATAATGTGTCCAAAACCTAAAACAAATGACCTTTTCAGGCACTACGAGGTAGTCGTAATCTTGTGGCGTTTCGGGCCTGACGATACACACTTAAGAAATATTTGTACATTTCTTATTGTTTGTGTCACTATTAAAACGATTGTTACAAATAATGATACATGGACCGGAATAAATGGTGTAACAATTCTTCTGATGTGTCATTAATATTCCATCCATCGTCAACCGCTTATCCTCTGTACAGGGTCGCGGGGGACATTAATATTGGAAAATGTAATTTTTTATCAGTACTATTTAATTGATGAATGATATCAATGGTGTAACAATATATTTGGTATATTAATAATACTGGAAAATGCTATTTTTATCTGTACTATAAATATGTGATTTTATGTTTTAAAATGTCTTGTCTAAGAGCAAACATGTGATAATTGTTTTATTGTACAAGTTGTTTTTTGTCACCACCATTAAAATGCATGCTTTACTATAAATATAGCAAATAACAGTAAGTGTAACCGGCGTCACTCTCTGACTCATCAGCTTCTTCTGTAGACTCAGAATCAACATCAGATGACGCATTTAACCACGAACAGGTATGGTCCTCAGATGCGTCTACTGCCAGGCCACTCAAAGCATCAACAGAGGAAGACTGAAACTCACTGGCCACATCTGAGACAACTTCATCCATCTCCACCCTGCTTTGTTCTGGCACGGGCAAGAAGCTCATGTAACCCAGGTCACTGACTAGATCAATATTAATTATAATCATTTTATTTTTATTAATATCTGTTTAGTATTAATAACAAAAGATTGCAGATAAGTTAATTTAAGTTTTTTTAATATATTATATTACAAAAAATAAATCTAGAAAATGAAATTTTATCAGAGAAAGTTTCGATTGGATGAGGTCGGAGGTTAGTCCCGCCTCCGGAAAGTGAGTTCGGAATATAGCGCGAAGAAACCGAACGAGAGCAGCAGAGAGTGTGACGAAGGGAAAAAACGCAGATTGACGCTAGACAGTGCAGTGTTCATAACTCTTAAAGGGATACTTCACCTCTGGGAAGATGAATGTGTATTTAAAATTGGTCATTTATATAGTATAAATATGAAATTATTTTTGAATTTGAAGCATTCTAGACTGAGAAAAGGCAGAAAATGTATTTTTTACACATGTGGCTGAAAGACAACAACTCCCAGAATGCACTTGCTTTGCTGCCCTTACGAGGCCACTCCCAAACCACGCCTACCGGTTACAGGTGGCAGTATCTGAAAATATGATACAGTGCTTGCTTTGATACATCGTGTCTCTATAAATCGTGAGTTAGTTGATAAATTGACTGACTACGCGGGAAGAACATTATAATTCCGGGTGTCCAAACTCTGCACATGACGTCTTAGTAACAAAAAAGAAAAACAAACAAAATACTCACTTTACACTAAGCCGTCCGTTTGTCCCTGCGGGCTTTGGCTGGCGTTTCCAATTTATCTTCGGGATCCTAAAATAAGTTTCCAGGACTCCCCTGTCCATGTGTGGTACAAAACTTGGGTGCTCAGTTATACATGCTCATGTTATCGGTACAGTTTCATCAGCGGATTCAGCGATCTCGTCCAGTATCGCTGAAATTCGCGACAGCAATAGGACTCTCTATCTGTTTCCATAGGCGCACAGCACCACCAGTCCGCCCCAACTCGAGTCTGGCCGGGCTCTTCCTCCTGCCTGCCAAGCAGGTTTTGCTCCCCTGCTACAGCAGCTGCTCCGGCTGCCTCTGTTCATCGCTGTATTGCGGCTCGTACAGGTAGCGCGAGCATCAGATTCTCGCAACAGATCTTCGTAATCCCCTTCTGCCATTTCAACTTCAAAACTACATTCCGCAATCGTGATTAGCCTACTTGTATACAAACTTTCTACACAGAGCAAGAGCCTGTTTTCTTAGCTTCTACAGAAAGATGCAGTGTTGCCAGATTAGAAATGTCGAAGTATCGTACCAAAACCTCAAAATTATCGTTTTTTTTTTTTTTTAATTATCGTACACAAACCAAACGGATAAAATATAGTTATTTTCCAACAATTTTATTTTCCAAATAATTTTACAGCCAATTTGAACAAGCTGTATAATACGCTCACATTAACTGGAGGAAGTCTGAATAACTTTTTTTTTTCAAAGTGCAAAAGATATGCCGAAAAAAAGTGCACAAAAAAGAAAAAACTGCACAATTAACACAAAAAAGATTCAAATTCGATCTCTAAGTCGCTGTCATCATCGGATGCCACATCCACTTGTGCTCTGTGTGTGTGTGTGTGTGTGTGTGTGTGTGTGTGTGTGCGTGCTTGCGTGCAGGCAGGCGAGCCTGCGAAATGATTCAGGGTCCGAGAGAGAAGCGGTAGGATGTGTGTTTGGACGAACGACTGAAAACTCTGAAATTATCGTACATTATGGGATTTTTTTCATTATTGATCGTACATCGTACAGAGGTCAAAATTATCGTACAAATACGATAATTATCGTACATCTGGCAACACTGGAAAGATGGCTGACACTATCGTCACATTCTGTGAGTGAGATCCCGCCCCATATGGGCGTGGTGAAAACATGCGGAATACTGGCTGTAGTTTTAAGCCTCTGGACCAAAAATCCTCCGATGACGCAAAATGACGATTTTTGCGTTATCGGAGGATTTTTTCCAGACTAAAAATAAATAAATCTCTCGTCTCAGGGGGATATGAGGGGGGGGGGAGCTCGGTAATTAGAAAATACTACTGGTTTTCTACTGATACAAAGCTTAATGCTAAATCCTGAAGTAACCCTTTAAAGAGAAGTGAGATAATCTAGTTTTACATTTATTTTAGTGAAAAATAGTCTTAGAACATTTTAAATGTAAAAGAAGCCGACAGAAGAGATCGAGACGAACGGGAAAAGTTAGAAACGCACGGAAAAAAAAGACTGAAACCGTCTAGATTGAGGCCAAACCAAAAGAAAACTTTATTTCATTTTTCTCTTTCACTTACCTTTTCCTTGGTGAGTACCATTTCTGCTATATATATATATATATATATATATATATATATATATACACACACACATATATATATACACACACACACATATATATATATATATATATATATATATATACACATATACATATATATATATATATATATATATATATATATATATACATATATATATATATATATATATATATATATATATATATATGTGTGTGTGTGGTTTTGAAATATGTAAAGTTATAATTCGAAATGTAATGTGATAGACATGCATCTAAAAAATTATAATTTTTTTCTTCTGCTTCTGATTTCATCGAAATCATTGCTTATTGAATCCCGATCTGTCCCTGCCGTGGATGCTCTGTCTGTGGTTTGGACATGGCGAGCCAACCATCTGCTTGATCGTGCCTGGAGATTAAAACAACTATCATTTTGCCGAACTGGTAGGACAAAATATACTCACCCTGAACTGTGATATTTTGTTGTTTTTTTTCCTTCTGGAATTCCCCTGGATCAATCGTTGGATTTTTCCTATTGAACCGGATCTGAACTGAAAATATTCAGTGACATCTGAGCATTGAATCTGATTTCTGAATTTGTTGTTCCTTTTGTTACTCTGGACACTGATTTTGAATTGTGAAATCTGTTTTTTTTTTTTTTAATTTAAATCTTGATTTTGAAATCGAAATTTACAAATTGAACGGAAGTGTCAATTGTGACCTGAATTACTGTTTATTATTGCTGTTTATTTGTTTATTCATATTATTTTATTTGTTAAACTATTCAATTCATTTCTATATTTTTTTTCTTAATAACAATACATTTAATTCTTAGTAATTGACATTCACCTTTGAGTCTGAGTTGCTTTCTTTCTTTAGTCTCTGTTAAAAATTCCCTATACTCCAGTGAGTCGAACCCATCTTCTGTAATCTGGTCCTAGATTAGATCACCTGTACCCAAGTTATTACGCCATAAAATGTGTAGCTGCGGGTTACACTCACATCCAACATCAGATTCCGATGGACGACTTTGTTTTGCCCACTGTCATCCCTGACCTTGTAAACATGAGTCTGAGGATTCCGATCTATGATAGTATACATAGTAGGCTCCCACTTATCCGCTAACTTCCTCTTCCCTCTCTTCGCTTTATTAGCAAGCAAAACTCGGTCTCCAACGTTCAAATGGGTTCCACGTACCCCCTTGTTGTAGCCATCAGCTTGGTGTTGCTGTTCGTTCTTCGCATGCTGCTGAGCTATGCCGGCAGCTACATGGAGGTTCTCCATCAGCTTCTCTGCGTAGGTCTTATAATTCACCACAACTGGATCCTTCAAGACCTGTTTGAAGACCATATCTACCGGCAGTCTGGGGACTCGACCATACATCAGATAGAATGGAGGATATCCAGTTGTTTCATGAATGGTGGCATTATACGCAAAGGTCAGAGTCTGTATCTGTTGGACCCAGTGTTGTTTAGCAGCCAGAGGTAGAGCACGCAACATACTACCAAGCGTCCTATTGAACCTTTCAGTTTGCCCATTTCCCATAGGATGGTATGCTGTTGTGTGTGTTTTCATGATCCCTGTGAGGCTGAGAAGTTCGGCTTTGAGTTTGCTTTCAAAATTGGCTCCTTGATCGGAATGTATTCACTCTGGAAAACCGTAGATGCAGAAGACATTAACTAACAGAAGACATAACTTCTTTGCTATTTGCTTTGCAGTTTGGTTGACGCAGGGGAATGCATGAGACAATTTTGTGAAGTGGTCTGTTATGACTAACACATCCACAGATCTTTGCTTACAATCTTCAGCACTCCAAAAATCAATGCACACCAGCTCCATGGGTGCCGAAGTGCGAATACTCTCCAAAGGAGCTCGGGCAGCTGGTTCAGGCGTCTTTGCAAGAATACAGCGTCGGCAACATTTCACATATTCCTTGATGTCTCTTCCCATTTGCGGCCAGAAGAAACGCTGACGGGCGAGGTGTGCTGTTCTAGCCTGCCCTTGATGCCCAGCGAGGTCATGCACACCAACAAGAGCCTTGGCCTTCAAGATAACAGGCAGCACAAACTGATACCTCCTCTCTCTACTTAATGGGTCTTTGGTTACCCTATATAAAACTCCGTCTTGGACTTTTAGGTGATGCTACTGCCTGCACAGTGTCTGGGCTGTAAGAGTTAACATACTTCTCCCACGTCTAGGTGGTGGCTCTACCCCTCTGAACGCGTGGCAGGACTTCCCTGATAACTGGGTCTGTTTCCTGGCTGCGCCTTAACTCATCAATGGAGAGAGCTGGAAGTGTGTCTTGTTCTGAGAGCACCGCCTGGGGAAGAGCATTGATAAACTGTGTTGCTCTTATCTCTGCTCCTCTTTCCCACTCAACATGAGCTTCACAAGCAGATCTCACATGTGAGGGTTCTTGATTGCCAACCAGCCCATCTCGAACAGTACCCATTGTTACGCAGCAGCCTGCATTATGTGCCTGAAGATACTGTGTCTTGCACCGGAAGAGGTCTTGGACTTTCTCTTCCTTAGTTCCCTCTGCTTCAGCCAAAAGACTTTCATACGGCTCGCTGAACAACCTTTGGCTTACTGATTTAGCAAAAGGGTCTCTACTTAGGGCATCCGCCACGATGTTCTTTACTCCAGGGATGTGTTTGATGCTGAAAGTGTATGGGGAAAGCTTTGCCACCCACCTTTGTTCGCAAGTGTCCAGTTTTGGTTTGGTCATTATATAGGTCAACGGATTGTTGTCAGTCCATACTGTAAAAGTGTGGCCTTTCAACCAGTGGCTGAATTTCTCACAAACACTCCACTTGAGCGTCAAGAACTCCAAGCGGTGGGCAGGTTACCTCTTTTGTGAGCCAGTGAGGGTCTTGCTGGCAAAAGCGATCGGTCGTGCTTTCGTTTCCCCTTCTGGTATCTGAGACAAAACTGCTCCAAGGCCGTCAAGAGAGGCGTCAATGGACAGAACCAAGGGCTTAGAGAAGTCTGGATGGGTGAGGACTACACAGTTCAGGAGATTCTCCTTAAGACTGGTTAAAGCGAAGTCACAGTCCATTCTGCAGGTTTGAGCTTTCTGTAGACTCCCGGATTCTGCCTGTACTTCCCGACCTTTCCTCTCAGCTGTGAGGGTGAACAGGGGTTTTGCGATGGAAGAGCAGTTTGGTATAAAGTGTTGGTAATAAAACACCATCCCCAAGAACGACTTCACTCTATGGACTGAAGGAGTGCAAGAATCATCTTCGACCTCAACTTTTTCTGGGTCAACAGCTACACCGTAATGGGTCGTTCGCGAACGAGTCGGCTCTAAGAGCCGACTCTTGTAGGTGAACGTTGGGAGCCGGCTCGCATATCAGAAGAGCCGTATCTATTAATAAAACTATTTTAAAAAATTAAGATATGAACAATCAAAAGATTTAAATTAATATAATTAACTAATTCAAAGAACGAAAAAATAAAATAATATAGGCCTTAATGCTCAATCACACACATATTTGTTCAGACTGTCTGCTCAGACTAACAGCCTGCTGGCTTCTATTGCTCTGACGGTCCCAGTCAGTAGTGTAAACTGTGAAAGGGACTTCTCAACCATGAACAGGGTAATACAAACTTTTCACAATAGGGTTTGCTGCTTTTAGCTATATGTTAAGCTATCACATTTAACAGTTAATGCTTGCAGGTCAAGACAAACATCCGCAATAGGCTGCAAGGAGACCATCTTGCAGCATGCATGAGGATCTCAATAAAGGGCCAGACGTTTCTGACTTCTCATATCATGAAGAGAAGCCCAGAAAGATACACTGCAGTGACATAAACTGCCCACTTTGTGGATAAATTACATAAAAATAAATGTTCCAATGTTTAGTTTAATGTACAGTTCAAATAATTGTTCAGTTAATATATTCACTGCTGCCAACCAAACCTAGGGGAAACACTGGGTAAACTATGCTAATAATATGTAATTTACTTGTACATGCAAATATGGTAGGCAAAGAACAACGTAAAATGATACTAGTCAAAATAAAGGCAAAATAAGAATTACAATTTACACATTAACATTTGTCCATGTACTTGTCAAGTCCCAAAGAGGTTCCTAATCGTCACAGCAACCACCGGTGATCGTCCTGTCCTCTACAGCAGAAAAATCCGGGTCACTGCACCAATGTAACCGGTGTCACTCGCACTTCGCCGATTACTGCGTTGTGTTCCGGTGCACTGAAGACAGGACGCTGACATTCCTTCAAGACGCTTTATTCTCTCTCAGTCAAGTAGAACACAGACTGCACTGTACAATAGGCCTATGTCACGAAAAAATTGAAGACCGGAAGTACGTCTTTTAGTAGGGATACGGCTCTTCCGGTTAGCTTTTTACAATGGCGAAGTCCGATAGATACCGCTGGACCAAATCTCTCCGCAACCTGCCTGAAGTCACATATGAGCAGCAGCATCCACTACATACATATCTGCGTCCACATCCGCGTGGGTATAGTTGTGTTCTGAGGCAGGTTCGTGATTACCGGCGGCAGACTGTTCGTCCTCCTCCACCTCAAACTAAGCACCAGCCTGAACGCCCTCCGCTACTCCTAGGCGTGTGTTAACACAGTCAAAAACTGACCGATGATGGGGCTGATTATCCCCCCAGTTATTCCAGGGAAACCGGGTTGGTATAGTATTGGCTTTAAGTCTATTCCGACCACTTTCCAAGACGTAGATGCTCTCCTTTTCAAAATGCAAACTGCAAACGAAAGTGCTGCCCCGGAGAATATTAAAAGAAGGTCCCTCATCCCTCTTTATTAACCTAACCCAAGACTTGCGGAGTGTTTCGTCCTTCGGGAAAGCGTGAAAGCTGAGGTATAGCTGTCTACGTCCTGATGCAGAGCAACCCGGTACACTACAACAACAGCTGCGGGTCTAGCCTGCCATTGTTGTTATAGCTCTAGCCGCTCGCCAGTAAGGTAAACGTTTCTATGGCAACAGCGAGTTGGACCAATCAGCAGACGTTGCTGCTATGCTTAGGATTGTGAGTAGTGTAGTTTTTTTTCATAAGATCGCGGATAAAACATGTTTTTCTTAAAACAAGGTTGATTTCATACGAACTTATAGCTTCTACAGGAGCAAAAACCTTCGTTTCACAACCTCATAGCTCGTGGTCAGTCTACCTCGGATGGTTTAGACATTATGGCTGATAATCTAAATCCTTATCGAGAAATACTATTGACCGGAAGTTCTGAATCCCTACTCCGCGTTCCGGAAGCAGGAAGTGTGACATGCCTATTTGTTCAGGATTCTATCTTCGATCAGAATCAGCCTCTCTCAGTCAAGTAGAACGCAGACTCTACTTTTAGTCATACACAAAATTTGAAAATAAAATACTGTGGCACGGTGGAGGGCGGGACCGTGGCGTGATTGCGCACACCCGGTCCCGTATTAGGCTGATTAAGCCGTCAAGAGGGATAAAGGCCACTCGCAGACGGCGATCGAGAGAGAGAGAGAGCTCAATTACGGACATGTCCGTTGTCTTATGTGTTTGTCTTTTGAGTTTTACATTAAACCTTTAGTTTATGTCAAGCCGGTTTCTCGCCTCTTCCTTGCCCGTAACCTTGAACTTCTTTACATTGGTGCCGAAAGCCCGGGAAGGAAGAGGGATGCGCCGTAGCGGAGTTCTCGCCACTTGCCAGCGGAGCAGCCACGGCCCTCTGCCGGGGGACGGAGGAGCCCAGCCGCCTGGACGCGGAGGAACGGCCGCCGACCACGAGGGGAGGAGGGGCTATTGGCCGACCGCCTGGAGTGGTTAGGGCCGCTGCCAGGGGCGGAGGATGCCCCTACCAGCCGCTGAAATGCGGAGGGGTCGAGCGAAGACCGCCGTCCGCGAGCGGGGAGGGGATCGCTACCGACCGCCTGGAGCGGGAGAACCGCTGCCAGGGGCGGGGGAGTCCCCTTCGGTACCCCGGGAACACGGCGGGGCGTTCCGTCCGCCAGGGGCTGAGGACTGCCTCCGATCTGCCCGGAGAGGCACGGCTGTTGTCCTGTAGAGGGTGGAGTGGCTGAGGAACGAGCTACGGCGTATCAGAGAACCGGCGAGTATTTTTTTTATTTATTTTTTATTAATCTCTCCTCTCTCTCTCGCTGCCTCTCTGCATTGGCCTTTTCCCTCTTTTTTAAATTATATGGTGTTTGGGGGAGGGGAGGTACTGCCCAGTGCAGGAAGCCTCCCCCCCATTTTAAATTTTTTTGTTGTTGTTTCCCTCCCCTTGCCCCCTCCCTCGTCCAGGTTGGTGGGGGATGACCCACCGGCAGACCGCGCGAGGATGTACTGTACGTCAGGCCGGGGGTCCCCAGCCTGAAAGAACGGGGGAGGAATGTGGCACAGTGGAGGGCGGGACCATGGCGTGATTGTGCACGCCCTGTCCCGTATTAGGCAGATTAAGCCATCAAGAGGGATAAAGGCCACTCTCAGACGGCGATCGAGAGAGAGAGCTCAATTACGGACATGTCCGTTATCTTATGTGTTTGTCTTTTGAGTTTTTCATTAAACCTATTATTTATATGTTAAGCCAGTTTCTCGCCTCTTCCTTGCCCGTAACTTGAACTTCTTTACAAATACATTATTATACATTACTATTATGAAAAATAAATATAATACATACAATAATATGCGACCCTGTACACAGGATAAGCGGTTGATGATGGATGGATGGATGGACAATAATATGCACAAAACAAAATGTACGTGCTTCACATCTGAGCTGTTCAGCGCCATTAAACATAAATCGATAAAAGAAAACTTTTAAACCAACACATATTTTAACCCTGGTATTGGGAGTACATACCTGTACAATTTCAAAGAGAGCAAAAGTTCAGGATTCTATCTTCGATCAGAATCAGCCTAATATTAAAAGAAAGAACAACTGAAACATCTAAACTACATCACAAGAAGATAGAAACGCGCGCGCTAGCATACAGAAAAATAAAACACGAGGTTAGCTATGTTAGCAATTTCTTAAGCTCTCAAAACAACAAAATTATTGACACATCTCAATTAAAAATAAATGCACACATTATAAAATATACTGAAAATGGATCAGTTCATCATAATGATACCAGTGATATCGAGGATAATATGGCAAAAACACAGGACAAACAAGTACCTAAGAAACCAAACAAAAGGCCGTTGGAGGAGGTCCAAGGGCACAATGAGGTGAGTAAAAGTGATGCTGGTATGGATGTGGAGAGAAGTGAGCAGGCTGAATGCAGTTCTGTGCTTGTCATAAATGATGATGTTGAGGAAGTAAAAGAAAATTAGTTTGTATCTCAGACTGTTATAGAAATAGCTGAGAAATGCTCGGTGGATGATATAGATGGGCTAACTCAGTGTACAGATGATAGTATGAAAGATGATGGACATTGGTCTGAAGGGTCAAAAATATCAAAAGTAGATACAGAATATTTGTACACTGCGGGACAAATTAATGCTTTTCTGGATGAGACAAAAGGTAAAAGCATAGAAGTGAGTGACTTTTTCCCAGATTTGGAAAAGTTTATCTCATCTGTAATGTGGGCAAGGAAAAATTGCAGTAATGATGAGTTATCATAACAGAAATTTTTTAGGTTAAGGAAACATATAACTGGAATTCGGAAAAAGTTTGAGAAAGGGAAAGGGAAACCAAAAAGAGGAAAAAATAACTAATCGCTATGGCTAATACACATCTCTGTCTGATTGGTTTTTTTCTAATCTTCTTCTTTCTTATGGAAACCCTACGTGTGGGTTCCTTAAATGTCAATGGGATAAGGGATAAGAGTAAAGCTGATACAGTGATTAATTTTATTAAGTTAAAGAAATTAGATGTTATTTTCTTACAAGAGACTCATAGTGATGCAAACAATGAGGTTGACTGGCGATTGTGGTGGAGGAATGAATGTGTGCTCACTCATGGTACTAATCTGAGTGCAGGAACTGCTATTCTTTTTTCTCCTTCTATAAAAGCAAAAGTTTTGGAAAAAAGTGAAATTGAACCAGGAAGATGTTTAGCAGTTAAGGTTGATTTATATGGTCTTGTTTTTATGTTTGTGAGTGTATATGCACCTAACATAGGAGCTGGGAGAATAATTCTTTTTGATAAATTAAAAGGTTTTTTAGGAAAGAAGAAAGGTAATTTTTTTTACTATCTTAGCAGGGGATTGGAATTGTACAATTAATGCTTTGCTTGATAGAAATGGAGAAGAACCCCATTTTCAGTCATCTGCAGTACTTGATAATCTCATTAAAACCTCTAATCTTACTGATATATGGAGAGAAAATAATCCTTCTGTTAAGCAATATACATGGATAAAAGTTAGTGATGGGAGGATTTCAGCAGCACGACTAGACAGACTGTACTTATCAAATAGTATGAGAAGTAGAATTTTTAATACAGCTATTGTCCCCACATATTTCACTGATCACAAATTAATCACTATTGATTGTAACTTGAACTCTAAGAAAAATAAAAGTGTTTACTGTCATTTTAACGTCAAATTGCTACAAGACAAGGTTTTCTGTGATTCTTTTAAACACTTTTGGGAGACATGGAGAAAAGAAAAAACAAGATTTGATAATGTTATTCTTTGGTGGGAAATTGGTAAAGCTCACATAAGGGATTTTTGCCAGCAGTATACATCTCACTCTAATTTTTGTTTGAAACAGTCTCTGGAATGGCTTGAAAAGGAAATCCTTGCCATTGAGAAAAACATGATAGGAGATCTTTCTTCCAATGTGCATGAGTGGTCTGAGAAGAAATTAAAATTAAGCTCTATTTTAAACGAAAAGGTTAAAGGAGCTCTTGTGAGAAATAGATTTTTATCTATATAGGATATGGACAGTCCCACTTCTTTTTTTTCAATCTAGAACGCAAGAGTTTACAAGTTAACCAAATGCATAACCTGAAGGATGACAATGGACAATGTACATCTGAGCCTGTGGAAATGCGCAGAATAGCAGTGAATTTTTATTCACATTTATACTCAACTGAGGACATAGACATCCCGATACAAAATGGATTTCTACAAGATCTTCCTTGTCTAGATGAAGAAGATAAACAAGCATTGGAGTCTGGATTAACTTTTGTGGAATTAAGTGATGCCATAACGGGTCTTTCGTCGGGTCGTACCCCAGGCATAGATGGACTTCCTGGTGAATTTTATAAACATTTCTGGACAATACTTGGATCTGATTTATTTGAGGTGCTTAAGGAATGAAATCGTATTGGTATTCTACCCAAGAGCTGCCAACGGGCTGTTTTAACATTGCTTCCAAAAAAAGGTGATCTTACCATATTAAAGAACTGGAGACCTTTGGCAATTCTCTGCACTGATTATAAAATTTTATCAAAGTGCCTTGCCAATAGATTGAACAAAATATTGTTCAAAATTATACACAAAGATCAATCATACTGTATAAAAGATAGATGTATTGCTGACAATTTGCATTTAGTACGTGATGTCATTGATTATGCAATGTCTAATGATATTGATGTAGGAATACTGTCACTTGATCAGGAGAAAGCTTTTGATCGTGTTGATCATCTGTGGAATAATGGAGGCATCTCTTAAACTTTCCATGTTGGTGTAACTGCAACTGTTCCCTGTTTGAAGGATGTTCTATAGGAATGTGTTTCTTGTCTCTACTCTCACGTTTCACACGTAGCTCAGACATGTATGTCACCCCCAAATAAGGTAATGAGCCATTTCATTGGTGGGGGTCCAGTGGAATGTGGTTTTTCTGGACCATATAACAAAGTGCTGAACAATAAATGTTGAAGAAGGATTTGATAGCATTGGGTGTCTGTGTCCTTTCTTTCTTCCCTCAGCTGAGCCATATCGAGACGGGGATTGCAGATCAGGAAAATAAATTAAATACATTGGAGGACAAAATTATCTAACAATTTGGGGGCTCGTCGGGATTTCTCCAGACAGGTAAGACTGATTTAAGTATCAAGTTTTCCTGTCTGATGAGAGATTGAATAAAACGTAGTTTAACGTAGTTTAATTTGGCTCGATATTAACTCCATTAATAACTCTGCTCGGGGGCCCCTTCAGAGGGACGATTTTGCCCTATTATAAATAGGACGGAGGGTTTTGCTCTATTATAAGATAGGAGAAACCCCACGACCGCAGCAGTAGTTTAAAGGATATCCTTATTCTGGTATGAATAAGAAGAGGACGGGAATTGTCCTAAGGAAAAGACGAAGAGAATTTGATCTGCATTATTTTTCTGCATGAACCGTGTCGATCGGGAAATTGTTTGTATTATTATTACTAAAAGGGTGACATTATGGGACAGGAAAAAAGCCGTCCTCTATCGAAAGAAACTCCAAAACAATGGATGTTTTGCAATAAACAAGATTATAATACTGAGCCATATATCAGCAATTTGGCTGGGTGGTCAGAGAAAGGAGAAAGAAAAAAGAAGAAAAAAAAAAAGAAAAACTTAATTAGATCAATTCATGAGTAAATCAAATCTATGGTTAAAAAGGGTGAAAGCACCCTCAGTGGGATTAGAAATACATGAAAGATTCATAAGATGTGTGGAAGAAAATAAAACCATTCTGGGACAAAGGTCCTGAACGAAAAGAGACTAATCAAATGCACGCAGCGGTCTCTGTTTCAAAACAAGCCGCCTAAATATGATATTGTCGTGAACAAAGCTTTAACCCCTAACCTCCCAAAGACACCATGCGCACTGTTGTATCCCGATTTACAACAATTTACACAATTTAAAGGCAACTCATTCGCTACAGCCGCGGACGGATCTGATTCAGATTCAAAGAAAGATACGAGCGAAGATACAACAGCTGCATTTCCTTTTATCAAGTGCCCAAACAGATATAAAATCGTTTCACTAACATTGTCAGAGACGCTGGCTATATGCAAAGAATTACCATATATATAAACCGCATACATTTATCATCGATACGGGCGCATCTAAAAGTGTATTAATAGCGCATTGCTATGAGGGCTCTATTACAGGACGCACTCTAAACTCCGTGGGAATTAATGGCATTCCTGTGAAGTGTCATATGACACCAAAATTACTCGTAACATCTCTAGATAACACAAACTTGTTTAAAATGCACGATTTCGTGATTTTGCCTAACTCTCCGTTCTGCCCACTGGTCTGTGATACGATGCATAAAATTGGAGGAAAAAAACAACAACTTTTGATTCTTGCTCATTACAATTGCTGTTTCCCTCAGTATATTGTCAGTCTGTGTATACAGGACATTGCGGAGAAGTTTGCAGCTCAACGTCTGTCAACACTTCTGCTGCTCAACGTCGACCCAGCGCTATGGGCCGCCCACAAAGATGAGGCGGACCTTATTGATATCAGATCATATGTTGCCAAACTCCACTCTAACTTGCCAGTATACTACAAACAGTATCCTCTGTCAGAAAGCAAAAGGTATTAAAAGGTATTACGTAATACAGTGTCTGAAACAATGAATTTTTGAACCCATTCACACATATTAATCCTATGAAGAAAGCTAATAATACATGGCGATTAAAGTAAGAGTTGAAAAAAAAACTAATGCCAATGTCTCCAGTGGTGCCGGATGTGTGCACTACTATTAACTAAATTCCAGCAGACCACACTGATTTTACTATTATTAATTTGTGTTCTGCATTCTTCAGTGTCAGTCATGCCTGATATGCAGCCGCTGTTTGCATTCACATATGGAGGCCAACAGTAACAGAATGACCCAGGAATTTAGAGACTCGCCTGCTGTGTTCTCTGCTGTAGTGCACGCTACTTTGAAGGACACCAAGCTGCCACCTGTCTATTGCAATATGCTGATGACATCCTGCTTTCCGGCCCGAACATCAAGTCATGTATAGCCGCTTCAACTATTGTGTGCAATGTATTATCAAAGGCTGGCTTCAAGACATCAAAATAAAAGCTGCAATGGGTGAAACTGAACTATCAGTCTGGGTCATGAATTACAAGAAAGGAACAGTACACATCTCTCCACAGACAGAGTGAAGACGATTACTACCTTCAAATGCCCTAAAACAAAAACTCAAATGCAAAGCTTCTTGGGTTTAGTGAACTATTGTCGAGCATGGGTGCCAAACTGCTCATTATATGACAAAATACTGAGAGAAGCAACACTCTCAAGGGCTGAGGAACATATCAAGAGGACTGCTGAAATGGACATTGCTACCAAATCATGATGGACCCTTTCATTTGTATGTGCACGAGGCAGCAGGCACAGCAGCAGCGATCCTCGCTCAGTCCAATTGCGGAACATATAGACCAGTGGCGTACTTGTCAAAAATTTTAGAGGCAGTCGCCAAAGGCCTCCCTGCATGTTTACGAGCAGTGACTGCTGTGGCGTTGATGGAACAACATGCAGAACGTATTGTTCTCTCACATCCATTAGTTGTGCACACCTCTCACCAGGTAGGAACAATCATGCACAACGTTGATCAGTATATGAAGTTATTTCATTGGCTACTGCTAATCAGACAAATAAACCAACCTCCGATATAAACGGCCCGACATTGTCATTACACAAATTGCTGACTCGAGATGAATTTTCCAACGATTCACATGATTGCATCAATTGGCTAAAAACATGTACTTTATGCAGGCCGGATGTTTCATCATCCGCCCTGGAGGAGGCGGACCATTGTTACATTGAACATTGACTTGATGGGTTCTCTTCCAAGCCAATTGCGTATACTGGTTTGGTTATGCTGTAACAGAGCTTCTGAATCGAATTATTGAAGCTTATTCGCCCCCATATAAATCTGCACAAGCTGCTGAGTTGTTTGCGTTGATCAGAGCATGCCATTTGGCTAAAGTTACATCGATTGATATATACACAGACTCGGAGTATGTTGATGAAGTAGCAAAGTGGGCTGCAAGGGAAGTTATGGTAAGTCCAGACCTAAATCAAGCTGAAGAGACTTTTTCCATGATATAATCAACACTGGTAAAAGACAATAACATTAAATTGTTACAGGCAAATCCATCTGAATCTGACAACATTGGGCCTCAAATTAAGTGAAATCAAACTTATTGCATAAATGGGGTACAAAATGCAGTAAAATTAATCCTGGACTCACGACTAACGTGCGCACAGAACAACAGACACAAGCCTACGAAGCACGCCACACTCAGAATCGCTGTTCTAAACAGACAGAAGCTTTCTCGTGTGTGAGGTAAAATGATAAAATGGTGAAAATTTGGCAAAATAAATAATACAGAGATTCGGCTGAATGAGCTCAGAATGTCACTATCCTCTGTTGTTAATCTCTCCATTTAAAATACTAATGGGTAGGCCTTTCCCGACCCTTTGGGTCAGAGGCCGCGCTGGCTTTCTCTCAACAGGTGACAAGGAGGTGGTGATTGCAGAATGATTTTACTATTATTAATTTGTGTTCTGCATTCTTCAGTGTCAGTCATGCCTGATATGCAGCCGCTGTTTGCATTCACATATGGAGGCCAACAGTAACAGAATGACCCAGGAATTTAGAGACTCGCCTGCTGTGTTCTCTGCTGTAGTGCACGCTACTTTGAAGGACACCAAGCTGCCACCTGTCTATTGCAATATGCTGATGACATCCTGCTTTCCGGCCTGAACATCAAGTCATGTATAGCCGCTTCAACTATTGTGTGCAATGTATTATCAAAGGCTGGCTTCAAGACATCAAAATAAAAGCTGCAATGGGTGAAACTGAACTATCAGTCTGGGTCATGAATTACAAGAAAGGAACAGTACACATCTCTCCACAGACAGAGTGAAGACGATTACTACCTTCAAATGCCCTAAAACAAAAACTCAAATGCAAAGCTTCTTGAGTCACTATCCTCTGTTGTTAATCTCTCCATTTAAAATACTAATGGGTAGGCCTTTCCCGACCCTTTGGGTCAGAGGCCGCGCTGGCTTTCTCTCAACAGGTGACAAGGAGGTGGTGATTGCAGAATGTGGATTCCCTCATTAAAATATTAAATGACATAAATGGTGATATCTCTCTCTCTCTCCCTCTGCCTGCAGAAAGCACTACTCATCAATTTGTTCCAAATCAGCAGGTTCTGGTAAAGTGTCTGAAACCAACGAAGTTAGGTGAACCAAAGTGGGCCCAACTACTGTACTGCCAGTGACCAGAACAGGGGTGCTAACTGATCTTCAGCCACAGTGGATCCACGCAAGCCGCGTGAAGCTTGCTCCAGAGGAGGGCCTTACTGATCAAGGTGAATGGTGAATGCACTGGAGGAGCTGAACACGCAGCGCCAGTGCCCAACCGGGAATCTGTGAATTAGGAGGACCTGAGGAGGGACCCAGAACAGTCAACATGAAGACATTCCTACTAACACTCTGCATATGGCAGGTGGTCGTGCTTGCCTATGCCCGTTCAGTATCAACACAACAGCAAGTCTTCTCTGGTGTTAACTTCCTCCTTAAAAATTCAATAAGTAAAAAATAAATAAACACAGTCTTTGAAAAAACACAATGCTACAAAAATATAGATTGCATATGTATAAACACATACTCAATTTCCTCAGGCACATTACCAGATACGTACATGTTCAACACAGTAAAGGTATTGCTTTGCTAATAACTTTACATAAATTAAACATACAACTTACCTTTTAATTCCTTAAACCATTATATACAACGTAGGCCTATCATATAATTACGTCAGAACAATCTGAACTTAAATTACATTAAAAATACGAGTTACCTTGCTTTACTTGTAAAAGAGAAAAAGTATTTAAAAAATATTGCTTACCTCAACTTCCATATTGGAATCGGTTTCACGGTGCTTTACAAATTGGGACAGCCAACCAAGTTCGTTTAATATCGGCGGATTGTTCTTGTATCCACCTGGGTCACCGCTTCTTCCATGGACTTTTTTCTTAGCTTTGACAAACCTGTCTCTAAGATTTTTCCATACTTTTCGACAAAATACGTCTTCCTTCCCCAACGTCTTCGCAGTTTCTCTCCAGGAATTCTGTGTCATCTGACTGTCTCTATGGTCCCGCATGGAAGGATCATAAACATGCTGGTACACACGTACCAGCTCGGACAAAGTCGCCTCGAAGTCGTTCATCTTCGGATGCGGCGCCGCGCGCGATGTTACAAAAAGTGCCGTGCACACCGCCAGGCGAAATGGGGTCTTGCGGACCCTACGCGCACGACCTCCCACACCGCAATGACTTCATTTTTGCCGCGCGCACCTTCGCGCTCGTGCGGACGCGTCGAGTATACACAAGGCTTTAGAGGTGCATGTACTGAGAATGTTAATGATGCTGGAACTGTAGATAGCGAAAGGAGGGGTGGGATTGCTGAAGCTGGGACCAGTGCTGCTTCTGCTGAGGAAGGCATGCATGTGGAAAGTAGGAGAAGTGAGACTGCTGAGGATGAGGAAGCTATGGAGAGTGTAGGGGAACACGTTCATGGCACAATGATAGGTGCAGGAAGTGTAGAAAATTAAACTGATGATTCACAGGAGAATGTATCTGCTGTTGCAGAATCTATTGAGGCTGAAGAGAGTCTGGACACTGAGATGGTGAGGGATGAAGAACTTTTTAAAACTCCCTCTACTAAAAGGAAAAGAGTGAAGAAAAGCCCAAAGAATAAGAGTACTGATCAGGTGGCCGTAGATTCAGCTAATAAAAGTGATAATACTGATTGCAGCATAGTTGAGGACTCTGATGTTGAGGCAACAGCAGGAATAGTCAGATCGACCACCAAGGTGTGTACACATTTGAAAAAATAAGATTATTCCTTCAGAAAACAAAGAATATGAAAAACGTCCAGGTTGAGGAATATTTCCCTGATCGTAAATTATTTATAGATTCAGTTACAGCGACGATGAGGGGTGACAGTGAGGAGCATTTCACTGTTCAAGAAATGTTCAGATTGAAGAAATTTGTGTCTAAGTTGAAATTAAAACAAAAAACTGAGGATGGCTTTGAAACGACATGAGTCTTTTTGTTATTTTAAGTTGCTGTTTGCTTTATATCTTTTGATAATACATTATTTAATGAGTGCGATAAGGATAGGTACTCTGAATTTGAATGGTGCAAGGGATATACGGAAAAGAGCATTACTTTTTGAGTTTATCAGACAAAAGTGCTTGGATGTTATGATGGTTCAAGAAACGCACAGTGATAGTCTAAATGAAACTGACTGGAAAAAGGAGTGGGATGGGGAAGCAGTACTTTCTCATATGAGTTCAGTCAGAGGAGGGGTGGCTGTACTTTTTGCAAAAAGTTTCCTGCCTATTTCATATGAATTGAAACATGTAATACCTGGTAGACTCATGCTGTTAAAAGCAAAATTTGAAAGATTCAATTTCGTTTTTTTTAATATATACGCTCCAACGAGTGGGGCTGAAAGTTTATTTCTTAAACAATGTTAATAGTATTTTGCAAGATTATAATTCTGATGATTATTTGTTTTTTGGGGGAGATTTTAATTGTACAGAAAATTATGTATTGGATCGTAATCACATAGAACCACATGCTGCTTCAGCTCGTGTGTTATGCAAGCTGGTTGAGACTCATGGTTTATGTGACATATGGCGGGGGGTTAATAATGATGTTAGACAATATACATGGGCACATGCAAGGGGAAATGTTATATCCTTAGCCAGAATTGATAGGTTTTATTGTTATAAACATAATTTCAATATTGTAAAAAAATGTGTAATTGCTCCAGTAGGTTTTTCAGTTTGTCTAGTTACGTGTCAAGTATTTATTGCAAATATAAAAACCAGAAGTGCATATTGGCACTTCAACACGTCTTTGCTAAATGACAAAAATTTTAGAGATGTTTTTTGTTTTTTTTGGGGACAATTTTAAGATGACAAAAGACAAGTTTGAAGATATGCGTCAGTGTTGGGATGTTGGGAAGGTTAAAATAATGATGCTTTGTCAACAATACACTTTCAATGTTACCAGGGATATAACACGATCTATGAAAAAGTTAGAAACTGAAATAGTTGAATTGCAGGATTTGGCTGATGTTACCAAAGATCAAAGATATTTGGAGACTCTTAAATCCAAAAAATCTTTTCTTATAGATCTATTAGGAGTTAAGGCACAAGGAGCATTGGTTCGATCTTGCTTATTAAACCTTTCACAAATGATGCCCCATCTAAGTTTTTTTTCAGTCTTGAGAGGAAGAATGGTCAGAGTCGTTGCATTCACTGTTTGTGCTCTGAAGATGGGCGTGAGCTAACAGAGCCCTCTGAAATAAGAAAGAGAGCCGTACGGTTCTATACTGGACTGTACAGCAGTGAGTTTGTGGAGGATGATGATCAGTCTGCTCACTTCTATGAAGGTTTACCCAGTGCTTCAGAGAGTTCAAAAGCGGAGCTGAAATGGCCGCTGTGTGAGCAGGAGCTGTTCATTGCTCTGAAAGAGATGGAGGGGGGTAAAGCCCCTGGCATGGATGGACTCCCTGTGGAGTTTTACAGAGAGTTTTGGGCAGTTTTAGGTAATGACCTGTTGGCTGTTCTAAATGAGAGCCTAACTGAGGGGTTGTTGCCTCTAAGCTGCAGAAGAGCGGTGATTACCTTGTTACCTAAAAAAGGTAATCTGCAAGATATAAAGAACTGGAGACCAGTGAGTTTGCTATGCTCTGACCTGAAAATATTCTCTAAAGCTCTGGCTAATAGGCTGAAAGAGGTGATGGGGGAAGTCATCCATATTGATCAGACTTATTGTGTTCCCGGAAGATCTATTTTAGATAATGTTTGCCTTATACGAGATATTTTAAATATTTGCAGTCTTTCTGATGTTGATCTGGGTCTTGTTCCTGTCGATCAAGAAAAGGCGTTTGACAGAGTCGAGCACAGATATCTTTGGAAAACTTTAAATGCTTTTGATCTTGGATTGGAGTTTATCAATATGATCAAAGTTATGTACCAGGACATTGAAAGTGTTTTGAAAATCAATGGTGGTTTGAGTGCCCCTTTTAAGGTTTTTAGGGGCATTAGACAGGGTTGTGCAATATCGGGAATGTTATATTCTTTGGCTATTGAGCCTTTGTTGAATAAATTAAGATCAAAAATTGAAGGTTTTTCTTTGCAACATGGTGATGTATTTCAAGTTTCAGCTTATGCTGATGATGTTATAATCATGGTGAATGTGCAGCGAGATATTAACCAAATGGAGGGTATTATAAAAGATTTTGGGGTTATTTCTGCTGCTAAAGTAAACTGGGAAAAGAGCGGGGCACTGGCTTTAGGAAAATGAGTGCAGGGCCTACCAGTTTTACCTGATAGAATAACCTGGAAAAAGGGAGGTCTCAAATATTTGGGAGTTTATCTTGGAGATACAATTACACAACAAAAAAAATGGGATGGAATTGTAGAGAAGATGGAAGGTAGACTGGCTAAATGGAAGTGGATTCATTCACAATTATCTTTTAGGGGAAGAGTGTTAATAGTGAACAATTTGGTAGCTTCGATACTCTGGCATAAATTGTTCTGTGTGGATCCACCCATAGGGTTATTATCTTAGCTGCAAAGAATTTTTGTGGACTTTTTTGGGATCGATTGCACTGGATTCCACAAAGTGTATTGTTTCTACCTAAGGATGAAGGTGGACAGGGTTTGGTACATTTGCCAAGTAGAATGGCAACATTTCGTGTACAATTTGTCCAGAGATTTTTAACAGGCCCTGATGATCTGGTGTGGAGTAACTTGACCAAGGTCATTCTACAAAGGGTGGAAGGACTTGGACTTGATGTTGGCCTTCTTCTTATGGATTACAGGAAACTGAATGACTTACCTCCTTTTTATGGTGGACTTTTTAAAATGTGGGGACTCTTCACTCTCAAGAGAATAGACAATTCAGACTCTTTATTTTGGCTTTTGGAAGAGCCCCTAGTCAAAGGGGCTCGTCTAGATGTAACAGATGAGGTACCAGGCCTCAATCAGAAGCTGTGTGCCTCTGGAATTGTGAAGTTGAGGCAAATTGTCAGTGTGGCTGGCCCTGATTTAAGCGATGTTGCGGCAGTAGCTTTGTTACTGGGGCAAAATTCAATTCGCCACACAGGAACAATAGTAGAAAAGTGGAGGAAGAAGCTCACGGATGAGGAAAACGTGCTAATTAAGGATTTTGGAAGGGGCTTGATGGTTCCTGATAAAAAAGATCCTGTCCCGAAAATTAGAATTACTCCGGACTTGAAGGATATGTCAGGTCCTTTGCTAGACCTTCACAAGCTGGAAGACTTGGATTTGGATATAGTAGAGGGGAAAGTTCTATATCAGTGTTGTGTGAAAGTTTTTAATAGAGTTGCTTTAAATGGGAGAGCTGAACAGTCTGGAGGGACAAGCTTGGCATGGGTGAGAAAATGAAACCATTTTGGAGAGTGTTTTACAAACCACCATTGATTAAGAAATCTGGAGATTTACAATGGAGAATTTTACACGGTTCTGTGGCAGTTAATGCATTCATTTCTGTTATTAATCCAAGTGTTAATGATAAGTGTGTGTTTTGTGGTTTAAGGGAAACAGTTTTTCATTGTTTTTTAGAATGTGTAAGACTGAAATCACTTTTTGTTTTATTGAGTCAAGTGTTTTCAAAATTTGGAGAAAAGTTTACGCATAATGCTTTTATTTTTGGGGCAGGGTATAGCCAAAAGCAAAAAGTAAAATGGCAGATGATCAATTTTGTGATTGGTCAAGCAAAACTTGCAGTCTATATAAGCAGGAAAAATAGAATAGAGAATAGACTTGGTCAAGAGATGATGTGTCTATTTAAAGCCTATATTAAGTCTAGAATTTTTGTTGATTTTAAGTATTATAAATTAATGAATGATATGACATCTTTTGAAATGCAGTGGTGCTACAAAAATATTTTCTGTGATGGAAGGGGATTTATCTTTTTCTCTTTTATTTAATTGAGGTGTATAGTGTATGATTTTTTGGAATTGATTGTTTGGAATAAAATTGTTTTTTTTTTTTAAATAAAAAAAATCTCTCTCTCACTCACTCTGAGTTTGACTTGCAACTCATGCAAATTCTAAATGGCTTTCTTCCAACATTTTTGTTATTGCCAAATATAAAATGTTATGCAGATGTAGCATGTTTACTAGACAAACAATAATAATGTCTTCTTTGTTAAGTAATTGGTAAACTATTTGCAAAATGGAAAAAGTACTTTTTGGCATATTGACCCATGGAAATACTGTGATTTAGGGACATATCAAAGTGCTACTATTCAGCACCATCTGGAGGTGTGCAGGGTACAGTGGGGCTAAAGGCACCCCTTAAGGAAATTTTGATTTTTCTGGACACAATGTACCAAGATCAAACATTTGTATTTATTTTTTATTGAATTGATGGGGCAACATAATTTATGAGAAAAAAAAAATAAAATCTTGCTTCAGATTTAATTACTTTTCCTTTAATTACTTTTTAATTACTTTTTCAACTCTGTAAACATAAAATTAACCTGCTGATATTTTTTCAATTTCCTGTACACATTTTGTAGCATCGGTGTTCCTTGGGGTCAATTTGAACTGACCACTATAAAACAGGTGCACACACACCATTTCCTCAGAATTTCTGACTGAGAATGTCTCGTTCCCTTCGTCTCAGGGAACCAAAGTTACATACGTAACCGAGACGTTCCCTTATGACTTCAGTCCACTTGACATTGCGTTACTAACACATATGGGGAACAGAATCCCATCACGCCGCACTACATGACATAACTTCCTAAAGAGGAAACATGGCGGCGCAGTCTTATGGGACGACGACCGACATGAGTATGCCGCAGTGAGTGTTCCACATGATGGCCAGGAGGAGAGCACTCATCATGGATATATGAGCTACAGCCATATAGTATGAATTACTCCTCATGAACCCGGCCGGGAAGGGAGTTTATTTATAATGAAGTGCTTGTGACTTATGGAATTATAACAGCCTGAATGCAGGCGGTTGTGTAAATGATGCAGAGCTCGTACTTAAAAAGGGGCATAAGTAAATATCTATCTATCTATCTATCTATATATATATATATATATATATATGTGTGGTCAGAACCTTGTGTAGGGTACGAGCTCAAGGTGAGGGGAATGTATAATCAATAATTCATAATTAATAACTGATCATACGGGTGATGAGTTATCACCTACAATTTTAAATCGCCCAAAAAGGGAATGTATAGCCCATGTATCTGCATCTATATACCTTTAACAGAATTAACTGCACCTCAAACAATCTGTCCGTCCGCCGAACCGACTGTACGATGATCAACTCTTAAAAGGATTATAACTCTCAGGAAAGATTATTCTTCTGGTTATGAAGAATAACTTTCTGGTAATATTACTAACTGAAAATACTTAATATCAAGCTTGTAGCTTAAGATCACAGATTAAAGAGGCTTTATTCGATGAGCAACAAACAGAGACAATTATAAGAGTATAATGGGGTTTCATAAAATGAGACTATAACAAACAATTACATTTAACAACGAACATATATGCAGAATAACGAAAGGAATGAAAGGAAGAAAGAGAGCAGATCACAGAAATGGCTTATTTCACAAACAGTTAACCTCGAGAGCCAGCAAGAAATTACATCACCTTAAAGCAGGGGTACACTCTTAAACATATTTAAATTTCGATGTAAATAAATACTTGCATATGGACTTTGGCGTCGCCGAACAAGACATGTGTGAGTGTCCTCGTTGCGTCCGTGAGCGTTCTTTGGTTCTTCTGGAGCTTCCGAAGGATATAGGACTGATCCAAAAACGTTAATACTGAGCTTTGTCCAAAGACAAAAACTAAGCACTAAGAAAAACGTCTAGGTTACGTATGTAACCTCCATTCCCTGATGGAGGGAACGAGACGTTGTGTCGAAGAAGCGACACTAGGGGTCTCTCTTGAGCGCCGAAAGATACCTCTGATCTATGAAAAAAGGCCAATGAGAGTTGGCGAACAGTATTTGCATACTCCGCCTCCGGATACGGATATAAAGGCGAGAGAAATACGCTCGTTCATTCAGGATTTTTCTGAGGAGCCGGGAGTGTACCGGGCACCTCAGCGGCTCGGCTCAGCGACATGGCCGGGAAGACACGACGTCTCGTTCCCTCCATCAGGGAACGGAGGTTGCATACGTAACCTAGACGTTCCCCGTCTGTTGCTCACTTCGACGTCGTGTCAAAGAAGTGACACTAGGGGTCCACTTCAAAACTCGCCATGCGCTGAGCCGTGTACGTGTACTGCTTACACAGAAGCGGGCATTTCTACGTGCACAGCGACCAACTGTGTTCAGACTGCACGTACTCTTCCCCAATGCCCCGAAAGAGTCGTCAGAATCCTTTTGGTCACCCTAGGGGGGAACAAGGTGACGCTCCCAACTAGGGAACGGGCCAAGCCTGGCTTGGCCTCTTTTCTCTCTAGGTTTTCTCGGCATAGAGCAAGAGCAGCCGGGGCCCTTACCGCATCGAGGGAAGGGGGTCTTACCCGAATTCCTATTCTTTCAGGGGGAAAAGACCCTGCGGAGGCCACACCCGCCCAGCTGGGGAGGTAAAGGTGGCAAAATACATCACATGGCCACTTTGGGCATGTGGGAAGAAATGGCACGGTGGTAGATCCAACCTCGAGGAGGGGGGAGTTGCTACAACACGGCGACCGGAGGGCAGCGAAGGACTGCCTAAGGGAGACGCGGGTCAGCTCGCAAGGTGACCGTACCGCGGAAATACACACAGGAGGAGTCCCGTAGGAGGCCTGATCTGTGGAGCACCTATTCCAGTAGGGGTAGCCGGAGGTACCCGTAGTGGACTGGGCCGGCAAGTTCCTCCGCTGAACTGTTGCGGGCCCGAGAGGGCTAGGGAGGAATCAACCAGGGACCTAAGCCCTCTGGGAAAGAAGCGCACTGTTCTGCCTCGGAGAGGGAAACGGCGCTGAAACAAGCGATTCACCCGGTCAGATCGTCGGTGTGTACAGAGTTCTACGGGCTCGGACCTGAGAGAACACGGGACGAGACTGACTCAACCCTGAGATTGTAAAACCTCGTAAATGTGTTAGGTGTTGCCCAGCCCGCAGCTCTACAGATGTCTGCTAGCGAGGTGCCTCTAGCCAGTGCCCATGAGGATGCCACACTCTTGGTAGAGTGGGCTCGAACCCGCAAAGGGGGTGGCAAGGCCTGGGTGTGATAGGCCAACTGAATGGCCTCCACCACCCAGTGAGACAGCCTCTGTTTGGAGACAGTGTTCCCTTTCTGCTGTCCTCCAAAGCAGACAAAGAGCTGCTCAGAGCGCCTAAAGCTCTGGGTGCGTTCCAGGTAGGCACGCAAGGCACGTACCGGACACAGCAGTGAGAGGGCTGGGTCTGCCTCCTCCCGGGGCAGCACTTGTAGGTTCACTACCTGATCTCTGAAGGGCGTGGTAGGAACCTTGGGCACATAGCCCGGTCGAGGTCTTAGGATCACATGAGTGTCTGCCGGACCGAACTCCAGGCAAGTGTCATTGGTAGAGAATGCTTGCAGGTCCCCGACCCTCTTGATGGAGGCGAGCACGATCAGCAGGGCCGTCTTTAAAGAGAGAGTCCTGAGTCCAGCTGATCCTAGCGGCTCGAAAGGGGATCTCTGAAGACCGGCGAGGACCACCGAGAGATCCCAGGAGGGGAAAAGGTTTGGCCGGGAGGGATTTAACCTCCGGGCACCTCTTAGGAACCTGACGATTAAATCGTGCTTACCCAGGGACTTTCCATCTACTGGGTCGTGGTGAGCTGCGATAGCGGCAACATACACCTTCAAGGTGGACGGGGACAGCCTCCCCTCCAACCTCTCCTGTAGGAACAGGAGCACAGACCTAACTGTGCACCTTTGTGGGTCTTCTGCCCGGGAAGAACACCAATTCACAAACAGACGCCATTTCAGGGCATAGAGTTGCCTGGTAGAAGGGGCTCTGGATTGGTTGATCATGGCTACGACCGTGGGTGGTAGCCCAGCTTGATCTTCTGCGTCCCGTCCAGGGGCCAGACGTGGAGGTTCCAGAGGTCTGGGTGCGGATGCCAGAGCGTGTCCCGTCCCTGAGAAAGAAGGTCCTTCCTCAGGGGAATTCGCCAGAGAGGGGCTGTCGCGAGGAGTACGAGGTCCGAGAATCAGGCCCGGGTGGGCCAGTAAGGAGCCACGAGAGTGACTTGCTCCTCGTCCTCCCTGACCTTGCACAGCACCTGTGCAAGAAGGCTCACTGGGGGGAATGCGTACTTGCGCAGCCCCACCGGCCAGCTGTGTGCCAGTGCATCTGCCCCTAGGGGAGCCTCTAAGCGGGCATACCAGAGCGGGCAGTGGGAGGTCTCTCGGGAGGCAAACAGGTCTACCTGGGCCTTGCCGAACCGTTCCCAAATCAGCTGAACCGAGTGGGGGTGAAGCCTCCACTCTCCTCCAGGCAAGCGTTGTCGTGACAGCGCGTCCGCCATCACATTGAGGTTGCCGGGGATGTGAATGGCACGCAGCGACCTGAGTCGGTGCTGGCTCCAAAGGAGGAGATGACGGGCGAGTTGCAACATGTGGCGGGAGCGTACGCCGCCTTGGCGATTTATGTACGCGACCGCAGTGGTACTGTCCGACCTGACCAGGACATGTTCGTCCCGAATTAATGGGAGAAACTGCCGCAGGGATATAAGGACGGTCAACAACTCGAGGCAGTTGATGTGCCAACGCAGCTGGACCCTTTTCCAATGGCCGTGCCTGTTGCAAACGGCGCCCCAACCCGATCTGGAGGCGTCGGTAGTGACCAGGACGCATCTGGACACCTGCTGTAGGGGTACTCCAGCCCGTAAGAAACAGAGGTCTGTCCAGGGGTTGAATGCTTTGCGGCAGGCGGGGGTGATCGTTACCCGGTGCGTGCCGTGGCGCCATGCTCGTCTCGGGACTCGGGTCTGAAGCCAGTGTTGGAGCAGTCTCATATGCATCAACCCCAGCGGCGCGACCGCCGCGGAGGATGCCATATGCCCCAGGAGCCTCTGGAAAAGTTTTAAAGGGACCGCTGTGCCCGGCCTGAAGGCGGCGAGGCAGTTCAACACTGACTGGGTGCGTTCGTTGGTGAGACGCGCCGTCATTGAGACCGAGTCTAACTCCATCCCGAGAAAAGAGATGCTCTGAACTGGAGTGAGCTTGCTCTTTTCCCAGTTGACCTGAAGCCCCAAGCAGCTGAGGTGCCTGAGCACCTGGTCTCTGTGAGCGCATAGTGACATAGAGGCAGGATGTGTGATATGGCCTCCGTCTGCTTCTTCACCGTGGAGAACTGCTGGGCGAAGTCCTCAACGGTGTCGGCGAAGGGGCCAAGCTGGGAGACAGGGGCATCGAGGAAGCAAACTTTGTCGGCCTCATGCATCTCGACCAGGTTGAGCCAAAGGTGACGTTCCTGGACCACTAGGGTGGTCATCGCCTGCCTGAGTGCCTGCGCGGTGACCTTCGTGGCTCTGAGGGCGAGGTTGGTCGCTGAGCGCAGTTCCTGCAGCACACCGGGGTCAGGGCTACCCTCGTGCAGATCTCTGAGCGCCTTGGCCTGGTGGACTTGCAGGAGGGCCATGGCGTGCAAGGCGGAGGCGGCCTGTCCCGCGGCGCTGTAGGCTTTGTGGTTGAGCGAGGACGCAGTCCTACAGGCCTTGGAAGGGGGTACAGGGTGCCCGCGCCAGGTGGTAGGGTCACCTGGACAGAGATGGAGCGCAACTGCCCTATCGCTGTGTACCCGTGGGCCTCTCCGCCGTCGAGGGTAGCGAGAGTGGACGACTGCAAGAAAGGGCTTTTGACGGACGGAGAGCGGGGCTCTCCATGACGACGTCAGCCCCTTTTTACAAGTGGTGACCCCTCCGTGATCTCCAACGAGCGAGTGACGTCTTTTCAGCACGACATCCTGTTTGGTAAAGAGGATGAGTTTTGAGCTTCTTCTACTTCTCTGTCTTCATCAGCTCTGGTAAGTCCATTCGAGCTCTAGAGGATGGGCAAACCGGCCCGGAGGCGAGTCGCCGTTACCTCGAGACTGGACGGAGGTCAGCGAGCGTGTCGGGGGGCGGGTGGTCCGAGGGGGCGTACCCGGCGGAGCTGCACCCGCTGCCCTCCCCAAATCGCCTCCAGTGCCAACTGCATCGTCCTCAATCCCGTGGGAAGGAGCGATACGGAGGGCGGCAGGAGTGGCGTGCTTTCTGTTGAAAGCGAGCCGCGACCGCAACGCTGCCACGGTGTGATCACGCCCAGACACACGAGACAGCGCCTGTGGCCATCAGAAGCGGAGAGCACTCTACCACATCCAGGAACTACACAGGGTTTGAATGGCATCTTTATAAAGACGTGCCCTGAAAAGGGCGTTCAACACCACTGTGTATTGCTCTTTTAGAGAAATAAACTCTTTACGAGAAAATTGCTCCTTATAAACTCTTTTAGACACTGCGCTGTCGAAGCGCTCAGGGGCAAACTGCACGCCAGCAGAGAAAAGCCGCTGAAGGTGCGCCATAAATCTAACAGCAGCAGCGCGTCAGGGGATTAGAAGCAGGGTAAGTTGTGTGTAGCACAGCAGACAGCATTCACACGACCATTGGCTCCGAAGAAAATTACTGAATGAGCGTATTTCTCTCGCCTTAAATCCGTATCCGGAGGCGGAGTATGCAAATACTGTTCGCCAACTCTCATTGGCCTTTTTTCATAGATCAGAGGTATCTTTCGTCGCTCAAGAGAGACCCCTAGTGTCGCTTCTTCGACACGACGTCAAAGTGAGCAACAGACGGGGAACTGAGATAAAAACAAAAAGACGTAACATAGAAAAGAAGAGAAGAGGAGAAGAGAGAGAGAGAGAGCAGAGCCGGAGGGTCAGTTCTCTTGAAAAAGAACACATCCACGCCTCTTTGGTTGAACTATCCAATAATCATCCAGCAAACTTTGGCGGGAGAAGATTTCTTTTGTTTCTTCGGACAGCCTGATTTGCATGTTTTATGGCAGTGTCAGAGTTTAGTCATTTCACTCCAAAGATGGTAAAACATAGTAAAATACATTTTATCATAAACTGATATATATATATTTAGCTAGGGCTAACCGAGAGGTTTAATTTGGCACCAAGAACTTTATGTTTGGCATAGTATAAAGGTGGATATATACTTTTAGACTCTTTATATAAGCACTTAGAGTTTAACTACACAACTATATAATATCATAACTAGGCTTGATACAAAAGCAGAAACACAGGTATACATGAATATATCGTATTCTTTCCAGAATTACTCAAATTATGTATTTCAATAAAGGAATGTTTGGGTATGTGTGTGCATCTTGGAGGGAGCTTTTCTTCGGCCATCTGGAATTCCTTCCTCCGCAGAAAGGGGTTGTTTGAGGAGATAAGATCTGTTTGAAGCTCAAGAGTTGAGTTTATATTATCTCTGTCTACACTCTTACGTGCTACAGAACTGTCAGTGTGGTGATTTCACCTGACTCGCTGGCGCTATGCCAGTGAGTTACCGGGCAAAGTCATAGGTTAAAAGGAAATTTTATGAATGCACGGAAAACGAATCACCATGTGAGCCTGTCCAGATACGCTACACTTGGGTACATATCCTTTCCTGGGTTTGACAGTGGCTCTTGACAGGCCGGGGCCAAACTCCAGACAAGAATTATCAACTGATAACGCATGTAGGTCACCGACCCGTTTCACTGAGGCCAGAGCCAGCAGTAGTGTGGTCTTAACGGAAAGCATGCGCAAATTAACAGAGTCCAAAGGCTCGAAGGGGGGGCATGCGAGAGCTTGTAGGACTAAAGTTAGGTCCCAAGTCGGGATTGTAGCAGGTCGAGGTGGGTTTAATCGTCTTGCTCCTTTTAGGAACTTTATGATTAAATCATGCTTGCCTATAGAGGCGCCAGCTTCATGTGCGTGATACACAGCTATAGTTGCCACATACACTTTGAACATTGACGGGGTGAGTCCTGCGTCTATTCGCTCTTGAAGAAATATTAGAATTTCATGTATGGGGCAGTTTACTGGGTCCTTACTACGTGAGAGACACCAGTCAGTGAAAACATTCCATTTTAGTGCATAGAGGCGTCTTGTGGACGGTGCTCTGGCTTGTAAAATGGTGTTCATGACTGAACGCGTCAGTTCTGGTGCGTGTAGTGTGCCCCGTTCAGTGGCCACACATGCAGGTTCCCCAGCTGAGGCTGGGGATGCCAGATTGTGCCGTGCGCTTGAGAGAGGAGATCCCTCCTCAGCGGTATTTCCATGGTGGGCTGTACAGCATCTCTATCATTTCCGGATACCATGGCTGGTTGGGCCATCTCGGCGCAACTAATAGAACCGTTTCTTTGTCCTCCCGGACTTTGCATATGACAGAGTGGATTAGGCCTAGCGGAGGAAACGCGTATTTGCGTTTCGCCGGCCATTTGTGTGCCATTGCATTATTGAAACGGGGTGGCCGGCAAGCAAATTGGATCATATAGCCATGTTCGATCGTTTTTTGCACCCAGTCTGAAATGCCTGTTAGGGCTCGCCACGCGTCCGCGTAATGGGACAGAGGGCACTTCGGTTTGCTCACCATATGATATAATGCGTCGCTTACCACAGGGAAGCGGTTCTGCATAATGTGTGTGCTTTGAAGAGGTGCATTTGTGCATTTGCAACAAGTGCTGTATTCTTTATTGCATTTTTTTATTGCATATGACACAAACAACATTTTTGAAACCATTGTGAACAGCAATATTCCTCTCCCGACGAACAGCAGTGGGAAGGTGGGGAACAGTGTTCCGTGTCTCCAATCGAGCCTTCTTCTGAGCACCGGAGGGAACGACGGGCTCCATTTTCCTCTTCAGAGCGTTGCGCCCGTCAGGAGCCCTTCCGCTGCGTGGGGGATTTCCTCCCATCGGCGCGAGGTGGGCGCTGATGTGACTGCTTCCATTTGGGCCAAGGCTTGCGTGGCCTCACTGTTGGCTCGGCGGGTGCCCGTGCAGGCGCTGAGTTAGCGGGCATGGATCTTTTAGCCAGGTGCTGGCTTGAGACAGAGCAGGGGCGAGCCGTCTGCGGTATACTCCGTTTGGGCATAAAGTGCCTTATGGCTTGTGACTGCTGCTGAGTCGTGACGTAACACTCAGCAAACGTACTTACTGTGCTGCCAAAGAGGCCGACTGGAGACACTGGGGCGGCCAATAGAGATGTCTTCTCTCTGTCACTCATCTCCGTGAGTGTCAGACATACATGCCTTTCCAGAACGACCAGGTTACCCATGGACTTCCCGATGGCCTTCGCTGTGACTTTCGTAAAGTCTGTAGCAGCCCGAAGCTCTTTAAAAGTCTCCGGATCAAAGCCTTGCTCGTCCATCCGTCTGAGGAGCTTTGCTTGGAACACCTGAAGCACTGCCATTGCATGGAGTGCTGATCCAGCTTGTCCTGCCGCTGAGTAGGCTTTCCCCGCCAGTGTGGATGTCTGCCTACATGGCTTAGAAGGATGAATGGGGCGTGATTTCCATGCCCTGCTACTCGTTGGGCAGAGATGTGCTGCTACCGCCTCCTCCACCGTGGGTAGTTGAGCATAGCCGTTCTTTTCCCCGTGATCCATGTTCGAGAGACTTAGTTCGCTGTGCACCTTAGGGAAGAACGGGGCAGTTCTGCGGGGCACGGCCTCTTGACGGTGTCCGGACTGCAAGAACCACTCATCAAGGCGAGACTGTCCAGGTACCTCTGGGGGAGACCACTCAAGATTGAGTTCTTCGACCGCCCTTGCAAGGACGCGAAGCATCTCCCTGTCAGTGGTGCACACACGGTCCTCGCCATCGCTGGGGGGAGGGGCGGTAGCATCATCCATTGACCAGTCGCCTGATGCAGCGAGAGACATGACATCGTCATTATCATCCTCATCATCCCCCGCGTCAGATCCACCAAACGAAATGAGCCCGCACGCTCCTTCAGAGTGTCGGAGCTTGTCTTGCACATAGCGTATGGGGAAATATGTGCTTCGTGGAGATTGAGGGGCTCGTGGTTCGTGTGCCGGCACAAAATCCACCTCAAGTTCATCCTGCCCCGCTGTGCCCCCTCGTGTGAACCCTCGGGAATCACAGAAGAGGCTGGTGGGAGGGCACGAGAGGCTGAATCGTCCCTCAGAACGAGGGCAATTTGTGAGCGAAGCGACTTGAGACTCATGTCCTCACAGTGAGGACAGTCTGTCTCTATGAGGGCTGACTCTGCGTGGGCACGGCCCAGACAGAAAACGCAGCTCTCATGCTTATCTGACGGCGGGATGTGTCTCTCGCACAAGGAACACCTATGGAACGACATCTTGAAAAAGACGCGAACACGTAAGTGGCTCTTCTAGATATATAAATATAAATATATATTTATATTTATATAACTTATATAACTTATATTTATACAACACAGTATTTTAAAAGGATACTCTACACCTGCCGACGTGCTGCGGAGAATCAGGATGCTGAGGTCCGTTCACCAACGAAGCGGCAAGGCGGAGTGATGTTTGCCGGAGCACTGCAGGGGAATGGAGATTCTTCTCTGCTGTGAAGATTCCGTCCGCTGACTGGTGTGAATCGACGGCGAAGGTAGAGGGCTTCGAGACAAGAGGTAATCGCTGTCTTGAAGGAAGAAATTCTGGTGTGTGTGCACCTGTTTTATAGTGGTCAGTTCGTGCCGAAACGAACGGTCAGTTTCGCGCCAAAAACAGCTGGCTCAAACACCATAGCCAATATTAGAATATTGGCGTTATTGTAGAGAGGTTTCGAGTAGGTCGTGTATGAAGGCACTCCCCATATGCGTTAGTAACGCAATGTCAAGTGGACTGAAGTCGTAAGGGAACATCATTTTTGCGAGAACTTTGATATTTCCCGTGCCGTGGGGGAGGGGAAAACATAATTCTCATGGTTTACCAAACAAAGGAAAGGAGCAAACATTATAAACGCATGAACAGAAGCCTTCTGCACATTTCTCTTTGTGCTCTGTGTGCTCTCTGTTCTCCATCTCTCAGATTTTCTGTCAATGAGATTTTGTCACAGTTTTTTGACAGTGACAGAGGAGAATGTGTCTGAGACCCCAAACATAACTCGTTACTATCCTTGATAAAATTGTAAGGCTGGGTGCCATTGTGTTTACATTCAAAGGCAAAGAGCAAATGTATGAGCTTTGAGAAAATCAACAAATGAACTTTCTCACAATTAGCATCTCTTCCTGGGGCACCGCACCCCACTGAGCGAAGACTGCAAAATTCACACCTCATTGTTGCCCTTCCACATCTGTCCCATTCTCTCCCCTCTCCTCTTCATCCATTCCCCCTCAGCTCAGAATCACCCCAAACTCACCTAATATCTGTATGTAACAAGAGACCATATCTGATGTATACAAATAATGTAACTAGTGTAACATGTTTGGTATCATTCAAAATGCCTCAGTGCGACTGGTATAGTGTTTTGTCCCCAGGTTTATAAAACTCAATGACAACAAAGTTATAAGGTATTTGCCAAATACTGAATAACTCTGGAGATCTAAACCCCTCCTTGAAGGTTTAACACCAGGAAGCCAAGAACCCATTCACCCCCAAATTCTCAAAGGACAATACCATTTGGTACACAATGTGTATTCTGTCTGGATATTTAAGGAAGGCTGGCCCAGAGCTCAAGGTTCTCTGTAGTCAGACGATCCCGCACACCTCACTGTGTGTAACTTTAATAACAGAAATCTGTATTCAGATTTCCCATGCTTTGCAATTACATGTAGTTTTCTCAACTGCCAGGTATGTTCTTTGACTTGTTTCTCTAACTTGTGTTTTAAATCTTACCTGGCAAATAAATTGTTACCTTTTGATTTATTCTGTGTTCCTCTGAAATCATTTATATCAATATTGGTTCTTTAAAATAGGAGAAACTGCTCTGGAGGAACCGAGCAGGAGAATACCATTTTGTATCATAACTGAAGCTTTAATGTAGGAGGAAGCCACTTAAAGACTATCAGTTTGAATCTCATTAGAAACTGATCAAAAGGTAAATGAATAGAAGAGGATTCAGAGTAATCAATAACTTAAATGATTAAAATAAAAGAATGATCAGAAAGTATTTAGAGCTTTAATTCTAAATTAGAGGTCAACTTAAAAATGGAGTCAGATTAATATAAAATTGGAGTCAGATAAAATTAATAACGGGATGAATTTGTAAAGTGCAAATTAATAACAATAATTGCTTTACTTCAGTGCTCAGAAAAGACAGAACAACGCAGAGACCTTCAAGGGGCAAATATATATGTTTTTAGCAGTTTTGCCTGCCCCTTTTTACAAGTGGTGACCCCTCCGTGATCTCCAACGAGCGAGTGACGTCTTTTCAGCACGACATCCTGTTTGGTAAAGAGGATGAGTTTTGAGCTTCTTCTACTTCTCTGTCTTCATCAGCTCTGGTAAGTCCATTCTTTTTGCCTATTAGAAGTTTTGAGGGAAAGCACAGACACATCCCATATAGACACATTTATAGAACGGGTCGAAATACCCACTGTTAGACCAGAGACCGAAAAATCTGGTGGGGCAAAAGATTTTAGACAAAAACATGGATCAGGGACATGCTAGAAGCAGTGTAGATGAGGAGGTAATGGACGCTCTTGCCATAAAGTTCAAAGATCTCCTTTTTCGTTTACGCGAGAAGGACTAAATTTAAAATGGAGTAATGATGAAATCTTATCATGGTACTCTATGGAGGGTCGGAGACTAGAATCCAAACGTAAATACCGGAAAACCCCCGCCGCTATTGTTTACTTGCTTCGCCGTAACGACATCGACACCATGGCGAAAAATGAGCAAATTATAGTAAACATAAAAGAAATAGAGAAATCGCGTTCGGAAGAATTAAAAAAGTTGAGGGCTCAAGTCGACACGTTTGTGTATAAAAAGCAAAGTTGGGCAAGACGGGTAGATGCGATGGAAGCGCAGATTAATGATCTCAAACAAAAACTCAGATCAGGTCGAAATTATGCATCCGCCTTAGAAGACTGTTGTAACAATGCAGGCTTCCCAATATCAGCTATAAAAGAAGCTGCCATAAATTCACCATTTGATGCAGAAAGAAAACAGGATAGTGACGATGATGATGCAGCAACCTTAGTTTATGCAAACTACACAAGAGAGGCTCATAACCGAGCACATGGGGATAATCCCGCTCAGATTACAAAAGAACGCAGCCCGGTTATGACGCGGCAAAAAACTAGTGATGTTCCGAAAAAATCAGTTCAAGTTGCAGTCCTTAAAACAATAACAAATGCGGAAGATGAAATCACAACTATCAGTCGTCCTTTAACGTGTGAGGAATGGAGCTCACATAAAGAAATAGTTGGCATGAAGAGGTCCATTCCAGCCTTACTGGGAAATAGTTGCCAAGAAGAGGTCCATTCCAGCCTTACTGGGACACCTTAATGTTACAGGCCAGTGTTTACAATCTAGAGATCAGAGACGTATGGCAAATTGCTCTCTTAACTATTCCGAACGAACTCAGACCCAAACTGAATGAGGAAATGAAAACAGGATGCATTAAAAATAGACGCGATCGTGAAACCGACACAGAAGTGTACGGAAGACTTAAGCAAACACTGCTAGATCTGAGAGGACCAAGCCATGCAGAATGGAGTAAAATTGTTAACATTAAACAATCAAATAAAGAACCATTCGAAAGTTATGCAGAACGTTTGTGGGAATCGTACAAAGAATACTCCGGCCTTGAAAACGCAGATAGGGATCATGAAGTTTTACTTCAATTCCTAAAAAATAATGCAGGGCCCGCTGTTCAACAAGCTCTTTTGAATGGCGCTGACCCAGCTGAAAACACGTACAGGGCAGTGGTAGACTGGGCATCAAAAATAGACACAAACAGTCTAAATCGCATCATATTGCAGCAACCCAGTGGGTGACAGAGGGCAAGGGTGCTGAAAAAATTTAAAAATTTAATTACACCCAACATCGATGCGATTATTGCAGAAGGAAAGGTCATAACATACGCGACTGTTATCAGTTAAAAGATGAGTGCGAAAGAAAGGGAGCACCCTCCAACACTGACACTGAAATTCACAAACGGTTAGATACCTTGAGTATGCAAAACAACACAAGTGCTCCCAGACAAATGGAGGAAAAACCACAAAACAGCGAATTCCAAGCTGAACTCGAATCATTACTGTCGAAATATAACATACAATAGGGATGCGTGGCCTCCATTGCAATAGGGAGTATTATCAACAGCGGCAACCAAATCAAAATAAGGGCTAACATTGGAGGCCGGTTAGCCAACATACTTATCGATACCGGCGCTGCATGCTCCTGCACAAACATTCCTTTACCTCTAACAAATGAAACCATACAAATTAGAGGCATAGGCGACACACTAATGATCGCGACCAAAACACAACCAGTTCAACTCGACTTGGGCATGATAATGCTAGAAGAACCTTTTTGGTATTTACCCGACCACAGTGAAGGAACGGTATTGGGAATGGACATCATGCAAAAACATGGCTTTTTTATTCACTGCCTTGAAAAACAAATAGAATTGCAAACAAATAAAACAATAAAAAAATGTTTTTCACGAGACAGGGCAAGCATTATGTCCATTTCCAAAACAGACCCCATACAACTGCTAATGGATACAAATAGCAATGTTTGGACTAATCACGTACATGGCTGTGGCCTCATTGATTTTGAAGTATGCATTGAGGGGGAGCCACCTCCCCCACAAAAGCAATACCACATTAAGCCAGAGGTAGAGGCTGCTGTTCATGAGAGAGTCCAACAGCTTGAAAAAAGAGGTGTAGTTCTACAGTGCGGTTCATCTACCAAGTCTCTGTGTCTGCCAGTCGGCCCCCTACTGGGTGCAGACAGAGTAGCTGACTATGTGGATGACAACATCATTGCCACGCACATAAACAGAAACCCCAACGAACACAAGCAATACATTGCCGATAAATTTGCCAAAATCGCAGCCACAAAAGGAGACGAGTGGCAACCGGACAAACTACCTGCACCTGTGGTGAGTGCGGTCCAAATCACTCCCATCGACCTTAAACAATATCAAAAAGATTTGTTGACAGCTGAGGGAGAGATTGCACCACACTTACAGCAGGATCAGTTAGTCACTGTCACAGAAGACATAATACTCGGAGATGGGAAATATGTGGTTCCAGAAGCTGTTCAAAAACCCATAATCAAACTGTACCATGAATATGCTGATGTCAACAGGTGGTGTAGTACATGCATAGTTTATGAAACAGTTAATCAGGACAAACCCAGAAGCACTAATCTACGAAGGTCAGACCCACCCAAGGGACCCTGGGAATCCTTACAGTTGGATTTCTTTGGTGCACTCCCCAGTGCCAAAGGGGGATATCGTTATTGCCTGGTGATCATTGATAAATTCTCTAAGTGGGTAGAAGCAATTTTCACCCACAATAACACTGCAAACACTGTGGCACAGGTGATGGCCAACCAAATCATCCCACTTTGGTGTGCGCCAATCCAAATCGAGTCTGATCAAGGAACCCGTTTCAGTGTGCAAATTGCTAAACATCAGGTAGATATTTCACAACCCTGACAGACCAAGAGATCATAGATCATATATGATCAAACATGTGAATAGCATCCTTAAAAAAATAAATGCTAAGCAGAAAACACTGCAGCTTAAGGTGCTTCACACTTCAAAACTACACTAAAATATCAGCAATAAGATGCTCAGTCTAATTTGATCTCTGAAATTACATTTGCATTAGACATTACAATGGTATATGTTTTTGTAAAGCAAAATGCTTATTCCCCCTGATGACACTAACCATACAGTATGTGACTAAAAGCTGTCCTTAACCGTTTGGCTTTGATCATCAGAGGAAAATAAAGAAAGTACCACATGTCTAAATGCAAATTAATTAAAAGATCAACATTAACTGTTTTCTCTCTCTGTGCTTGTTTACATATCAGGTTACAATCTCATGAGAGACAGGTGCCAAAAGATTTCTGATACCCCTGCTTCAAGCCAGGACAACAATTTGGCCATGATGGAGATGGGTGTGGAAATACTCAAAGAGGCCATTCACACCTCACCTCACAACACTACACAAACAAAAATAGCTATATGACCTCCCGGTTTAGCACCGGAACCACAATTTTGCAACACCAATTGTTCTAGAACAGATTCCACCCATCTCCTAAACATACAGAACACACACTTTTATCACTACATCATGGAACAAAATAATGGCCTATATTCTGAAAGTACTAATCCACTGAAGATCTGGCCTGCCTCTCACATACACATAGCCTCTCACATATAGGACATTACAAACCTGTTTCCATAAAACAGTCACTATTTACAAATTCCCAACATCTTATTTGAAATACTGTAATATACATGGGACATGTGCATGGCTACAGTCACACATCGATGATTTCATTACAAATTGCAAACAAACTTGCACCCAAATTTCTACATTTCCACCTGCACCAAATTAAATACAAATTATATGAAGTGCAGACACTTCAATCGATCCTCAACCCACTTTGAAAATAGACATGAATCATCGATTATGACTTAGCCAGCAAATCAATCACATTGGATAATTTTGAATTAGCACTGTGATAATTATATAAATCTATAAGTGTGATTCTACAATCATAGAATTATTATTATTACAATATGCAAAATGATGCATACCACTGCTGAAGATACAAGTTTTAATGACTTTGTGGTATGTTTCCTTTAATATATTCAGACCAAATATCCACAAATATCCATATAATGAATATTGGTGATGAATGTACTGGTTGCCTTGGGTTTTTTGTCACCTTTACTTTAATCCATCCAGACCAAGTATTTCCAAATTCCACTATTATACACTCTATTGGTGTAGTGAATGATCAGATAATCAAATGGGATCACCTTATTGGGTATATGGCGTTGAAGGGTACTGAGACACAATATACCAGTCGCACTTGCTGTCATGAAATTCATCATTATGTTGTTTGTACATGTAAACACCTAACAACCTTTTTCTCCCAACGACACTAAACTCATAAATGTACCGTCTTTACATGGTCATTTAAGATGCTGTTCAGGTGCTTATGCATTACCTGTGAGAACTCCTTCACCTAATTGAGGTTGGCCCAGAAGACCACCACTGGAGGTGGCAGAGAGTTCTTCTAAGGGTCAGATCATCATTAAAGGGAAGGTACAACCAGAAGCAGATGTTTCTCCATGTTGGAATGACATATCCACCGAACATGCCAAAAAGCCTTGATGGATTCGAGGAACTGAACACATGTGCTAACCTCAACCAGACACAGGCAGGGACAAACCCAATTATCCACCTGCTACATGTATCTGGTGAGACAAGGTGTTCTGCAGATGCATACAAAGCGACACAATGGACTTGACACCTTGAATGCCTATTAGTGACCAGGCAGAAACTATTGAGTTGCCTGCTTGGCCAGAGAGCGGACTGTAAGGCTGGGTGCCATTGTGTTTACATTCAAAGGCAAAGAGCAAATGTATGAGCTTTGAGAAAATCAACAAATGAACTTTCTCACAATTAGCATCTCTTCCTGAGGCACCGCACCCCACTGAGCGAAGGCTGCAAAATTCACACCTCATTGTTGCCCTTCCACATCTGTCCCATTCTCTCCCCTCTCCTCTTCATCCATTCCCCCTCAGCTCAGAATCACCCCAAACTCACCTAATATCTGTATGTAACAAGAGACCATATCTGATGTATACAAATAATGTAACTAGTGTAACATGTTTGGTATCATTCAAAATGCCTCAGTGTGTCTGGTATAGTGTTTTGTCCCCAGGTTTATAAAACTCAATGACAACAAAGTTATAAGGTCTTTGCCAAATACTGAATAACTCTGGAGATCTAAACCCCTCCTTGAAGGTTTAACACCAGGAAGCCAAGAACCCATTCACCCCCAAATTCTCAAAGGACAATACCATTTGGTACACAATGTGTATTCTGTCTGGATATTTAAGGAAGGCTGGCCCAGAGCTCAAGGTTCTCTGTAGTCAGACGATCCCGCACACCTCACTGTGTGTAACTTTAATAACAGAAATCTGCATTCAGATTTCCCATGCTTTGCAATTACATGTAGTTTTCTCAACTGCCAGGTATGTTCTTTGACTTGTTTCTCTAACTTGTGTTTTAAATCTTACCTGGCAAATAAATTGTTACCTTTTGATTTATTCTGTGTTCCTCTGAAATCATTTATATCAATATTGGTTCTTTAAAATAGGAGAAACTGCTCTAGAGGAACCGAGCAGGAGAATACCATTTTGTATCATAACTGAAGCTTTAATGTAGGAGGAAGCCACTTAAAGACTATCAGTTTGAATCTCATTAGAAACTGATCAAAAGGTAAATGAATAGAAGAGGATTCAGAGTAATCAATAACTTAAATGATTAAAATAAAAGAATGATCAGAAAGTATTTAGAGCTTTAATTCTAAATTAGAGGTCAACTTAAAAATGGAGTCAGATTAATATAAAATTGGAGTCAGATAAAATTAATAACGGGATGAATTTGTAAAGTGCAAATTAATAACAATAATTGCTTTACTTCAGTGCTCAGAAAAGACAGAACAACGCAGAGACCTTCAAGGGGCAAATATATATGTTTTTAGCAGTTTTGCCTGCCCCTTTTTACAAAATAAATAGTTTTTCTTTCCAAATGTTATAGATTACAAAAATCTATACTTAGAAATATTATAAAACAAATAAAACACCAAAAATATATATACTTTTCCAATTTTAGGTCAATCAGTAAGATTTTATGGTGATTTGTAAATTTGTCCATAGGGGGGTGGATTTCAACTTAAAAGGTTATTTAAGTAGTCAACAAAGACATAAATTACCTGAGACACAAACCTTTGTAAAAAAAAAATTAAAGAAATCATATTATGGAGGTTTAAATTACTGGGGTCAAATTGACCCCAGTGGGAAAAATTTTTATCGGATTTGAGGGTAACAGGAGGGTTAAGAAAAGCAATGTGTTTAATAAGAGCCTTTAGTCCCTACAACAGGGGTGATTTTCACCCCAAATACTGTCCTTACTCTTATTGGACGGTTATTGAAAAATGTTTGATTGAATGACCTTAAACAACACTGAAGATTGTAAAATTGTATTTTGTCTGAAAAGGGATTTTCATTAGCTAAATAAATAAATAAAAATATATAACGCGATCAAATTGCCTCAAAATCAACCTATAGACGCCACACGCAAAAATCTCATGGAACAGGAAAATGTTCCGGTGTATATAGTAACAAACAGGTGTTTGGGTAAACTGGGTAAACTGTTATGGTAGTTTTTGTTGCTATTTAGTTTTTGGGAGAAAGTAAAATCAAGGAAGCCTTTTACACCATTGTGCCCTCTAGTTCGCACTGTTTGCGCTTTAACGAGTGCAAGATTCAGATATGTTGCCACAAATGCTTAACTAAATTGCTGAACTGTCAAAAACTCGAACTGCCCCATGTGAGGATCGAACACTCAACCTTCAGATTATGAGACTGACACGCTACCTACTGCGCTAACGAGGTTGATGTTAAAGTGGGCGGGGTCATCATTTGTAATCATGCTTCTGATTGGCTGATTTATTTTGCCTTTGCTTTTTTGATGAACCTGCTGGTTGACTAATCGCGTGTAGTGTGTGAATGTGGTCAGTGGTGCGATGGTTTGGTAGGAGTCCAATCTGACTCTTACTCAAGACATTGTGCTTGGTAAGGAAGGCCTATATTCGGGCATTCAGGATACAGCAGAAAGTCTTCCCCAGATTACTGTTCACACAAATGCCTCAGTAGTTATTGTGATCAAGCTTGTCTCCACTCTTATATAATGGGTGTATTAAGCCCATACTCAGGTATCAGGAAAGTAGCCAGTTTGCAGAACCAGACTGAACAATTTGAACAAGGCCTCCAGCATTACTGCAGGGCTGTGCTTCAGCATTTCTGTTCTAATGTTGTTAAAACCACATGCCTTTGTGAGTTTTAGTTGCAAATGTCAATTCTTCTCTGCTAATCTTATAGTCTAAAGGGCTTTGGTTATTTTTTGATTGTAGAATCCAATTCCAATGTTTTTTGGTCAGGTGCGATTTCTGGAGAAATTTCTGCCATAACTCTCCATTCTGAATGACTATGTCCTGGCTTTGTTGTTAATTCAGACTTTTTAATTTTTAATTTTCAGACTTTTTCCATTGCTGAACTGTCAAAAGTGTGACCTGCCCCGTGTGAGGATCGAACTCACGACCTTCAGATTATGAGACTGACGCGCTACCTACTGCATATAAAAGTGGGCGGGGTCATCATCTGAAATCATGCTTCTGATTGGCTGATGACCACTGCTAAATATATGTCGACTATTGACATTGGTTGTTAATGTTTCCGAAAAGCTTTTTTTTTTTTTTTGTCGCAGACATGCATGTATTTGTTAGAGGTTCCGTTTTTGTTTTGTGGTGAGTTGTCTCCATCTAGTAGCATCAATAATCACATGTTTGCTCTTAGACAAGACATTTTAAAACATAAAATCACATATTTATAGTACAGATAAAATAGCATTTTCCAATATTATTAATATACCAAAAATATTGTTACACCATTGATATCATACATCAATTAAATAGTACTGTTGAAAAATGAAATTTTCCAATATTAATGACACATCAGAAGAATTGTTACACCATTTATTCCGGTCCATGTATCATTATTTGTAACAATCGTTTTAATAGTGACACAAACAATAAGAAATGTACAAATATTTCTTAAGTGTGTATCGTCAGGCCCGAAACGCCACAAGATTACGACTACCTCGTAGTGCCTGAAAAGGTCATTTGTTTTAGGTTTTGGACACATTATTGTTTTATTGTACAAGTTGTTTTTTGTCACCACCATTAAAATGCATGCTTTACTATAAATATAGTAAAATTATACAGTAAGTGCAAATATATCTCAATAATAATAAGGTGAGGACAAATACTTTCAAACCTGTTTGAATTAAAATGTTTAATTAAAAAAAACATATTATAGGATATTCTCTATATAATTACAGCAGTGCAGTTTGTAAATAATATATACACTATTTGATTTGGTATTACTTCGATAATCAAACGCATGAAATAAATGTTACATTATTACAATAACCATATAAAACTGTGCAAATGAGTAATCACCAACATTAAAATGCTTGATTTGCAACAGTAAGTATATTGTAAATATAAGTGCAAATATAAAAAATAATAATAACGTGAACACAAATGCTTACAAACCTGTTTATTTTTGTTTACACAAATAGTCAATAACACTCATTTTACAGGCTATATATTTACAGCAATGCAATTTGTTAACATAACGCCCAAATAATACATTATTTACATGATTAGGTATTATTTATATAATACGCCCGCCTCATTGGTCAATTCTTCGAAGACTATAAGTAGTGGTACGGGCTGTGATTGGTCAATTCCAGCAACCAGGTTGTGACAAGCGTCTGATTGGTTCATTCTTCAAGCATTCTTGGTAACGATGCGGGCCGTGATTGGACCATTTCTTGATATCCCTTCCAGAAATGAGGCTGATATCAAAGTAGGCGGGGTCATCATCTGAAATCATGCTTCTGATTGGCTGATGACCGCTGCTAATTATATGTCGGTTATTGACATTGGTTGTTAATGTTTCCGAAAACCCTTTTTTTGTAGGCTATTTACATTTGAGGGACATATAATTGGGAACATGTTGTTTATTTTTGTAGACGTTTCCATTCCCCTTGAATCGACATTAAGAGTATAAATACAACTAAATACACACAAGTATTATTTCATCAGATTACAAGATTAAATATTAAGTATATAAGAAACTACTCTTTCACATGGAAGGCTTTAACGTGGTCTTTTAATCTGCTCAGTGAACTAACACAAGCGGACACACAACTTTACATCAGTTTATATATAAATGTTCAATTAAAACACACACACACACACACAATTCTGCTTGGCTTTTTCTCAAACATACACACGCATGCATACACACTCTCACTCAATCTTTAAAGGACATGGTAATTTCACACAAATCAGTTAGGCTGACAAGAAAACGAGAACTTGGTGTTGATTAGAAATTAAAATGAAACAGGACCACATGAAATTGTAATGCATGATGATATAAATGAAAATATCTGTTAAAATATCCCTCCAATGTATGTTAAAAACACCTTTGTGGCAGCGGGGGCGTGGTCAAGCGCCCGTCCGGAGAGGGGGAGCGGTAAGGGTGCTTACACCTGAGCTAAAATATGTCTAAGACCTGTCTCTAATTTCAGTGAGCACTGGGAGTGCGGCATAAAAAGAGTCACAGCACCACCAGTAGGGGATTGCCAGTCCAGTGTTGGCAACCACAGTTTAGTCCCAAAGAGTTTATGTTACCTCCAGTTTATGTTTCTATAGTGTGAATTAAGTTTGTTACCCCTACCCTTTGGAAAATTAAAGTTAACCCTTACCTTTGTGTTGAAAAGTCTGTCGCCGTGTCCTTCTTCCCTGCCCAGTCAAGATACTTTGTTACACTGGTGCCAAAACCCGGGAGATTGAACCAAAGGCATGGAAGGTCACACCGTAGAGTCCTCCCAGCTGACCGAAGTCCTCCAGTCCCTCGCTGTATTACATCAAAGCCACCAGCACTCCCTGCTTGAGCTCCGGGAGGACCAAGATCGACGGTTCCTGGAGATCTTGCGGGCCCAAGCAGAGGACCGGCATGCCATCCGGAGCCTCCTCAGCCGGGAGGTCGCACCCGCCACAGCCGCGACCCCGGACAATCATTCCCCGTTGCCCCCCCCCCCCCCCCACGTTACAGAAGATGGGGGCGACGGATGACCCAGAGGCCTTTTTGGACTTGTTTGAGCGTACCGCCGAAATTTGGGGCTGGCCGCGCGAACAATGGGCAGCCCGCCTCGTTCCTCTTTTGTCCGGGGAAGCCCAACTCGCGAACATGGTCGATGATCGTAAAATTGGTGTAAGATAAATAAAGAAGTCAGTAGTAAATATTATATACGTTGTGACAAAAATGATTTATGGCCTATGATTTATGACTTAATTGGTGTACATTTGACCTTTCCACCCCTCCCCTCCCATAGAAGAACTTCTGTGAGTAAATGCAGTCCTGTAAACATGTTACTTCATCAGTTAGACGTTTAGTTGTTTTCTTGAAATAAAAATCAGTAAAGCTAAGATCAGTTGGCATCACAACAGTACACATTTTTGTTTACATGTACAAGATTCAGAGTGTGGGGTTTGACCCAGGAATGAGTAAATTAATACCAAAAATATGGGTGTCAAAGTAAACTCTGCATTTGTGTGTAACACCCCACTGATGTAACAGTACCATTGATGTAGTTTCAGGGTATGAATTGGTGTTAAAATGTCTTCTGTGTTCATAACACAAGTCATTTGATTGTTTTCCAGTATGCTAGCACCCCATTTCTTTGAAATGTTCACATTTGAATTTACATGGGATTTTATGATAACTGTGTACAGTATACTATAAAAAACCTCTGAATTTGAACTATTGATCTTGCAAGTGATTTCTAAAATCTTTCTGTTCTTTTATGTAATTATATTTAATTGTTGCCTGTATTACAGAGAGTTATACTTCTTTACATGGAGCACTTGATGGACAAAAAAAACTTTTCTGTCTTTTATCTTTGCTTGTGTTCTCTAAATTAAAAATAGCCGGTACATTTACACTATATGAAACATGCACAGCAGAGCCTGCGCATTTCACGTTATTATTATGTTAGCAGAAAGAGAAAACCAAAGAAGGATGTTTTAAAACAGTTAAATAACATTTTGCTTTGAAGAAAAAAGAGGGAGAAAAAACAATAAACACTTTTCTCTTCCTTCTTTCACACGTTTGGTTGTCACCATGTCTTTCAATGAAAGCAAACCATAAAAGGCCAGGAAACTCATGTCACCATCTTGTTTTGATGAACAGAATCACACAAGAATCTGTCTGGTCTGATCAAGGTGTGAACAGGGGTATGTGCATAATCTGAAGAGCCTCCCACACCGGACCTCTGAGTTCCTGTAAGAACTCAGTATCGATTGAAAGCTCTGGTGAAAGGACTTTGAGCTGAATAAGTAAGATTCTTTGTGTTACATTTTACAATGAATGTATGCTATTTCATTTAAAATTCTCTTTGTTGAAATAAAAATGTTAAATAGCTTGTATGTTAAAGTTTTTGTTCATCATCTTTAAAGTGACATAAATGCTAGAGATGTGTTAGACAACCTAATGTTTAAAAAACACATTTTCTTCTCTTTGTCAAAAGTAAAAATGCAAGACAACACGTGTTAAAGATACATCTAAAATTACGTGAAATGCTTTATCATGTTTAGTAATATAATTCAAAACACAAAACTTTATTTTTGTTTCAGTATTTGTTCATATTTGAACTGAATGTGTTTTTTGCTGCATAACCGTAGTCTTTGTTTTAGAATCTCATAGTTAAAATTAAAAATGTAACAAACTTTGTGTTAAAGATACAGTCAGAATTCTATAAAAATACATTATTGCATTTTAGCAACATACTCTGTTTACTAAAATACTGTGTTGCCTAGTGAATGTGGATTTAATTTGCAGCACACCATTTACTTGATTTAGAAAGATACTTTTCATGTCTTTAATAAATGTATGATTCTTTGTGCTAAAGATGCATCTAAATTAGCATTTAAATGTATTATTGTGTATTTGAACACAAAAAATACACTCGACACAAAAGTGTATGTCTCAACTGTGACTCTTTTATAAAAACTGAATAAAGCAACTTGGTATATTTGTTAGTTTAATCTAATTTGAAAAGGACGGTCAATATACCACCCCGTTTTATTTGTTGTGAAATATTCAGAGATCAAAGATTTAAAATGACACTTCGAAATCTCGTTCAACACCCCCTGCGGTATTGTACACGATGCTGAATGATGCCTGTGACAGATGACCACAAACATTTATCAACATTCAGGTAGGAGTTTTGGAGAGGCGTACTCAAATCTGAAAACCACATGTGCTTTATCGTGTTTTAGTAATCTAATTCAAAACACAAATCTTTATTTTTGTTAGAATATTTATTCATATTTAAACTGAATGTATGTTTTGTAATAAACTTTGTATTAAAGCTACAGTCAGAATTCTATAAAAAAAAAAAAACATTACTGCTTTTTAGTAAAATAATTCTGTTAATCTATCGCCAAACATTAGCTTGGAAATTACAAATATTTTATAAGTCAATCGTACAAGCAACACATACTTTTGAAAATACATGCCGTTTTAAAAGAGTAATGGCCCGTGTTAAACACCCGTGGCCGTCTCGCACACAAACATGTATGTCTCAACTGTGACATTTGTGTAACCCAGGTCACTGACTAGATCAATAGTAATTATAATCATTTTATTTGTATTATCTGTTTAGTATTAATAACAAAAGAATGCAGATAAGTTCATTTAAGTTTTATACTGTATTATCTTACCAAAAATAAATCTAGGAAATGAAATTGGCCAGAGAAAGTTTCGATTGGATGAGGTCGGAGGTTAGTCCCGCCTCCGGAAAGTGAGTTCGGAATATAGCGCGAAGAAACCGAACGAGAGCAGCAGAGTGTGACGAAGGGAAAAAACGCAGATTGACGCTAGACAGTGCAGTGTATTCATAACTCCCTTAAAAGAGAATTGAAATAATCTAATTTTAGATTATTTTAGTGAAAAATATTCTTAGAAGTCACATTTTAAATGTAAAAGAAGAAGAGATCGAGACGAACGGGAAAAGTTAGAAACGCACATTAAAAAAAGAAGACTGACCAGAGAAATATATTTATATCGAAATGTTTACTTTTAAAACTAACAATTCAAAACGAAAGATACAGACTGCTCTCTGCTTATGTAATCCGTATGAAAAGTGCATTTCTCTCTGGCGCGCGTTCACTGAAGATCGCGAGACAGCATCGTCAACTTCATCTTGCAATAGACACTGACAGAAAACACTTGTTTATTAATAAACAATTAAAATGTCTCCTTGGTATATTTGACATTCATAATCATTACTTTTGCCGGTTCTTTGTGACAGCTTTTTGGTGCTTTATTGGCAGCGCCCCTTATCATCACCGCATTAGCACCGAAAACATGGAGATTTTTTTTAGACAATAATCGCACAACCTATTTGATATTCTATAATTAAATACTCAGTGACTTATCCCAACCAACTATTAAAAAAAGTTCACTTGTAAGCGTCTTTTTACATGTTAGCCTAGTAGCCTACGTATCATGTGACTATACCTTTCCATGTGACGCGAGCTAGTTAAATAACGTGAGGAAACATGGAAAACAACCCAGAGATTGCGGACCCTCCCAATACATTTAAGTCAGCAGTATGGCAACATTTCGGCTAGCGGTGGAGAATAAGGATGGCAGTCGTGTAGTCTACAAGACCCACACAATTTGCCGTAGGCTAAGTGTTTTAAGAAGCTTCCTCAAATGTGAACCGGTAACACGTCCAACATGCAGATGCATATCCTACGGCACCATCCCGAAATCAATTTAGTTGGAGCACAGAAAACAACCCAAAAGCAGCAGCCTACACTGCCTAGTTTAGTTTAATAATTTGCATAGTTAATATTGTTCTTTGGTGTTCAGTTTATACAGGTTTTTCTAATGTTATTTAATAAAAATACCGGTATATTTTTTTCTCTCAAAATCTCTCTTTTTTTTCCGAATCGTGGGTTTGGTGTATCGTTACAGCCCTAACATTTTTAAATTAACCCCCAAGGAGAATAATTGCTACAGTATATAACTATTGTTTATTGTTAGGTCATTTTATCTAATGTTATCTAACAAATAGAATCTTATTGTAAAGTGTTTTTAATACTACAGTTTCCATCTTTCTAACCGTGATATACACTTTAATAATATATGTAAGTTTATTCTAAATTAAGCTTTGGTACCGAGAACCGTGGATTCTCACTGGTATTGGTACCGAATACTGAAATTTTGGTACCGTGACAACACTACTTGAGCCAGTTGCCGGAACTGTCATTTGCCCGATCAGGCCAGTGCTGCATCTTCAAGGAAGTTGATAATTTGCAAATTTTTAAGCATTGACAATTTAAATATTCAAGCGCAAGGAGACGAGGAAGTCCCCGCATCTCTCAGTTTGGTACTCCACTTTGGTGGAGAATTTATTTGTCATGATGTAAAAAAAGAAATAGACTCAAACTAGTAGAAAAGTGTTAAATGCTGTAGTGTGGACCAGTGTCAGTATTTGACAAAATAGCTGGCTAAATCAAGTTTGAAACAGTACTATTTAATCTTACCTTACTCAGATGAATGGAAAAGATGAAACTCCAAAAAAACTGGTGGCACTTGAACGAACTGTAAGCTGCAACAGAACACACACACACACACACACACACACACACACGATACGCGTACCGTATCATGATTTAATATAATATTAATTAATTTTTCTGAAACAACATTACATGGGGTGGTGGAACTGTCAAAATGTAAACACAAATGGACTTAAACTAACGTTATAACAGAAATTCAGTTTTAAAAAGTAACGGTAGGCCTAACACGATCATTTCTCGCCTGACATTTTACTGGAAAGGGGAGAAAATATGCGCTCAGGGTTTGATAAAAATCCAGAGAGCTAACTTACGTGAACACCTCACCTCCCAAGAGAGAAATAATCCATCCAAATATATTTATATTAAAGTTATTAATTACCAAATACATTTTACTCAAATCTACGCCAATGACAATTTGCTAAGTTGGTTTGTCACAATCATTTCAGAAATAAAAACATCGGTATGTTGAACGGTATGAATATTACAGGCTAAGTAACGTTAACTGTACAAATAAAGCATATTTTAACTCTTACCGTGTTCCGTCCTCGCTGAACTGACGGCAGCAGCTTTTCCACTGTGGAGAATGATTCAGTGATGGTGACGGTTGACGGTTGAAAATAGGCGCGTTCAGTCAGCGAATCCGCCCAGCGTCTGTAGCGAGTCCGCAAGTTGACAGTGCGCTGTCTGTAGGCGGGGCATATTCTGTGCGCATGGCCGAATTGAGTCTGAGAGAACAGCGGACCTGGCGGCTTGAGGGCGGATCCGCCCCGGAGTCTATTGCTATCAGGGTGAAACCATCTAGATTGAGGCCAAACCAAAAGAAAACTTTTGGAAATAAAATTTCATTTTTCTCTTACACTTACTTTTTCCTTGGCCGGGGTTTTTTTTTTTCTCTCTCTTCTATTTCTGATTTCATCGAAATCATTGCCTATTGAATCCTGATCTGTCCCTGCCATGGATGCTCTGTCTGTGGTTTGGACCTGGCGAGCCAACCATCTGCTTGATCGTGCCTGGAAATTAAAACAACTTTCATTTTGCTGAACTGGTAGGACAAAATATACTCACCCTGAACTGTGATATTTAGTTTTTTTTTTTCCTTCTGGAATTCCCCTGGATCAATCGCTGGATTTTTCCTATTGAACCAGAACTGAACTAAAAATATTCAGTGTCATCTGAGCATTGAATCTGATTTCTGAATTTGTTGTACTTTTGGTTACTCTGGACACTGATTTTGAATTGTGAAATCTAAATTTACAAATTGAACTGTAGTGTCAATTGTGAACTGAAAGGGTTACTTCACCTCTGGGAAGATGAATGTGTATTTAAAATTGGTCATTTATATAGTATAAATGTGAAATTATTTTTGAATTTGAAGCATTCTAGACTGAGAAAAGGCAGAAAATGTATTTTTTACACATGTGGCTGAAAGACAACAACTCCCAGAATGCACTTGCTTTGCTGCCCTTACGAGGCCACTCCCAAACCACGCCTACCGGTTACAGGCGGCAGTATCTGAAAATATGATACATCATGACTCTATAAATCGTGAGTTAGTTGATAAATTGACTGACTACGCGGGAAGCACATTATAATTCCGTGTGTCCAAACTCTGTACATGACGTCTCAGTAACAAAAAAGAAAAACAAACAAAATACTCACTTTACACTAAGCCGTCCGTTTGTCCCTGCGGGCTTCGGCTGGCGTTTCCAATTTATCTTCGGGATCCTAAAATAAGTTTCCAGGACTCCCCTGTCCATGTGTGATACAAAACTTGGGTGCTCAGTTATACATGCTCATGTTATCGGTGCAGTTTCATCAGCGGATTCAGCGATCTCGTCCAGTATCGCTGAAATTCGCAACAGCAATAGGACTCTCTATCTGTTTCCATAGGCGCACAGCGAGAGCACTGACACCACCAGTCCGCCCCAACTCGAGTCTGAATATAATTTAACACTCTCTTCCTCCTGCCTGCCAAGCAGGTTTTGCTCCCCTGCTACAGCAGCTGCTCCAGCCTCTGTTCATCGCTGTATTGCGGCACGTACGGGTAGCGCGAGCATCAGATTCTCGCAACAGATCTTCGAAATCCCCTTCTGCCATTTCAACTTCAAAACTACCTTCCGCCATGGTGATTAGTCTACTTGTATACAAACTTTCTACACAGAGCAAAGAGCCTGTTTTCTTAGCTTCTACAGAAAGATGGCTGACACTATCTTCACATTCTGTGAGTGAGATCCCGCCCCATATGGGCGTGGTGAAAACATGAGGAATACTGGCTGTAGTTTTAAGCCTCTGGACCAAAAATCCTCCGATGACGCAAAATGACGATTTTTGCGTCATCGGAGGATTTTTTCCAGACTAAAAATAAATAAATCTCTTGTCTCAGGGGGATATGAGGGGGGGGAGCTCGGTAATTAGAAAATACTACTGGTTTTCTACTGATACAAAGCTTAATGCTAAATCCTGAAGTAACCCTTGAACTACTGTTTATTATTGCTGTTTATTTTTTTATTCATATTATTTTATTTGTCAAAAGATTCAATTCATTTATATATTTTTTTCTTAATAATAATACATTTAATTCTTAGTAATTGACATTTACCTCTGAGTCTGAGTTGCTTTCTTTCTTTAGTCTCCGAAATCAGTCATTGTCAGTGGCATAACTCTCTCTGACCTGGACCAAGAGCTGGAAGCCAGTCTGAAGATATATGGTTCAATCAAGCGCAACTTGCTTATCGACGACCCAGAATCAGAGTACCACCACAATGCAATTGTGGAGTTTGTTAATGAATCTGCCTTGAGTGATCTGGAGCCCTCACTGCCTGTGGTTATCCAAAGTACTGAAGATGCAAATGTTGTCTTCCATATTCGCAATCTAGGGAGTGTGTATGCCTCTGCAGTTAGTAGCAGTGCTACTGAAGGGTACTTGGAGAGCCTGCAGGCCATCGCCCAAGCCAGTGGAATGTCTCTGCAAGATGTTCTTCAAATTGAGCTGCAAAAGATCTCTGTTTTGAAGTTTCCAGCAAACAAACCCTCTAGACCTGGTACTCCTGCACAAGTGATTCCAGAAACAAAAAACCCGGCCAAGGAAAAAGTAAGTGAAAGAGAAAAATGAAATAAAGTTTTCTTTTGGTTTGGCCTCAATCTAGATGGTTTCAGTCTTCTTTTTTTAATGTGCGTTTCTAACTTTTCCTGTTCGTCTCGATTTCTTCTTCTGTCGGCTTCTTTTACATTTAAAATGTGACTTCTAAGAATATTTTTCACTAAAATAATCTAAAATTAGATTGTCAATTCTCTTTTAAGGGAGTTATGAATACACTGCACTGTCTAGCGTCAATCTGCGTTTTTTCCCTTCGTCACACTCTCTGCTGCTCTCGTTTAGTTTTTTCGTGCTATATTCCGAACTCACTTTCCAGAGGCGGGAGTAACCTCCGACCTCATCTAATCGAAACTTTCTCTGGCCAATTTCATTTCCAAGATTTATTTTGGTATTATAATATAAAACTTAATAAAATGATTATAATTACTATTGATCTAGTCAGTGACTTGGGTTACACTCTCCCCTCCTGAATGTATGCAGGTCCCTCTGCATCGGAGGTTGGACAGTCACAATGCCATGTGAACTGCTAGGGGGTTCCAGGTCTTCCAGCGAATTGGTGAACGCTGTACTCAAACTTGATTTCCAGGATTTCCAGAAATAGCACTTTCTTTTTGTGAAAAAGCGTTATTCCTTACATCTTCTCCATTTGAGTTTTCTGCTTGTTTGTTATGATCACCAAGAGATTCCTCTGGATCATGCTCTCCTTAAATCCCTCTTTAAGATTCATCTTCCAAGTCTTCATCAACCACTTCATCCTCCGATAAATCCACTACATTTCCTTCCACAGGTTCAGGTAAGTTTGTATTACTAACAAGTTCTTCCCGAATAGGATATTGTAGTTTCTCTGGGTTTCCAGAGAAACTACATAGCGACCAGTGGGGATTTCTTTAAGACTGCAAGGGAAGCTCGGCTTCCCCTATAATGTAAAAAAAATAATGGTCAAATATGTACTATTGTGTAAACAATTTATTGACTAAAAATGCGCTAGAACATGTTCATCTCGAAAACGAGTTCGTTCAGAATCAGCTACATATAGCAGGTCGGCTGACTCGATTTCATTCTCATACATTCCCGTAGCGTCACAGTGCATTTCCCTGTTGAAGCCAAGCGTCCATTGACTTCAATGGGGCTGCTTTGAACAGTTTTTTTCAGCGCTCCGAAACTAGACAGTCATAAATGCTACGATTATGTCCCGCCCACGGACGCTCAGCATCTCTGGGGGTGAATGAGGAGTGGGCTGGCCCGGACTCCGGGCTTCCGCGTAATGATTGGAGGATCTGTCGAAAGACTGCATCTCCTTTTGACTGACAGCGAATCTGTACTATAAGAAGTTGCTGAAGCTATTCGCGCTCAGTCCCATCGCGGATTTCTCAAGTGTAGTCGAAAGACAAACTGCTGCAACCTATTTCTTGATATCATTGCAATAATTTTCTCGAAAAGGAACGTAGTGTATAATTTACTTTTAAATAAATGGGCAAGTTTATAATGTAGGCCGAAAATGATCTTCCCCTCTTTGAAAGACCAGCAGCCGCCACTGATAGCGACCAAGGTCCAGACTTTGAGTCTCACACTATAAAAGAGCTGTGTAAAGTAGCAGGAATATCTAAGACAAGAACTACTCCGTACCATCCAACAGGTAATCCGGTAGAACGGTTCAACCGGACCCTTCTGCAAATGCTACGAACTCTGAGCACTAAGGAGAAGTCAAACTGGAAGGATTTCGTCAAACCTCTAGTGCATGCATACAACTGCACGAGGAATGATGTGCCTGGATTCTCGCCCTACGAACTGATGTTCGGAAGACAACCCAGACTACCAGTTGATTTGGCTTTTGGGCTACCAGTTAACAGTCAGCCTGAATCCCACTCAAAGTATGTGCAGAACCTCAAAAACCGACTGGATAAGAGCTACAAGGTAGCAACAGGAAATGCTTCTAAAGTAGCCGCACGTAACAAGAGGAGGTATGATAAACATGTTGTTGCCTCTGACTTGGATGTGGTTGACCGTGTGCTTGTGAGAAATGTCCGTATAAGGGGAAAGCACAAGCTAGCAGATAAATGGGATTCTGATGTGTACGTTGTAACTAAGAAGGCTGGTAACGTACCTGTCTATACAATCAAACCTGAAAGAAAGGAGGGACCCCTTTGAACATTACATCGGGATTTGTTGCTGCCATGTGGATTCCTGCAGATGGACAACTCTGAAGAAACACTTACCAAAGTACCTCAGAAACCCAGAACCAGAACGAGTTCTGCCAAAGAACCTGAGGAATTTGAAATTCAAAGTGGGCATTCGGAATCTGACGAAGATCCAATTGAGTACAATGTTACTGAAAGGATACTAGAAATTGAAACTAGAATATTATCAAATACAAACCCTCTTACTTCTGGAAGTGGAAGAACTGTGAACTTACCCAATGTGGAACCTGTGTCAGAGAAGGATACAGAATATCCTATTCGGGAAGAACTTGTTAGTAATACAAACTTACCTGAACCTGTGGAAGGAAATGTAGTGGATTTATCGGAGGATGAAGTGGTTGATGAAGACTTGGAAGATGAATCTGAAAGAGGGATTGAAGGAGAGCATGATCCAGAGTACTCTCTTGGTGATCATAACAAACCAGCAGAAAACTCAAATGGAGAAGATGTAAGGAATAACGCTTTTTCACAAAAAGAAAGTGCTATTTCTGGAAATCCTAAAATTGGTCAGAATGAAGAAACTGTACCGGTGGAAGGACTAAGACAAAGATCCAATGAACCTCCAAAAAGACTTCACTATCCCCAGTTGGGAAATCCTCTCAGTATGGTGATTCAGTCTTTGTTTTCAAGTTTGAGTACAGCGTTCACTAATTTGCTGGAAGACCTGGAACCCCCTAGCAGTTCACATGGCATTGTGACTGTCCAACCTCCGATGTAGAGGGACCTGCATACATTCAGGAGGGGAGAGTGTAACTCAGGTCACTGACTACATCAATAGTAATTAGAATCATTTTATTTGTATTATCTGTTTAGTATTAATAACAAAAGAATGCAGATAAGTTAATTTAAGTTTTATATTATATTACCGAAACGAATTACTGTTAAAAATTCCCTATACTCCAGTGAGTCGAACTCACCTTCTGTAATCTGGTCCTAGAATAGATCACATGTACCCAAGTTATTACGCCATAAAACGTGTAGCTGCGGGTTACATTTGCACAAAAAATACAATCCTCATTCTGTTTTAAATGTTTGGCTTTGTACTGGAGATGTGTACCCAAATCTTAAAAACACATGTAATACTAATTCGTTTTTTAATATGGCTTAAAATAAAAACATTTTAGATCTGAGTAAACTAATTCTTGGATGTATATTTTGCTAAAAACTCTTTACTGAATAACTGAATAAAGCGAAATTCGTATATTTGATAGTTTAATCTATGCCTGAATCATTTAAAAGGTCTGTCAGTATACTGCCACAAACCCCTGTCGCTCAGCGCCTAATAGTCTGATCGATAAAACAACTTAACAGTGGCCCCAAACCACGAACCAGACTGATAAAACAACTTATCATTTTGGATGATCTCATGAAAGGACTTTGAACGGAAATATGTAAGATTCTTTGTGCTAAAGATACATTTTATAATGCATGTCATTTTGTTTAAAATTTAAGACATTTTGTTAGAGCTACAGCTAAATGAAATATTGTGTTTAGTAAAAATAACCCTACCAAAGATGAATTTTGTTTAGCATTTATTCATGTTAAAGTGCCTTTGTTGTGTTTGACAATATAAACATCTGGTTTAAAATACGTTTTAGTCTCTGGTAAAATAACACTTTGTCAACCATTTATTCATTATTTTAAAGTGATTTGAATGAGATTGCTCAGTCAATATCCTCTGTTTAGAAACACATTTCACTGCTTTGTTAAATACATTTTGTTAGAGCCACAATTAAATGCCTTAATGTGTTTGAGTAAAATAAACCTATTTATTAACTAATGTCATTCAATATCCAGTGTTCCCTTTACAAAAAGCGTCACTATGATGCTGTGCTTCGCTAAGCGCTATGGGGAACAATCTTATTGTGAGCAGCTTTGAATATGTGTGTAACACGTCAATGAAAATTGACTGGAATTTATAGCCTCGGCTGGTGAGATCATTGAATGCACCTGTGGCTAGGCTATAAATAGAGGCGTCACCAGAGTGTCGTCAGATGATTTTTCTTTAGAGCATACTATGACTGTGTGTCTCACAAACCTGCTAAAACCTCTTTCTTCCATTTGTTAGGAGTTAGAATTGTTAGGCAGTGCGCAGAACTTTTCTTTCTTTCTAAAAAAGAAAAGAAAAGAAGAGTCTTTTCTCTCTCTCTCTCTCTCTCTCTCTCTCCATTTCTCTCTCTCTCTCTCTCTCTCTCTCTCTCTCTCTATATATATATACACGTATATATATATATATATATATAAAAAAAAAAAAGAGAGTGAAAATGATGGAGAAACAAGGCAAATGATGCGTGTTTCCTTGTCGACATTATATGACTGACAAGGACATGCATGAGTTTTGTTTTGTTTGTTTGAGGGAAGAGCACGCTGCTCTCGCGTTGGGGCAGGGCGGGTGCGCGCATTGTGACCTACTTTCGGTCGGTTTGCTTCACGCTCGCCTTGCTTACTTCCGAGAGCCGGCACCCACACTTCATTCGTGGTGCTCTCGTATGGATCTGGCTGAGGAGCGAGAGACGGGTCCGTCCCTTTCACTCGCTCTCTCCCCAGATCCGGCTGGTCCTTCACATGATCTTGAAGTGCGCTCCGGCGCCTCTTCAGTTCAGGAGGGGGACCTCGATTCTCTTGGATCTGCAGATTTTGAGTTACCCACATCCGAGCACTCTAAGCATGATTCTAAATTCTCTGAAGAGTTACTCGATGTGATTACTCGTGCAGTGGCCAGACTTCAGTTAGACTGGCCACGTGATCAAGAAACCCCCAAACGCTCCAAAATAGAGGACAGATTTCTGTCTGGTGGCCAAGGGAAGGGAACGCCTCATCAGTCCCTTCCCTTCTTTGATGACCTCCACGATGAGCTTTCTCGTTCGTGGAGGAAACCTTATACCTCGCGCATTCACGTGCCCTCGACGTCGTTATATTCGACTATCGTGGGCGCTGAGGCGCGAGGGTATTCAATGATGCCGCCGGTCAAAGAGACACTTGCGGGTTATCTCTCGCCGGTTTCGGCATCATCTTTGAAAAAACCTGTTCTCCCGTCTAAGCCATGCAGAACTACCTCCATGCTAGTGGGGAGGGCTTATCAAGCGGCGGGTCAGGCTGGTGCTGCGCTGCACACCATGGCTGTGTTACAGGCATACCAGGCTGACCTGCTAAAAGACCTAAGTGCGGGTGAATCTGTCAACGAAGATGCTTTCTCTGAACTTCGTCGAGCTACGGATCTATCCCTCCGTGCGACCAAGCAGTCAGCCCGTGCCATTGGCCGGTCTATGTCCGCTTTGGTCAGCACGGAGAGACATTTGTGGCTTAACCTTTCAGGCATCAGAGTTTTCTTACTCGATGCCCCAATTTCGCCGTCTGGTCTCTTTGGAGACGCCATGAATACGGTTATCTCCAGATTCCAGGAGGCGAAAAGACACGAGGAAGCCTTTGGGCAGTTTCTTCCTCGCCGCACTCAGGGGGGGAGGCCGTCGGCCACCTAGTCTCGCCCCGATTCTGCTAGAAGGGAGGCTCAAAAGCAGAGCGTGGCGAGTCGTGCTCCCCCTCGTAAGGATTGGGGACAGGCTCGTCGCCCTCAGCAGCCACCCAAACAAGACCTCAGGGCTGTGATTTCTAAAAGAAAGAAGCCCTGATGGTCTTGTATCCAGCCTTGTGAGGGTAGTTCCCTTCGGGACGGGGCGCGTGTATATCCACTTCGGCCCTCCCGATACCCTCACGAAACCTCTTCACTCCCGCCGCCTTTGGTGTTTCGGGTGACAGAGGCTTCTAACAAAGAGCTGAATGTTCCGTTGCTTCCTGCCTTATTCCAGGACACGGAACACTCAACACCCCCTCAACAGGAAGTGTTGAAACTAGTTCCCATCTCGGAGAACCTGGCAGCGTGGAAACTTCTGCCAGGTATTTCTATGTGGGTTCTAAACACAGTAGAAAAAGGCTACAGGATTCAATTCGCACGCCGCCCTCCGAGCTTAAACGGCGTGGTATCCACTTCCATAAGACCGAAGCAGGCATGTCTACTGTGGATGGAACTACAAAATCTCTTGGTAAAAGGGGCCATAGAACATGTTCCCCTTCCAGAGAAAGAGTCAGGCTATTACAGCAGATACTTCCTGGTCCCCAAGAAGGGGGGGGGGGGGGGGGGGTTGTGTCCGATTCTAGACCTTTTGAGGCTTGAATCGCTCAGTCAAGTCGTTCAAGTTCAAGATGCTAACGGTCAAGTCTGTCGTGTCTCAGTTCCAACATCACAATTGGCTGGTCACGATCGATCTCAAGTACGCATATTTCCATATTGGAATTCTGCCACAGCACAGGAAGTTCCTGAGGTTCGCTTTCAGGGACGAAGCCTTCCAGTATCAGGTTCTTCCATTCGGCCTAACCCTATCACCCTGCACATTCACGAAATGCATGGATGCAGCACTGGCTCCTCTGCGACTCCAGGGCATCCGCATTCTGAATTACTTAGACGACTGGCTGATACTAGCCCAGTCTCAAGAACTGGCAGTTCAGCACAGGGATATCGTCTTGGCTCATCTAGGTTCTCTGGGTCTGAGACTCAACGTCAAAAAGAGCATTCTTTCTCCGACCCAGGAAATTACCTACAGTATCTAGGGATTGTATGGAACTCGATCACGATGCAGGCACAGTTGTCTCCCGCTCATGTCATGTCCATCCATAACTCCCTGAGCAATCTCAGGCTAGGTCAATGTTGCACTGTTTTTCAGTATCAACGAATACTAGGTCTCATGGCGTCTGCGTCCATGGTGATTCCTTTGGGCCTTCTCCATATGAGACCGTTTCAGTTGTGGCTAAAAGGGGATTTCATCCAAGGGCCAGTCCCCTGAGGCAAATAAGGGTTACGCGCCGAGCGCTTCGTTCCCTTTCTATGTGGTTCAGACCCCGGTTTCTCACCTTGGGTCCCACTCTCGGTGCGTCATGTCATCGCAGGATGCTAACGACAGACGCCTCTCTGACGGGTTGGGGTGCGGTCTTAAGTGGTTGTCCAGCCCAAGGGGAATAGGAGGGTCATCAGCTCGATTGGCACATCAACCGCCTCGAGCTGATGGCGGTATTTCTGGCCCTGAGATACTTCCTCCAACATTTGAGAGGCTGCCATGTCCTTGTGCGGGTGGACAACACAGCAGCAGTCTCTTACATAAATCATCAAGGAGGCCTACGTTCTCGCCACCTGAATTTGCTGGCACGTCGGATCTTCCTTTGGGCCCAGGGCAAGCTCCTGTCACTCAGAGCGATTTATATCCCTGGACGCCTAAATGTGGGAGCAGATTTTCTGTCCAGACAAAACTTACCGACGGGCGAGTGGAAACTCCACCCCGACGTAGTTCAACAAATTTGGGAGAGATTTTACAGAGCGGAAGTGGACCTCTTCGCCTCTCAAGAGACTGCGCAATGTCCCCTCTACTTCTCTCTGAGTCACCCAGCCCCCCTGGGTCTGGACGCAATGGCGCATACATGGCCCAGACTGTGTCTGTATGCGTTTCCCCTGGTTTCTCTGCTCCCGGGAGTCTTGGCCAGAGTTCGCCAGCAAGGGTCTTGCCTCTTACTGATAGCGCCTTACTGGCCGAACAGGATTTGGTTCTCAGAGCTGATATCTCTCCTCGACGGCTCGCCATGGGCGATTCCGGACAGGAGGGATCTTCTGTCTCAGGCACAGGGGACGATATTTCACCCCCGGCCCGAATTGTGTAAACTTCATGTTTGGCCCCTGAAGGGTACCAACTGAGGGACACAGGGCTGTCGCCTGAGGTTATCGAGACCATTCTTAGTGCTAGGGCTCCCTCTACCAGAAGAATCTATGCCAATAAATGGGGTGTCTTCAAGAAGTGGTGCAGTTCACATGGTGCAGATCCAGTTAACTGCCAAGTTGTTTCAGTTCTGGACTTTCTGCAGGACAAACTGTCAGCAGGCATATGCCCCACTACTCTCAGGATTTATGTGGCCGCCATTTCGGCTTGCCATGCCTTGATCGACGGGGTGCCTTTGGGGAAACATCCTCTACTCGCTCGCTTCATTCGTGGAGCTATGCGACTGAGGCCCCCTGTTAGGAACAGAACTCCTTCATGGGACTTAGCAATAGTCCTGGAGGGTCTGGTCCCCTTTGAACCTCTAGAGTCAGTGTCTGACAGACTTCTGACTCTCAAGATGGTCTTTCTCATGGCGATTACCTCTCTTAAGAGGATTGGGGATCTACAGGCTCTGTCTGCTTTGCCGGCCTGTTTAGAATTTGCCCCAGGTATGGCCAAAGCTATTCTGCATCCTCATCCTGACTACCTTCCTAAGGTGCCTTTTTCAACATTACATCCTGTCACTCTGGAAGCCTTCTGCTCCCCGCCGTTCCTGAAGCCGGAGCAGGAAAGACTTCACGGACTCTGCCCAGTCCGTGCCCTTCAGACTTATGTCCACCGCACTAGCCAGTGGCGTAAGTCAGGGCAATTATTTATCTGCTGTGGGGGCCGCAGCAGGGGGGCAGCCGCTACCAAGCAGACTATGTCACATTGGGTGAGGGATGCTATTGCCCTGGCCTATGAGGCGCGCGGTCAAGCTTCGCCAATAGGTGTCAGGGCTCACTCCACCAGAGGGGTTGCCTCCTCTAAAGCCTTGGCTAGAGGGGTCCCTCTGCAGCAAGTTTGTGATGCGGCAGGCTGGTCCTCTCCGCACACATTCATCAGATTTTATAGTTTGGATGTCCATGCTACTCCGGGCTCTTACGTCCTTGAGTCGACATCACAAACTCATGCCTGAACAAGTTTGTGACGCGGCGGGCTGATCCTCTCCGCGCACATTCTCAATTTCTATGACAAATTTGTATGGGTTGGATGTCCATGCTACTCCGGGCTCTTACATCCTTGGGTCGACATCTCAAGCTCATGACTGATCAAGTTCGTGATGCGATCTTTATGGGTTAGATGCTTTGTTACTCCGAACTCTTATGTCCTTGAGTCAACATCTCAAGCTCATGTCTGAACAAGTTTGTGATGCGGCAGGCTGGTCCTTTCCGCACACATTCATAATTTTTTTTTTGGTTTAGATGTTTTAGCTACCCCGGGCTGTTTGCCCTTGGGTCGATGTCTCAAGCTCATGTCAGAACAAGTTTGTGATGCGGCAGGCTGGTCCTTTCCGCACACATTCATCAAACTTTATGGTTTAGATGTTTTAGCTACTCCGGGATTTTACGCCCTTGAGTCAACATCTCAAGCTCATGCCTTAGACCTCTTGTGTTTTTTGTGAGCACGCTTCACAACCGTAGGGGTCCGGACAGCCCCAGTGCGGCGGCGTGGGTTACATGTGTAACCCTTGTTCCCTGAAAAAAGCGGAACGAGATGCTGCGCTTCTTTGCCGCACTGGGACGTCCCAGAACTGCTCTTCAGAAAAATATCTGACGACACTCTGGTGTCGCCTCTATTTATAGCCTAGCCACAGGTGCATTCAATGATCTCACCAGCCGAGGCTATAAATTCCAGTCAATTTTCATTGACGTGTTACACACATATTCAAAGCTGCTCACAATAAGATTGTTCCTCATAGCGCTTAGCGAAGCGCAGCATCTCGTTCCGCTTTTTTCAGGGAACAAGGGTTACACATGTAACCCGAGACCTTTTTAGAAACACATTTTTCACCACTTTGTTAAAAATTTTAAAATCTTAACACCCCCAGTTTGTCACCAAGCATTGCAACCATTAAAAGACACGTCATTTAAACACATTTTTTTTTTACATAATAACCAATTTTAATGCCCTACAATAATAATAATAAATAAAATGACCCACACCCATTACTTTATCATTGTTTTTGAAAAACATCTCTATGATTACATCAATTAAATATTTAATCAATCGCTATTTTTGGAGTTGAGAGAAAATCAAGTCTTATACCAATCATTATTTTGCCGTCTCAGTTTTCCATTAAACATTGCACATCATTAAAGACACATCATTTAAACACCTTTTCAATTAAAATGTTGTTTGTCGAAATAACACAGTTTAACTTAATTATGTTAAAGTTTTTTTTATAATTTTTAGATGACTTTGTTGTGTTTGTCACTTGATACATTTAGTTAAACACATTTTCAGCATTTTGTTAAAGACATTTTGTTAGCGCTACAGCTAAATGTTTAAATAATACTTTAAAAAACACACATATTTCCTAAGAGAAAAGATGTGAAATAATCTTAACCGCAGGGTTAAACTCCACCCACAGAGGAGGTGTTGTCAACTTTCCACCCAACGGAGGGTACCGTCATCCTTCTTACTCCAATATCGTTTTGGGATTTTTTTTTGTGAAATGACTGAACGAGAAATGTAAGAATCTTTGTGATAAAGCTACATTTTATAATGCATACTATTTCGTTTAAAATTTAAGACATTTTGTTAGAGCTACAGTTAAATGAAATATTATGTTTAGTAAAAATATACTTTTTGTTTAGTGAAAATATACTTAGTTTGTTAAACTAATGTCATTTTGTTAATCATTTTAAAGTGACTTTGTTGTACTTGACAGTTAATATTCAACTTTATTGTCATTGTGCAGAGTACACTTACAGAGTCAATGAAATACAGTTGTTTTCACATATCCCAACTAAGCTGGGGTCAGAGCGCAGGGGCAGCCATGAAACAGCTTCCCATTCTGGGAGTCAAACCAGGACAGCCTGGGTGAAAACCAGGAATCCTAACTGCTAGACCATATGGGAATATGATATAATTAGTCTTTGTTAACGTCTGTCAATATCCACTGTTTTAAAACACATTTTCACCACTTTGTTAAAAGTAAAAAGAAAAGTCTTACACCAAGCAATATTTTAACACTCCAGTTTTGCCACCAAGCATTTGCCCCATTAAAGGCACATCATTTTAAACGTAATACTACGTTTTATGTCTTACAATTATAATAAAAATAAAATAACCCACACACATTACTTTTATCATGTTTTTGAAAAAACATCTCAATGATTACATCAGTACATTATTTAATCACTATTTTTAGTCTTATACCATACTTTATTTTGTCATCTCAGTTTTCCATTATACATTGCACATCATTAAAGATTAATAATTTTTCTACTCTTTTAAATACACAGATGGTCTCGGCTACAGCGCCGGGATTTCAGAACAGCTGATCAAACACGTCATATCACAGCACGTACAACGGCCGGAGGGAGGGGACGGGAGGGGTGGAAAGGTCAAATGTACACCAATTAAGTCATAAATCATAGTGCATAAATCATTTTTGTCACAAGATAAATTTATCTGGATTTTCTGGTAGGGCTTCCCCTTTCCTAAAAAAAAAAAAAAAAAAAAAAAAGAAGAAAGTTATTTCAAATTAAAGAATTAAAGATGGCTAAGTTCAAAAACATGGTAGTTTTTGTTTGTTTGTTTATTTGTTTGTTTGCTGACCCATAGTGGTCTATTAGCTCAATCCATCTTGACCAATATGACCATCCAGGGTTGTGTTTCCCAATAGCATCGTAAGCCTAAATATATCGTAGAAACCATTGGCCCAGTGGTGCAGAACAAGGTCCACTGGCTGGTAGTCCAAATGGTGATCCATCTAGACTACCTTATGGCCATCTTAGACCAGCTAGAAACCATGCTATCTTTATTTTCTCGTAGGGCTCCTGTTTCTTGAAAAAAGGATTTATTTCCAATCGAAGGTGGTCCAGCTGTTTTTTTAAACAATGTAGCTAGAGCTCTACAGCTCCAACCAGCTTGACAAAGATGACCAACCAGACTAAAACAAGTCCACCGGCTGGAAATTATCCATCTGATGATCCATCTAGACCACCTTGGGTCAACTAATGGCCATAAATAGCAATCATAGACCAGATAAAAATTCTGTCAGCTGTTTTTTCTAGCAGGGCTTCACATTTCTTAAAAAAAAGAAGGCATTTCCTCAGCAGTAAATGATCACACGTCAAGAAGGCATTTGATAGGGTGGAATGTGACAATCTTTTTAAGATTTAGGAAATTCACTGGTTTGGGAACACTTTTATTGGGTAAATTAAATTACTTTATCAACAACCGGTTGTGGCAGTGCAAACTAATGGATTAATTTCCTATTTTTTTTTTTTTCTCTCTTCCCTTTATTGTTCTGTCTTGCCCTGGAAACATTGGCAGCCACAATAAGATTAATAATTACATATAATTATTAATTCTTTCACCAAATTTTCAGGATATAGGGTGAACTGGTCTAAATTGGAAGCTCTTTCTCTGACAGCATAATGGTTTGCCATGGCTTTCCAACCTGGCGCCTTTCAATGGTACAAGCAAGGCATTAGGAATTATTTCTAGAAAATTAGTGTGGATGTGTGGGCTTCACAACATCTATCTATGGCAGAGAAGGTCAATGTTATAAAAATTAATTGTATCCCAAAACAAATTATCTACTACAGTCTCTCCCTCTAGAAGTTCCTCTTTCTTATTTTAAACAATGTGATTGAATATCCAAGTCTCCTATTTGGAATGGTAAACAAGAGACCAATAGACTAATTGACAAAGAAGTCTCCCCCAAAATGTATTACTATGCTTTTAATCACAGACACCTGGCCCATTGGTCTCTTCCACCTGAGAAAGTAAAAATGTCATATAAACAGCTTGGCAAAATAGACACTGTGACAGGGTTGAGATTTTACACAACCAGTCCCTTATCAGGCTAATCATGGTAAATGGTCTGCACTTTAACGGTATTCAAAGCGCTTTACACTGTGACTCATTTACCCATTCACATTCACACACCAATGGTGGCAGAGCTGCCAAGCAAGGTGCTAGCCTGCCATTGGGAGCAACTTGGGGTTCAGTGTCTTGCCCAAGGACACTTTGGCATGTGGAGTTGTGTGGGCCAGGATTCAAACCACCAACTCTGCGATTAGTGGCCGACCTGCTCTACCAACTGAGCCACAGCCGCCCGCAAGAGGGATAAAGGCCGACGTAAAAGAGAACGTTTATGGGCAGCTGTCCATCCTATGTATGTGTTTGTGTCTTTTTGTTAAGCTTTATATTAAATATCATTTATATTGTCAAGCCAGTTTTTGCCGCCTCCTTTCCATTGAACTCTTTCACACTGGTGCCAAAGACGGAGGAAGGAGAGGGGATATGCTGTAGTGGAGTTATCGCTGCTTTCATCCACCCCAATGGAGCAGCCGCAGCCATCTGCCGGTGCCAGAGGAGCCTGGCCACCTGGAAGCAGAGGAATGGCCGCCGAGCACGAGGTGAGAAGGGGCTCCTAACCAACCATCTGGAGCGGTCAGGGCTGCTGCCAGGGGTCGAGGAGACCCCTACCAGTAGCTGAAACACGGCAGGGAGGGGCTCACTGCCGACCGCCTGGAGCGGGAGAACCGCTGCCAGAAGTGGGGGAGACCCCTTCTGTTCCCCGAGAACGTGGCAGGGCATTCTGTCCACCAGGGGCTGGAGGACTGCCTCTGACCTGTCCGGGGAGGCACGGCTGTTGTCCATTAGAGGATGGAGGAGTGGCCGAGGTCAAGCTATGGCGTATCAGAGAACTGGAGAGTAAGTATTTTTTCTCTCTCTCTCTCTCTCCCACTGCCGCTCCGCATTGGCCTTTTCCCTCTCTTTTAAATTTGACTGTTTTTTTTGTTGGGGGGTACTGCACTGTTACAGGGAGGCAGGAATGTGACAGGGCGGAAGGCGGGGCCGGGTCGTGATTTTACACACCCGACCTCTTATTAGGCTAATCGTGTCTCTGAGAGGATTAAAGGCTGACTGTGGATGGTGGTGCGGGAGAGAGAGAACATTTACCAGCAGCTGTCTGTCCTATGTGTGTGTTTGTGTCTTTTTGTTGTCAAGCCGGTTCTCGCCTCCTCCTTTCCATTGAACTGCTTTACAGACACGTATGGTAAGAAATGTGACAGGTTTTTGGCCTTCCTGGAGGGCTCTCAGTGAGGACCATGTGGAGAGAAACATAATTGTGGTGGTAATTGTAAATTCTTTTCTCTTTGTTTGTTTATTTATTTTATTTTTTTTATGTTCTCAAATATGTATCTTTTTTTGTTTGCTTATATGTGTGCATGGTGTAATTTATTCTTTGACCATAGGGATATTTGTTGAGGGACAGGGGTTGGGCAGATATAATGGGAGTTAAGTTGATTCTGTGTGTACAGTGAGGAAAATAAGTATTTGAACACCCTGCTATTTTGCAAGTTCTCCCACTTGGAAATCATGGAGGGGTCTGAAATTGTCATTGTAGGTGCATGTCCACTGTGAGAGACATAATCTTATTTGCAGCTGTATCATACAAATAAATAGTTAAAAAAGTCATACATTGTGATTTCTGGATTTTTTTTTTAGATTATGTCTCTCACAGTGGACATGCACCTACGATGACAATTTCAGACCCCTCCATGATTTCTAAGTGGGAGAACTTGCAAAATAGCAGGGTGTTCAAATACTTATTTTCCTCACTGTATATGTTGTGTTTATTCCATATTTAACATAAGAATCAATAAAAATGTTAATAGAAAAAAGAAAGCATTTCCAAATGAAGGTGATCAGGCTGGTTTTTTAATCATGGTAGTTGTTTTGTTGCTGGTCCATAGTGGTTTTCCACCTCCAAACAATTTGACCAAGATGACCTTCCAGATCGAAACCAGGTCCACCAGCTGTTAGTCCAGCTAATGGTCCATCTAGACCACCTTGGAGTAGCCAAAAACCATGTAAAACCAGCAACTACTGCTGGTTTTAGCTGGATATACTACCAGAGCTTCCTTTTTTTTTAAAAGAAATTCGTACACATTTGAATTATTTGTATTTCTCAAACATTTCACTCTCCTCTTTCTCAATCAAGTCTCTCATCATCTGCAGTGTTTCTTGTTAACTAGCATTGGTGTAGCCAAGTATTTCCAGAGAATCTACATTTTATTTTTCCTCACCGAACAGCTCAACATTCATTCTTTAGAGGAGCACATCTTTCTCTAAACTTTGTTAAATAAACATCAAAAGCATTCACTTGGTCCTGAGCAATGAACAATGGGCCAGCACCATTCCCTGAACACCAGAGTCTGTCTCATGGCAGCTTGACATAGCAGGGACATTGTGTGTGAGGTTGAACCCACTATATTTGCTCAGAGGTACAGAATGAGCACCTCTTTCTGTCCTGAGCTTACTCGCTCTGATGCAAGCAAGCTCTGGGTCGGTTCGTCAGTTAAGGCCAAACTGTCTCTGTATGTCTGCATAATTTTTATTTTTCTCTTTAGGAGACACATGTCGTGGTCCAGGGCCAGCGAAGGAAGTAACATGGCAAGCTCAATTAGTCAATGGATAAATCTACTCTCCAAAAAGTGCAAATGATCAGTGGGAGGAGGACATGGACGCAGAGGCGGGCTCCTCGGAGACTCACTGCGATCACATACGAAGACTAGGGAAAGATGGATAACAACGACAGGGAAAGATAGAATGAAGGCCAGACAGAAATCTAAAGGCATTAAAGGAAGCGAGAAAGGGTTCCCCAACAGCACAATTATATATATATAAAAAATAATGTAAAACATTTATAAAATTAAAACATCACCAACAACTCTCGAACCACTGCCTCGTCATTATCTTCTGTGATTTCCCCTGTTGTGTGCAAATCAGTGCAATTATGGGTGCAAGCTCATCTTTCATGTTTTTTGTTGGCTTCTTATCACAAATAAACTCTACCTTTGCTATGTGTTTGGGTTTGTGAAGGAATTTCGAGATCGTAGTTTCATTCGGGCACAAATGGTCCTGTGTTTGATAAAGATGCTCTGCAAACAGTCGTGTTTTTGCACTTGACTTTAGTGTATGCACTTAACTCGCGTCTTAGTTTCCACATCTGTCTTTGGCATGCACCACTGCTCAGCAGAGATTTAAACTGAACTCAGAATTGATTCTGATTCTTTTGACAATTGATTCAGAATCGTTTGAGTATGAATCGCAATGCACGGTTCTACTAAAATTTTTATTATTTATTTAAAAATCTGAAGAAAAATAAATTACTATCTGTATTTTGATGGTATTGACAAAATCAATAAATTTGGTTCCCATACTAAAAACTAACTATGTGCTATTTAAAAATGATTATCTAACTAAAAAACCCGGAAATAGGAGGGTTAAACTCGCAATGTGTCCCCAATCTGTTTATCCTGTTAAGTCAAATCAAGTCTTATTTATTTGTAAAGTGGTTTTCACAATATCTTCAAAGCAGCTTTACAGAAAGTGATGCTGTGACAGAAAATGAGGCTTATCATTTATCAGACTCTTCCCTGAGCTTAGACAACCACAGATAGACACCCCCTAAAGCACTAATTATATTAACTTTATTAATATACAGCAAAAAAGCACCCTCTCTCACACTGAATGCACTGAAGCTGGATTATTAGAATCAACTCTGTCTACTGAACTTTCTTTAGACAAGAACCCACACAAATGTGAAGAGATTGAAACACACAGCAACAGACAGACAGACAACCCAAACAAAACACACACACAGCTATGTTCTTACAATAATTATGTAAATACAAAATTTATTTTAAGATAAGGTCTATAATTGAATATAATGAACGTTCACCACAGGGTAAATATGAATCTGTGTTGGAGACAGCAAAACAGACACAGCCTTTTCACAGTCTCATATTGTTTAGAGAAACACAAATTCTCACAATCATTACCAATATGTTAAGGTATGTGTGCCATTTACCCCCCCGAGAATACTGGCAATAAAAGGCCACAAGCTCTGTAGTTTGAACATTCCGTATTTCTCCATTTGACCTGCTGATGGTAAACCATTATCTGCATATCTCCACATCTGAGAGACAAACTTTAGGAACGCAGAGGATTTTAAGACCCCATGAAATTATAACTTAAAATATAACTTGGGAGTTATATGGCTTTTAGTCAGTTTCTGTGTGTTTTTATCAACTTCAGGCCATTTGAAATTTATGACTGCCCCACAGTTGTGGCATCATTTACACAAACCAAACAATATTGTGCTTAATAAAGTTGTTTTTTAAGTTAGTGTACTTGATAACCAAGTCAACAGAAGTGTCAGTAAAGAGCATGTTTGAGATGAAAAATGAGACAAGTGTTGTTTGTAGAACACAACACATGTTTGAAGAAAACAAAGACAATTCAAAGTAAATACCACTCTTGAGATTTAATTTTAGCAATTTATGCAAAAAGCGTGAAAATTGTATTACTTAGCAAGACAAAGGAGTCAGATATTGTATAATAAAAAACAAACAAACAAAAAAAAAAAAATCCTTATGATCACCATCATTTCCACCAAGGAATTATATTACAATACCACATTTGAGATATGGTGGAAATGACACTATAATGACACAGACAGAAATCTCCTGTGGTACATGTACATCCACTTTTGGACAAATTAAAAAAAAAAAAAAAAAAAAAAAAAATCACGAGACAAATTCAGTGCTAAAAGTTGAAGTTGTAGAAACACCCTTCTATGTATTCACAGCCTTTGCTCAATACTTTGTTGAAGCACCTTTGGCACCAATTACAGCCTCAAATCTTTTTGATGCTGCAAACTTGGAACACACATTTTTGGGCAGTTTCTCCCATTCTGCTTTGTAGGACCTCTCAAGCTCTATCAGGTTGGATGTGGAGCGTCAGCCATTTTCAGATCTCTCCAGAGATGTTCAATCGGGTACAAGTCTGGGCTCTGGCTGGGCCACTCAAGGACATTCACAGAGTTGTCCCATAGCCACTCCTTTGTTATCTTGGCTTTGTGCTTAGGGTTGTTGTCCGGTTGGAAGATGAACCTTCACCCCAGTCTGTGGTCCAGAGTGCTCTGGAGCAGGTTTCATCAAGAATGTCTCTGTACATTGCTGCATTCATCTTTCCCTCGATCCTGACTAGTCTCCCAGTTCCTGCCACTGAAAAACAACCCCACAGCATGATGCTGCCACCACCATGCTTCACTGTAGGGATGGTATTGGCCAGGTGATGAGTGGTGCCTGGTATCCTCCAGACATGACGCTTGCCATTCAGGACAAGAGTTTAATCTCGGTTTCATCAAACCAGAGAATTTTGTTCCTCATTGTCTTAAAGAGTCCGTTATGTGCCTTTTGGCAAAGTTCAGGTAGGCTGTCATGTGCCTTTTACTGAGGAGTGGCTTCTGTCTGGCCACTCTACCATACAGGCCTGATTGGTGGAGTGCTACAGAGATGGTTGTTCTTCTGGAAGGTTCTCCTCTCTCCACAGAGAAACGCTGGAGCTCTGTCAGAGTGACCATGGTGTTCTTGGTCACCTCCCTGACTAAGGCCCTTTTCCCCTAATTGCTCAATTTGGCCAGGTGGCCAGCTCTAGGAAGAGTCCTGGTGTTTCCAAACTTCTTCCATTTATGTTTGATGGAGGCCACTGTGCTCACTGTGACCTTCAATGCTGCAGAAATGTTTCTGTGACCTTCCCCAGATCTGTGCCTCGATACAATCCTGTCTCAGAGGTCTACAGACCATTCCTTGGACTTCATGGCTTGGTTTGTGCTCTGACGTAAACTGTTAAAGGTCCCCTGACATGAAATTTTCACTTTCTGAGGTTTTTTAACATTAATATTAGTTCCCCTAGACTGTATTTGGTCCCCTCGTGTCTAGAAATTTCAATCTGTGTAAACCGAGCTTTGGCTATCTTTCTCTGCCTGTGAGAAAATGACGCTCAGATGGGCTGATCTTGAATCTCCTCCGTATGACGTCATGAGGAAAGGTTACCTCCCCTTTCTCTGCTTTGCCCGCCCAGAGAATTTGGCCCGCCCATGTGAAAACGAGCACGCGATTTTAGTTTTTCCTAGAGAAATATCATGGCGTGTGAACGAGCAAAGCACAACAGTTGCTCAATAATTGGATGCACAAATGATCACCGAAGTATTTTTTTACTTCCTTCATCCAATCCCCAGAAGGATCAATGGATTAATGGTGCGTTCACGTGCTATGGTAATTATGGTAAATACCAAAAGCCAACGTGGAAAATGCACATGAACACCCCCTCATGTGGTATTTTCCACTGGGCAACTCGTAGAATATTTTGATGCCCGAGTTGCCGAGATGAGATAACCTTTGACCTTTTCAAAATGGCGGAGAGCATCGCGAGAGTGTTGAATGGTAAACATTGTACAAAACCAAACCTTTTTTGCTACTGTTAGCTAGGGGTGGAACGGTACATTCGTATTGAATCGAAACGGCGCGGTCCGGTGCACGAATTTACACGGAGAATACACGTTACGAAAATAAATAAAACTCTAAATAGCGATAAATTACGCTCTATTCGCGTTTGGTGTGAACGCAGCATAATGAACAGGCTGCGATGTCAAGATTGCAATTGTGTGTGTGTATCTCCATCTTTTTACCACATTACGACAACAAAAGCACTTGAACGCAACACACTGGTAAATACCAGTTCACAAGTGGAAAATATCATATTTACCATAGCACGTTAACGCACCATAATTTCATTTACTCTGGAAATGCACCGACACAACACACCAAATTTTTGCATGTCTGCGCCAAACATTTCACAGACGACTGTTTCCACAACATGGGTCAATTCAGAGCTGGGCATGCTGAACCTCTGAAACTAAAGTCTGGATCAGTACCAACTCTCTTTGGCTCAGCTACAAACCTCGGACAAATCAGTCAACTAATGATATAAAATTGTGTTGCTTTACTATTTATGGTTACCTAGATTGTTACACGTAGAATGTGGCTGTAACATTAGCTATGCAGCTAACAGCCGAGTTACTGACGCTAATGTAAAGGTAGATAGCATCAGGTATGTATGTGAATACACACACTGAAACGCGAGTGTTGTACACTTTGTTATTTGGATAACTGTTCTCGTGTTGGTGATATGGCGCACGCGATAGCCGCATTTCAAAATCGCAGAGCTTGATGTAATTGTAAGTGTTGAGGTGTTGAGTAGAGTTAACTCTTGAGGAGTAAATCATTGGTTATGTGTAACATGACTTCAGTATACGGGGACATGGAGTACTTCGTCATTAAAAAATAAGCTACATTACAGTCTTCTCTAAACTGATATAGATGCTAATACAGCGTTAGCTGTATATGATAACTGTAACCGCATACGTAAAACATCCGAATATAGTACAGTATCCAGACGTAATATTTTAAACTAACCATTCGGCGACGTCCTGCTGGAGCCGCTGAGTTGCAACTTCTTCATCCGTTGCTTCTCCATCCGGATCAGACTCTGGGTCAAACTGAAATGCTTGAACGACTGCGTGTCTGCGTGCCATTGCAATCTATCCAATGTAAACATGCATGGTTCTGTTACCTCAAGACGGTCAAGGCCGCACCCACCCTACACCTTGCCCCGCCTTTCTCCTCCTCATTAGCATTTAAAGCTACAGACACCGAAACGGCATGTCTGAAGGAAAGCTCATTGTGGGTTGGCTTGTAATGGCTATAATTCTGTACCAAGGCTGAATTTTGGAAAATAAATTTCAGATACAGTACTAGGGACCACTAAGGCCTATATCAAAGCCTACAAAAAGAAGCATGTCAGGGGACCTTTAACTGTGGGACAGGTGTGTGCCTTTCCAAATCATGTCCAATGAACTGAATTTACCACAGGTGGACTCCAATCATTTACATTTATACAAAGCAACTTACAGACCATATTACAGGGACAATCCCCCCAGAGCAACCTGGAGTTAATTGCCTCGATCAAGGACACAATGGTGGTGGCTGTGGGGATCGAACCAACAACCTTCTGCTTAACAGTTTAGTGCTTTAGCCCACTATGCCACTGTGTAGTGTCTTCTGCCGGATAATAATCTCTTGGAGCCCGTCAGGTTTGTGGTAACAGCAGGTTTATTCCACATCTACATTCATGACAAAGGACAACAGTGTTGAATAATCTCATATGGACAAACAGCGCATGCTCTGTCTGGAAAGACGGCATCATGTTAAAGTTAGCTAGCTATACTGGAGAGACTTTCAATAGACTATAAAACACATATCCAGATGGTTGACTTTATAAAAACATGGCGAAATTAATCAACAACACATATTATTCAACCAAAGAAATCTCTTAACTTTTACATGCTTTTCAAGTGAGTTAGCATTGTTTAGTCTACGGACATTCACAGACAGGTTACCTCAAGGAAAAATCCTCTGTTGCTTTGAGGATTACCCATAATCCTTCGTCATTACTAGCGTTCGCTGCAGGTACAACTTTATGACAGCAGGTGGCACAATAATCCCATTTAGTAGGATTTAACCGGAACCTTTTTAAATAATGTTACAGTGTAACAGTTACACCACCACCACTCCAATCAAGTTGTAGAAACATCTCAAGGATGATCAGTGGAAACAGGATGCACCTGAGCTCAATTTTCAGTGTCATGGCAAAGGCTGTGAATACATGTGTATGTGTTTTTTTTAGTTTTTTATTTGTAATAAATTTGCAAAGATTTCAAACAAACTACTTTCACGTTGTCTTTATGGGATATATATATATACAAAAAAACCTGTATGTGTATATATATATATATATATATATATATATATATATACATACAGGTTTTTTTTAAATAGGAAATATGTCAAAAAAGGAAGGAAAACTGCACTTGTCAACGGTTTCATTGGGTGTTCAAATGTTTTACAGAATGTTCTGCCCAAAGAAAACTCGTTTTGGTGTGAACAGAGACTGAGAGAAAGACAAAGAGTTGACTGAACAACAGAAATGGAGGCTATATTTGAGGTTTGCACCCACTTTTGCAGACATAGAAAGAGAAAATAAATATGTAAGAGGATGTGAGCGAGTTTGTCCAGTTCTGTTGGGGTTATTGCTGCTGCTGACCATGTTAAAACATCAATGTATCGTGCCTGTGGGCTTGATTTAGTGTATGAGAGAACCCATTCATTCACACCAAGGCTTGATACACATGAATGGACTGACAGTAGACCTTAAGAACAACCGATGGTCTCTGGCAAAGCACACACAAGGCTGCATATGACTGAGATTCTTTAAAGCCCTTCTGACTGTATTGTTCCTCTATATGCCATATTCAAGGACACAACTCTCTACATGTAAACAGATAACTTTTATTCCTCCTCTACCAGTGCCCCACTGTGGCCATAACATGCCATTACATCTCTCCTTTTTAGATGAAAGTTTAGCTGTTTTAACAGAGCCTTTAAATAACACAATACATTCAACAGTATGGCTACTTAGTTATTTCACTCACTTAACTTATGATTTCACGAGTTTCTTCAAATCCTTTTTCAAACTTAAAAGCATTCAAAGAGAAATGAACAGAAGATATTTCACTTCACCGTAGCCCTTTTTGTAAACCTTATCCTAAATGAACTGGAAAATTCAATGCCTTAGAACATAACTTTTCTAATGAACATTTCGCTTTTCAAACAGAAGATTATTACTTTTTCCCTTATCCTCCGTGGTGTATATGCATATGTTTCATGCTCAAAGGTCCAGTCTCTCAGGAGCCTTAGACAGTCTCCCTGACCTAGTCACCGTCATATCACTTGATACTGGAGGCACTGGAACTTCCCTGAGATGTGAACGGTTGCGTCGCAGCCGTCCTCCCTCCGGGGTCTCCACCTCGTAGGAGCGTGGTGTATGTGCCTGACTAACAACAGTCCCTTTTGTGTGTGTGGGTTTGATCCACACGTGCTGTCCAGGCTGGAGAGGTGGTAAGATTTGAGTACGGTGTCTCCGATTGAACGTTTGTTGCTGTTGCAATTTCAACACCCTGTCCTTTGCTCTGAACCTCTCAAGATCGGGCCACTGTGGTTGTAACTGCTCCGATGATATGGGGACTGGTGTTCTAATTCTCCTCCCCATCAGCAGTTGTGCTGGGGAGCTCCCGTGTGCCAATGGAGTGGCCCTGTAGGCCAGCAGAGCTTTATGAAAATCTCCCTCTTTCACTAAAAGAGACTTCACAGTTCTAACGGCCTGTTCAGCCTCCCCATTGCTGCGGGGGTAACGGGGGCTGCTTGTCACATGGGCAAAGTCATATTCCTGTGCAAACTGAGCGAAATCGTGACAGGAGAATTGCGGACCATTGTCTGTGACAAGCACTTCTGGGCATCCATATCTGGCAAACACAGCTTTAAGTCTGGCAATAGTCTGTTTTGCTGATGTGCTGCCAGGTAGGGAACAAACTTCGATATAGCGAGAGAAGTAGTCTATTATAACTAAATAGTTCCCATTCTGCCATTGGAAGAGATCAGCAGCAACCCTCTGCCACGGTCTGTTTGGTAGTTCTGTTGTGAGCAGAGGCTCGACTGTTGTTTGAGCTTCACGTGCGCAAATCTCACATCTCTCGACCATTTGCTTTACCGCAGACGTGATACCAGGCCACCAGACTGATTCTCTGGCCCTTGCTAGGCATTTGTTGATACCTTGATGTCCCTGGTGCAGTCTCTGCAGGATGTCAGGTCTCATGCACTCAGGGATTATAAGTCTTTCTCCTTTCATGAGCAGTCCTCTTCCTTCATGCAAAACTGACCTATTGGGCCAGTAGGGCAGCAGCTGCTCATGCACATCTCGTCTGTGTCCCGGCCATCCATTTGCAATGTATCGGCTGAGACATTTGCAGGTGTTATCTGACATTTGTGCACTCTTAATTTGTTCCAGCTTCGTTGGAGTGGCTGGCAGGCTTTCAACTACGCTGTCCAGGTAAGCTTTGCATTCTCTTTCCAGGTCTTGCTCCGCCTCTGTGGCTGCAGTTGGGAGAGGTGCTCTGGACAGGGCGTCAGCTGTTATCAGATTTTTACCTGGAACATGGATAATGTTAAAGTTGAATCTGAGCAGCCTGAGTCTGAATCTGATAATCCTCGGCGGGAGGTCATCTAGTGCTCTGGATTTCAGGAGTGTTATGAGTGGCTTGTGATCCGTTCTTATGGTAAAATCCAGTCCACTCACGTATCCACGCAAGCGCTCACATGCCCAGGTCACAGCCAAAGCCTCCTTTTCTATCTGGGCATATCTTGATTCGGCTTTGCGCAGACTTCTAGAAATGAAGACAACAGGTTTCCACTCTCCGTCTGTCTGTTTTTGTGTCAGGACACCTCCAAGTCCATATGATGAAGCATCCGCCGATACCATGGTTTCGTGATTTGGGCTGTACTGGGCTAACACAGTCTCTGATCCTAATTCTTTTTTCGTCTCCAGGAATGCTTTCTGTTGGGGTGCTCCCCATGTCCAGCTGTTCTCTGTCTTCAACAGGTCACGAATGGGCTTTGTCAGATCTGGCAGGCGTGATGAAAATTTGCCTACAAAGTTCACCATGCCCATGAAACGGCGAACATCCGCCACATCCTTTGGCTCTGGCATCTCCAGGATTGCCTTTATTTTTCCTGGATCTGCTCTGATGCCCTGAGAATTTATGACATGACCCAGGAAACGGATCTCTGTCAGGGAAAATTGGCATTTCTCATTTAGAGTGAGCCCAGCCTCTCTGAACTTCTGTAGCACCCTGTGCAGCCTGTCGTCGTGCTCTGCCCGGTCTCTTCCTATGACCAGGACATCATCAGCGTGACATAGGACTCCATCAACACCATCAATCAGTTGAGAAATCCTCTTTTGAAAATGTTCGGGTGCCGACGATATACCAAAAGGTAACCTTTTGAAGTAATAGCGCCCCTCTGGTGTGATGAACGTAGTCAACAGCATGGAGTCTTTGTGAAGTGAGACCTGCCAGAAGCTTGATGTCGCGTCAAGCTTTGTGAAGACTCTGGCTCCTTCCAGCTTGGCCAGTGTCTCATCCACTGCCGGTAAGATGTGTCTCTCTCTGATGACGCTCTCGTTCAGACGGGTTAAATCCACGCAAATACGAATTTTCTCGGACGTTTTCACTATAGGGACCATGCCCGCACACCATTCAGTCGGTTCTTCCACACGAGCTATGACCCCCATCTTCTCCATCCGGTCTAGTTCCTCTTTGACTTTGGCCCGGAGAGGAATGGCCACTCGTCGCGGGGCCGAGAGGGCATAGGGTGCCACGTTGTCTCTCAACTTGATTTTATACTCCCCCTTAAGGTTACCCAGCCCTTTAAATACCTCAGGGTAAGTGGAGCGAAAGTGTTTTTCTGCGTCGTCAATGCTATTGAGCTGAGGATCATCTGTAGTCTGCGGATAGCTTGGAGGCCCAATAAGGGTATAGTCAGGTCCTTCACAATGAACACCTCCCCCTCGATCTTTCTGTCACCTCTCTGAATGACCGCATGCACTTGCCCTTTTACATCCAGAGGTTGGTTGGCGGGGCCCAGCAGGGGTCTGCACGGCGCTGAATGTCTGCCATATCTATCCTGTTTGAATTCTGTCTCTGGGATAGCAGTCACAGACGCACCTGTGTCTACTTTGAAGCGCAACGGGCCACCATTTATGGTGAGTATTTCCGTCCATGTGGATGACTGTGGATAGTCAACCGCACCCAGATAAGCCGCCTCATCCACTTCAATTGAATCCATCTTTTGAGCTGATCTGCACACTGCCGCAAAGTGTCCCCTCTTTTGACATTTTCTACACTCCACGTCTTTTGCTGGGCATTCAGTCCATGAATGTTTTGGGGTTTTACCACACTTCCCACACTGTTTTTGCTTTGATGAGGTAGGCTGAGGCTGAGAATAGCTTCCGCGTTGAAAAGATTTTTTGCTATGAGCACGTCTTTTACTGTTATGAGACAGTGCATCTATTTGTCCAGGTGAGTCAGCTGACCGCAGAACAGCTTGTTGCTTTTTCACTTCCTCGTGCTGCCTCACTTGAACTATAGCTGTAGCTAAATCCAACTTTGGGTTGAGCTGAAGTTTTTCAGACAATTTAGCATCACGTATGCCGACAACAATTCTATCTCGAATCATTTCCTCACGTAAGACGCCATATTTACAATATTCAGCTAACTTGTGCACCGCGGTGATAAAGTTTTCTGCAGATTCGCCGACGTCTTGACATCGTTTATTGAACTTGGCTCGTTCATAAATTACATTATGTACTCCTACAAAATGTTCATCGAAGGCTTTTTTTACCTCGTCAAAGTCCTTTTCTTTCTCATCCGTCAACTGCAGTGAGCTCAGAATGTCATCAGCCTTATCGCCCATTGTATAGATGAGAGAATTCACCTGGTATGCGCCGTCTTTTTCTTTCAGTCCCGACGCCATTCTGAAGCGTTCAAACCTTTTGATCCACGCGGGCCACGAGCTTGGCTCAAAGTCGAATGGTCCCGGTGGTGTGATAGTGAATATGTGGTCCATCCTGTGTGCTTTTAGCTTGCCGCTAGCTGTTATTGCTCTCGCCGACTCGCTCTTTCTCTTGCTCTACAGGTCCCGCGTTTTCACTCTACACACCCTTAAAGTTACTCCGACTACTTGTCTGTACCACTAGACTCTTTCTGTCGTGGGTTATCCCACTTCTGACACCATGTATTGTTCCTCTATACGCCGTATTCAAGGACACAACTCTCTACATGTAAACAGATAACTTTTATTCCTCCTCTACCAGTGCCCCACTGTGGCCATAACATGCCATTACACTGACGATTATGGTTTGGCCACTGGGTTAGACACACTTGAGAGCATAGGCAAGTATTCTGAATCCCCCTTCCAATGAATTAAAGCAGTAAAAGCTAACCAAACCTCATTAAACTTTGCCTAGACTTCAAATAACAGAAGCTAACATAATCTAGAATAATGTACCTTACAGTAATTAAGCTTAAACACTTCTGGATGTTTACAGCTATATCATACTTTCCAAAAAGACGCATCTGAAGCTTTAATCAAGATGATGAGATGTTGCTTCCTGTTCACATATGGCCAACACCAAAGATGAAACTCACTAGCATCTCCACCAATAAAAAAGCTGCCAAATCACAGAAAATAAAATGCCACATGCCCTCACCACCAATCACACACAGCCAAACCACACAGAACAAACCCTCATTGCTGTCTCTGGCAATTAAATTAGCCAAACCATAGGCCTTGAGACAGGCATACAGAGGAAACGAGCCATTAGTATGCAGATCTGTTGGATAAATAATAGTTGGTATAAAAGGATTATTAAACACTCAGTATCTCATGTGATAAGTATCTCATTTCCTATTAAAATATGTAAGGTGATTTAACTGGGTCAAAAGAAAAGGAATCAATCCACCAAACCGAATGTGACGAAACAGGACGAGATGGATTCAAATGCAGAAAAATATTTAATGACAGGATGCAAAATACAAGGAGCAAACCCAGAGAAGCGTAGTTAAACCGAGTACAGAGTCAGAGCCAAGAGATCCAATAACAAACAGGCAGAGCAGGGGCCGGGGCCGGGGAAAACAAATATGAGAATGAACGTACAACACGAGAATGAACGAACATAGTACATCAGCGAGAGTTAGTAAAGCAGGATAAGTACATAACCAACAAAAACCAAGTAAAGTGGCAGGGTATAAATAGAGTACAAAACAGTGCAGGTGAAACTAATATTCGGGTGATTGGGAATGAGTGTGGTGACTGGAAGAAGCGGGGTGGATTGTGGAAATGGAGTCCATGACAGTACTCCCCCCTCTTCTGCGGACAGCTCCTGATGACCGCGCTCGGTGACGAGAAGTGCACCCTCTAGGAAGTGGTGCAGGTCGATCAGGATGTTGGAGATGGAAATCTTCCTTTAGTGCCTGGTCCAAGATGTCCCTCGACAGCACCCAAAACTGCTCCTCAGGTCCATAGCCCTCCCAGTCTACCAGGTACTGCAACTGGCCGCCACGACGTCTGGAGTCTAACAAAGCCCGGACAGCATAGGCTGGTTGGCCACCAATGTCTAGTGGTGGAGGGGGTGTCTGAGAGGCCGCAGCCATTGGGCTGTAGAACACTGGCTTGAGCAGGGAGACATGATAAACCCATCTATTTACCCTGGAAGGCTGTGGCATGTTTAGAAATGAGATATTTCAGCTCAAAGCTGTATGATCTGATGTTCTGGGTGGTGTCTCTCAGGACAGCTTCTCTGCAGCTCTCCTCCATTTTTCGCATACTGCATGATGGCCCAGTGTATTTACATACCGACAGGTCCACATCTGATAGAGAGAAAGAAAGAGAAACACATAGCATTTATTAGCCACTTTGTATCCCATCATATATAGTCTAATTCTACAGACCATCTTGAGATACAGCCGTGTCCAAAAGTATTGGCAGTGACATACATTTTGTGTTTTGCCAAGTATGCTGCTTCAGTATTTGTAGATAATTTTTTTGCATGTTTTTATGGTATACTGGAAAAAATTATAAGCATTTCATAAGTTTTAAAGGATTTTACTGGCAAAAACATTAAATATATACAAAGAGTCAATAATTACAGTGTTGACCCTTGTTCTTCATAATCTCTGCAATTCACTCTGGCATGCTGGATATCAGCTTCTGGGCCAAATCCAGACTGATGGTGATCCATTCTTGCCTTTTATTAGTGTTGTTCACAATTTGTGGGCTTCTGCTTGTTCACTCGGCTTTTGAGGATTGACCACAGGTTCTTTATGGGATTAAAATCCAAATCTTCAGTGTAATGATCTCTGAGCCACTTCATTATCACTCTTGCCTTGTGACATGGTGCTCCATCATGCTGTGAAATGCACGGATAATCACCAAATTGCTCCTGGATTGCTGGGAGAGTTGCTCTTGCAGGACGTTTAGATACCATTCTTTATTCATGGCAGTGTTTTTGGGCAGAATTGGGAGAGAGCCCACACTCTTGGATGAAAAGAATCCCCACACATGGATGATCTCAGGACGCTTCACTGTTGGCACGAAACAGGACTCATGGTAGTGTTCACCTTTTCTTCTCTTGATTTTCCAGATTTCCCAAAGAGTCAGAAGGGGGCTTCATCAGAGAAAATAACTTTGCACTAGTCTTCTGCTGTCCAATCCTTGTACTTCCTGCATAATTTCAGTCTGTCTTTGATGTTTTTCTTGGAGAAAAGTGGCTGCCCTTCTTGACACCAGGCCATTGTCCAACACCAACCTGCTGCCAATATTGAGCAAGCTCTGCACTGGTGGTGACACGATTCCGTAGCTGACTCCTCAGGAGGAGACTGTCCTGGTGCTTGCTGGACACTCTGGGATGTCCTGAAGCCTTCTTCACTGCAGTTGAACCTCTCTCCTTGAAGTTCTTGATGATCCGGTAAATGGTTCTTTCAGGTGCAATATTCTTTGCCGCAATTTCCTTGCATGTGAGGTAAAGCGATGTTGGCTACATGTCTTTCTTTGGAAGCACTTCTTCCTTCCTTTTATAGAAGTCAGTCTGCTCTTATAATCCACTCAGAATTATACAGTGATTTCACCTGACTAGTACTCGTTCACACTTTCCCAGGTGCTGCTGATATGATTAGTGAAATTATGTTAGCTGGTCATTTTGTGCCAGGCCAAAAAACTGTGAAATTTGGGTTTTTGTGATAAATTAAAAATGTTTGGCAAGTGAACCTTTTTTTGGCACTGGGCCTGGGTTTTGGCACTGACTAACACCCCATGGAGTCATGAGTTCAAATCCAGGTGTGCTGAGTGACTCCAGCCAGGTCTCCTATGGAGGGTAGTCACATGGGGTAACCTCCTCATGGTCACGATTAGTGGTTCTCACTCTCAATGTGGTGCATGGTAAATTGTGCGTAGATTGCAGAGAGTAGCATGAGCTTACACATGCGGAGTCTCTGCAGTGTCATGCACAACGAGCCACGTGATAAGATGCGTGGATTGACTGTCTCAGACCTGGAGGTAACTCAGACTTGTCCTCCACCACCCAGATTGAGGTGAGTAACTGCGCACCACAAGGACCTACTAAGTAGTGGGAATTGGGCATTCCAAATTGAGGGAACAGGGGATACAATAAGAAGTCATAGAAAATCATTCCTTTTTTTAAAGACACACGGAGATGTAATAGTGTGGTTTATTTGCATGTGCTGTCTGCGTTGTTTTACAGGATTATACACAAAATAATTATGCAAATTAGGTAATGTTGCAAATATGCACAAACAAATCATGCAGAATGCAATTTTGCATGGCACAATTCTTTATCTTGTGGGTCATTTGTGCTTTGTTTTGGTGGATGCAGCAGACTATTGCAATCTTGCATACTTTACTGGGACTAAATCACTTCACTACTGTGATGCAGACACCTGAATTGGCTCTTTAAAATGCTGAAAGTGTGCTTGACTGCTTTTAGTGTCTGTTATATGTATATATAACAGTGTCTGTTATATGTTATATAACAGTGTACATCAGTAAAATTGTATTCACTGCTTGTTTTAAAGGCAAATAATAATAAATATATAATAAATAGTTTACACAAAAACAGTCAGTGTCCTGAAATCTCCTCTTAACAATATGTTGTTCTGGCCTTTAAAAAGCGAATGGAATTAGTATTCAACACTACCCTGTTTGAAAGAAAACCTAGGTTTCAGATGTGTAGATTCAGGGAGCTGCTTTACTTGGCATCTGATCTGAGGATGGACCTCAAATCCTGTCAGCACTTCTGAAGACGAGTCAACCCTGATTTTCAACCCACTGCAACTTTCTGCAGAGCTCTGTCCTAGAGAACTAGGTGAAGAGGGGTCTAGAAGCAAGACAAGAGGGGTCTTACAGGATATCTTAAAATTATATATATATATATATATATATATATATATATATATATATATATTTATAATGATCGACAGACATACAGACAGAGAGAAAGAAAGAAAACATTAGATAGAAGAATTGAAAGAATTATATAATGATAAAAAGATTGATAGAATGATACAATGAAAGAGATACATCGATAAAATGCTAAGACAGGCAGAATATTAGATTAAATTATAGACAGTGATGGAACAGTAGACAGAACAAAAGAACCACAGACAGACAGAACGAGATAGCAAAACAGAATGATAGAGCAGATATAACGATAGAATTGACAGAAAGATAAAATAGAGTGATTGAACAATAGATAAAACAATAGAATAATAGATACTAATAGATACAGATAGACAGACAGGACAATAGATATGGACAGACAGACAGACAGAAAGACAGAAAGAGATAATGATAGATCAATAGATAGAATGATAGAACAATATTGTGATCGAACAATAGAATGGCAGAATGCTAGATTTGAGTGACAGGCAGACAGACAGACTGACAGACTTAAGAAGAGAACAATAGAGTGATAGAACGAATGACTATAGTATAAAGCGATAGAATAGACAGAATGATCGACAGCATGTTACAATGATCCACAGACAGACAGAACGATACAACACTCGAGCGACAGACAGAAAGACAGACAGAATGAATGAACAATAGATAGAACAACAGAATGATAGATAGACAGAATGATACAACACTTGAGCGACAGACAGACAGAAAGAGAGTGATAGATCAATCGACAGAAAGTATAAGAAAACAATAGTGCGACAGAATGACAGACAGAAAGATACAAGGAAAAAGCGAAAGAATAGAAGATTGACAGAAAGAAATATCAGCGATTGACAGACAGCACATAATAGAACGATCAACAGACAGAAAGAATGTATGACGGATGGTCATTCCCACTCTACTAGTCACATATAATGAGGTCTTGAGTTTCTCCCTGTCAATGAAAGTGGCTGGAAACATTCCAACGTGTCTGAGATTCCAGATTCAAAGCCTCTTGTTGTCTATGACTGCTATGTTGTATGCGGACCTCTGGGCTTCTGTCTCACTTCTTGAAGCCTGTCAGCTGTCACTAAAGGAGGAGACTGCCACGAATGCAGTGAACGCATGAACGCACGATCTGTCCTGCAGATGCACTGCAACTTGCTGTGACAGATAAACAGATGATAACTGTTGATCTGAGAACAGTTCTGTGTTCTTGGTTTTTGGCTTGGGATATTGCTTTTGATGATATTGGACTCATCCTGGATCTGTGTGAGCATTTTGTCTTAAATCTGGCACAGTCAGGCATTGCAGCAGGGACCATAAGGTATGCTGTGTAATTGCAATGGGCTTGCGGGTGTGTTAGCTAATTGGCCGACTTGGGCCAAAGTCCAGTGTACAAGTTAGGCAAGTCAAGATCCCATGCAGTTATGTTCTATCAATGCAAGTACCATAAATGATGCAGCTCATATCTACTTGAATGTGGAAAGACCAAAATCTCCAAAATGGTTGGTCAAGGTTACAATGATATTACACATTTCAAATAAGCAGTAAAATCTGACAACACTGGTATATTAAAATAAAATTTAAAAAAAATTTCAGGCTGGTCCAGCTAATGCGCAATTCTGCTCTCAAGTTAAATGACAGTGTCTATAAAAAACTGTACTCAACGTCCCGAGAAAGCACTCTCTACGGTTAACACACCCATGATAAGGCCTCATTTCAAAGCTAACCACATCATTCATACATATAGAGGGCAAAAACATCAACAGAACGAACTTTCGACCAAATGCCAAGAACCAAGCAACAGAAAGAACGCAAGGAAACACAACAAAGACACGCAAGTACATCTCCAATATTGTGCTCAAAGTGCTGGTGTATTAATTAAATAATTTGAGTAATCCAATAGCAAATCGATATAGACTCAAAGAAGGGTAGATGGTTCTTCAGGTATTGTCAACAGACTCCATAAAGTTCATTTTCACTGTATTGATAATTTTTTTCACATTCTGTCACTCTTCTCACCAACATGTCTTATGTATATATGTGTTAGATTAGATTTATGTTTAGAATAGCAATAAAGTTTGTCTGTATTCAAAAGATGACATGACTGTGGTATATTTTGATAAATAATCTCATCCCTGTTTCTAAAAGATTGCGCTTCAAAGCTGTACCTGTAACATAGACTCAGACAAGAAGGTAGTGTTAAACCCGGAGGTGTGTTTATTGAAGGGTTTGAGTTGAGTGAAGGGACCTGAGCGATGAAGATGACGGGAACCAGATGAATGAACTGAGGAGATTTGTAGTAGAACTTGTTGATGCGATGGAGTGGAGGACTTGGAAGAATGCCAATGGAGTCAAGGAGCTAGGAGAGGAATTTGATGGTGCGTAGGAGAGGAGAGCTAGGTAATAAGTCGTAGGAACGACTGAGAGAGGAATCAAGAGGTTAGACCGTAATGTCTTGAGGAGATAGCAGGTAAGTGAGTCCGTTAACTTCATAGTAGACCAGACAAAGAGTGACTGAAGTGATGGGCTTTTAAATGGTGAGGATGATTGAGGTGGAGATGAGTCTCAGGTGCAGGTGATTAATATTCCGGTGAGAGTGAGCGTGGAGTGAAAGTGTTGGGCGTGTCAGAGGGATCTGTGACAGTACCTAAATACGTGTGATATTATTTTCAATAAACAATGAGAATAATATCACTCCAATAAGTGAATAAATCAGAATGAGGGCACTTTAAAGTTCTCTTTTAAATGTTGCATACCAAATATCCTATAGGTGAAAAATTTCATTTTCTACAGCCGCAAAATTGGGTGTTCCAATTTCACCCACTAAATTTAATACAAGAGGTCCATCTCCGACTTAACAGTCTCTGCTTGGGCTCTGTTTTACCTGTCAAATTGTTGAAGGTTTGGTCAGGAAGGTTCTCTCTTTTTCAAATACAAATAGGTGTGCATTCCTATTCACACATCTATGACAATTCTCTATTCTGCAAATATATGCATGCTTTTATCACTTCTAAGCTTCATCCGAAAGTTTTAATGCTTCTAGATTCTGCTCATAGAAGAAACTTGTTTGGAACTGAGAAAATTCCAGTCTCTCCATTGAAAGCATTCTAAAACCTGTTTAATCCACTTTTTCTAAATTTAAATTGTATTATGCTGACCACAAAAAGGAAATAGGAGAGTATTATGATCTTAGAAGAAAAGCAAAACCGCACTAACCTAAGATATATATTGTAATTATGGTTTTGCTGCGGCGTGGTCTGGCATTATCTTGGCTCCCAGAAGGACGGTTTCTATGGTATGTCTACAAATCAGCATTCAGACAAATAAACGGGAGAAACCATAGCAGAGGACACAGGACCCATACTGATTCAAGACTCTTACACATTCTCTAAATTCTTATGCATAAATAAATCATAAGAACTGAGCACTGTGATTACTACAGAAGGTTACAGCACGATCATGGTTAAACAAGAAAAAGTTAAACCTGTGCCTCTCAGGCATCGAGAAGTGTGGAGTGTTCAAGAAAGAGAATCAGAGAAAAAAAAAAGCACTTGTCTGATCATGACAACTTTTCGACACATTACGGCAAACCTGACCTTTCCCTTGTGTCGCTCTCCAAGACTGTTGAAGTGTACAGACGTGCCTGCTACTCAACCAGAAATATGCCTCTCGGACAAAGAAATGGTGTTTCACTACTCACCTTGACTTAAAGTAAATTATGTTGTAGTAAACGAGAGAAAGGTGTATTCCACATTCAGTAAAGTTATGCTCAATTGACCACATTTAAGGCATAATGTTCATTACCACAAAAATTAATTTGAACTCATCCCTCCTATTCTTTAAAAAAATAAATAAACAATAAAAGTTACAGTGAGGCACTTACAAATGGAATTTAATTGTTAAAGGCAGAAATGTAAAGCTTACAATTTTATAAAAGCACTTACATTCAATCTTCTGTTAAAACTTGTGTAAGATTTTATCACACTAAAATCATGTTAACACTCACATTGTTTACGTCACATGGCTATACTTTTGAAACAGTGAGTATTTTTTTTTTTAAATTGGACCCCATTAATTTCCATTGCAAGTGCCTCACCCACTTTTTTAAAGAACAAATTCATTTTTGTGGTAATCAACAGTATGCCAAAAATACTGTTGATTGAGCTTACCTTGAATTGAACCCGGTATATTCATTTTAAGACAGAGGTGGTCAAGCACATTGGCTGTGTCCAAAACCTAAAAAGAAAATTGACTTTACAGGCACTGCAGAGGTAGGATACCTTAAGAGATACCTTCTGCCCCACATGTAATCCTTTCAATAATCACCCTGCTGCCAAACACTTGGCTGCAATAGGCATGAAAAAGAGGGGCGCTTAAATGGCACATAACTGACTGAGTGTGATCAGGCACACCTGAAGTCAAAGGTGCCCATCAAACACTGCTTTTGAAAGGACAGTTTACCCAAAAAACTCAATCTTATTTTTCATTAACTCAATCCTATTTTGTACCAAACCAGTATTACTTTTTTCGTGGAACACAAAAGGAGATGTTTGTGTCATTGTTCACTTTCACTGCATCTTTTTGTTTCGATACAACAAAAGTGAAAGGTCATTCTGCCTAACATCGCCTTTTGATTTACAGAGGAAAGGATGTCATAGAAAGGCAGCATACCTTCCGTTTCAGACAGTGTCACTGTAACAAGGTTGAAATGGGACAGGAGGAGACTGGAACTGGCTGAACAGTCAAAATAATATTCAGTTTAAACAAAAAGACACACAACACAAACACACACATGGCAGCTGCATGTGGCTCTCTCTCTCCCAAACTGTTGGGTTCCGCTGCACTTAATCCTCTCCTCGGCTGACTAGCCCAATTGGGTGCCGGGCATGTATAGTCACAACCCGGCCTCGCCCTCCTCCTCTTTACAGTCACCTTTACAAGTGAACCCAAAGACCTTGACTAGGCTAGATCAGGTTTGGTTCAGGAGTGTTTGATAAGAGTTGGAACTAAACTATGCAGGAAAAGAGTCCATTTCGAGGAACTGGATTGAGCACCCTTTTCATAGGAAAACTGAATCTGGCTGCACATCCATAAACCGTGAGAACTCTGGCCCGGGGTATTTGTAACCGGTGAGCTCAGCCGGTGTCATTCCAGCAGAGCACACTCCTGTTTGCTGAGTCATGTGTCCAAGCAGCTGGCTGAATGTATCTGTCAACACTGAATCCATTAACCTGACATGATCCTTGTCTGAAATTTACCAAGACATATTATCTACTGTTGAGACGAGAGCCTTAAAGCAGACATGGGCACTACCTTAAATTCTCTGAAAAAAATAAAAAAAAATCAATGAAACTTAAAAACTGAGAGACCAGAGATCTATTAACATTAATTAAAATAAGGTAAATAACATAATCTTTCTCTGTCAGAAGAAATAGGTTAAAGTAATAGCTCACCCAAAAGTTAAGATTCCGTCATCTTTTATTCACCCTCATGTTATTCTAAACCTACGTGACTTACTTTCTTCTATGGAACTCGAACGTAAAATGTTGGTCTCAGTCACATTCACTTTAAACTGTGTGGAATTAAAAATAATGCAATAAAAGTAAAGGTGACTGTGACTAACATCTTCGCATTCCACAGAAGTCATACAGGTTTGGAACAAAATGAGCATAAATAAATTAAGACAGATTTTTTATTTCTGGGTGTAAAATATCCCTTTAAATTTTAGCAATAAATGGTAGGCTGATGACTATAGGCTGTTGATTATTTATTTTGCCAATTGTTAAGGGACAAGTGATGTACAATATATTATTTCCCTTGATATGGTTTCTAAAGATTTTCTTATGAATTTGAAACACTCAATCTCTAGTAAGCCTAAATGTTTATTTATTTAATTTCTCCACAATTTGGAATGCCCAATTGTCAATGCACTCTAAATCCTCATGATGGAGTAGTGACTCTGGGTACCAGAGGACGAATCTCAGTTGCCTCCGCATCTGAGACTGTCATTCTGTGCATTTTATCACATGGTTTGTTGAGCACGTTAAGGCACTGCAGAGACATAGAGCGTGTGGAGGCTTCACACTATTCTCTGACACATCCATGCACAACTCACCAGGCGCAACACTAAGAGTGAGAATCACATATAGCGACCACCAGGAGGTTACCTCATGTGACTCTACCCTTCCTAGCAACCGGGCCAATTTGGTTGCTTAGGAGACCTGGCTGGAGTCACTCAGAATTTGAACTGGCCACTCCAGGGGTGGTAGTCAGCATTGATACTTGCCTGAGTTACACAGGCCCCCAGGTCTAACTTTAATATTATGAGTTAATATTAGGCTATACTTCAATAATGAAAAGTATTAAGCATGAAATTAAGGAAGCTGAAAGGCAGAGTAATGATGATGTTCTGATGGAAACTATGGTTACACTTGAACATTTCGAAGCAAGGACGACAAAAAGTCATGCATTTCAATGTTCGCCACAGTTAAAACGATACCCTGTCTTAATGGCCCTCTTCGAGTTTTTTCATTTATGAGCAACTGACCGTGTCGTTTGGACTTACCTGTAGCAGGTGTTTCCGGCACCCATTTAAGCGGACCGATCTGACGCACCTGGAACGCCGTTTTCACCTCGCGACAGCTGTGTGTACGCGCAGCGGACAGCAAAAAAAAAGGTTGTGAGGGAGCCTTTTACCCCACACTTGGGTAAAAAGCCCCTAGGGGGTTTAAAGTGATATTGTGTAGATACTGAGGCAATAGTTATAGGTATCAATTTGTCATCTAATGCAAATAAGTTTGAGACAGCAAGATGCTTTTTTGAGTGACAAATTAAGATAAAGCTTACTCAAAATAACTACTTAAAAAAAGTCAACCATTTCCTGTTAAATGCAAACACATTTGGCATTTTATTACACTTCAAGTATTCGATACACAAATTAATCTGTATTATGTTTGGATAAGAGCCTTTAGTCCCTATAACAGGGGTGCTTTTCAGCCCAAATACTATCCTTACACTAACAACACTGTAAATTATAAATATTTTTTTATCTGAAAGATCCCTTTTTTCTGGGATTTTCATTAACTACATACATTTGCAACTTTTTTAAAAAAACAAAAAAATATTAAAATTGCCTCAAAATCAGCCTATAGATGCCACAGGCAAAAATCACAAACAGATGTTTGGGAAACTGTTGTGTTGTGGTAGTTTTTGTTGCTATTTAGTGTTTTGGAAGAAAGTAAAATCAAAGGAGCCTTTAACTCCGTTGTGCCCTGTAGTTCGCACTGTTGATACTGTTGTAATAGAAGATTCAGAAAAGTTACCACAAGTGTTTAACTAAATTGCTGAACTGTAAAATGTACAACCTGCCCCGTGAGAGGCTCGAACTCACGACCTTCAGATTATGAGACTGACGCGCTAAAGATGCTGATGTCGAAGAGGGCGGGGGCATTTGTATGATGCTTCTGATTGGCTAATGAACATAGCTAATTATATGTCGGCTATTGTCATTGGTTGTTAATGTTTCCGAAAAGCTTAAAACCCTTTTTTTTTTTTTGGTCGCAGGCATGTAAGTCTTTGTCAGAGTTTGCAAAGTATGGTGTTGTTTGTTTTTTTGTGGTGAGTTGTCTCCCTCTGGTGGACTGCCAGTTTGCTCAATCATACTCGAGTCAAGTGATTTCAATGCATGTAGGCCTACTTATAAAGTTATCTAATATAAGGTTATGTATGAAATGCGCAACAATAGAACATGCAGCATTTGCTGTTAGATAAAACTGTTGTCTATACAAGCTCCATAACATCAGTCAATTACGTTTTCAACTTTTCAAGGGGAAAGTTGCCTTAATATATTTTAATTTTCATTTACATACTATTTACACACACACACACACACACACACACATATATATAATGCCTTGTGAAATAAAATGCTAAACAGTCTATGAACATGTTTATGACCATTTAACAATGTATTCAAATAAATCTTATTATTAGAGAAGAAGAGCAACTAAAATTACAAAAACAATTGCTCATTTCACATTTTATTTATATGAGCTGTTTGTACAACAAATCTTGTAGTCCTACACTTTCAAACTAGATTTAACAAGAAAGGCCTCAAAATAATTCATACTGCTCAGAAGTTATATGGTCACAAACATTTCAGCATATTATATGTCCTTATTATTATGTTTTATATACTCCAGCCTTGACCCTCCCTTCCCCACAGCCCAGTAGGTGAAGATGGTCACATCAGGCTTCATTGGGGATTTTTGTGGTCAAATACAATCCATGTAACTAACTCTAAGGAAAGTGTAAGTAATCATTTCAGAGCTTTATTTTATTAATTTTCTGTTAATATTATGAGTCTTTTATTTTGGCGCATCCTAGTGGAACGTTAATTTCGCATCTAAAAGTGTGAGACTAGTTAATGAGACGCACCCACAGAAGTAAGGAGAAAAAAAATCACATTTCGCATAATCGTATAAAGCTCTAAAGAAAGGGATAATTTAAGCTCCTAGCTGGAACGGGAACAAGGTACTGTGTGTTTAACTTGCTTAATGTTTATGTGCAGTAATACGTAGTTTAATCTATTCAACTGTGAAGTGTTTGAATGTATTATTATCTCTCGTGTCATGTGAAGTCAAAACTAACATAATTTTTTTTTTTTTTTTTTTTTTTTTTTTGTATGGTTAATTCAGCCTTTGGGTAATGTTTATGTTTGTAAGAGCTAATTTTATGTTATTTATCTGTCCCGTAGCTCTTACGGTGTTTCAAGGAGAAAGGTTGTAATGAAAGAAAAGTAGATTTGTGTTTAAACCAAGGCTGACAGCTGAACATAAATAAAGGCTTCTGGAAACATCAGTACGCTTCACCATTGTCTGGCTGGGGATTTGCTACAATCCACGATCCTTGAATTTATAATGAGGATAGAAACACAGGGACATAATGTTAATTATAAACATTAATATTAAGATCTCTGTTAGTCTATACTCTAATAAATTCACAGCTTGTTGTTGAGTATGCCTTTATGTGTGTACGTTTATTTTATTGTTGTATCACATAGAATTGTATCTGTATTTGTGTTGTTGTCTGACTAATGCCTTACAAACTGTTTGTTGGAAACATTTGCCTCACACTGAACAGGAAGGGTCATTTGAAGAGCAAAAGCAGTTAAAAACCCTCTTACACAGAAAGTCCTCATCAACATACCAGTGCTTGTCTCTGGCTGAATCCAAGATCCTTGTGTCACAAAATGCCCATATAAATAATAAAAGTAAAAAAAGACTATAAATATTATTTTTAAGTAAATCATATGCCGTGACATTATATTAAAGTTCATAACCATTTAGTGAATTTACAGAATACTATTTTTTCAATCACAAATTATTTATTTTTAAGTCACAGAAATGTGTAAAGACATCAATATTTCTAAAATGTTTCCTTTAAGATGCCAGAGGGCACAAATACAGTCAGAGAACACTAATGGTAAATCACGCTCACAAGTCTCTCCACTCTTACTCTATTTTGCACTTTACTGTATTGTATTATATTGTTGCAGTCACTTACACTGCATGTTTCACACTCTGTACATTGTATTGTCCATTTAAATGTTGTGAGGTGTTGTTTTTGTGTTTTATATAGCATCACATTGTGTATTTGGGAGTAATGAGAGCATTTCCCAAAGACTCTTCCTAAATTGTATTTCTTTGTTAATGCAATTATCTGCATAATTGTCTTATTTTTCTCTTCATTGTTTTTCTATTTTTTGTTAGAAATTCCACATTGCTTAATGTCATGATTTAATCCTCCCCCTGGCAACAGGTCAACTGAATGTAAGAACATTTTGCCTGACATGAGGATCAAGCTCTGCTGGAATCTGATGTACATTGACTGCAGACCAAGACCTGACACATTTGACTCATACTGCATGTGCTTCTGAAAATTACATGTTACTGTGTCCGTTCATTATTTTCTTTTTTAATAGCAGTGTGTTCAAAATAATAAACAAAGCACTGCATTCTTATCCAACAGTTCAAAAATAATGACAGACCACAGGTGAGATGCATGCTTATAGTTTAATATTTAAATGATTACATTTCATATTTAAATCAAGGTACATTTTCAGTGTTTCAGTGAGGATGAAATAGGCACATACAAAAAACTGCATCATGTTTTGCACTGTCCTGACTTGCAGTCTACACGCTGAGAAGAGAGAGATCGTTTGGAACCCTTATTCTCCTTCTCCATCGGATACTTGGCAGTTGGTCATTTATGTTCGCTTAAAAAAGCTGAAGCGGCACCGATCTATGGAGAACAATGATACAGTGTTTATATACAGTATGTGTATGTGCCTTTATGTATTTTTTTTTTTTTTTTATTATTATTATTTACATATTTGTTTCAACTGACCAGCTAGAAATCATCATTACAAAAAATAAATGCATGTCAGCTGTGACTACACATTCAGTTTCTTACCTGTTCAGAGTGTTTTACTCCGTAGCGAATAAAAGTGACTAGTTGCTCACAGTTGTTCGCCATCGGATCCCAAAGCCCACAATTTGTGTGTAATTTCCTTATGTCTTCTATCATTTCTTTTTTACTTCTAACTGTCAGGATACTGTCCAGGTAGTCGAACTTTCTGTGCTCACCGCTCAGTTTTTCAAATATACAGTCAGATCCCTTAGGAACGACACCTAGCAGAGAATATACAGTATGAGTAAGCACAGTTTATTCTATGAGTAAAACCATGTTCAATTAAATAAACAGGATGACATTCATGAATATATTTTACATTGACTGTATTATTCCTCATGAAGGTTACAACGGGATAAAGGCTCCCCAGGGTAAAAGTCTTATATTGATTTTATTTTCTCCCAAAAACACTAAACAGCAACAAAAACTACAACAGGACTTTCCTAAACACACTGTAAAAGTTTCCTGATCCATGAGATCATTGTGTGTAATGTCTAAAGGTTGATTTTGAGGCAATTTGATATAATATTGAATACATTTTAAATATTGCAAATGATAGCAAACGAATATCCTGGAACTGATCTATTGTAGGCTATTATATATTTCCTTGTATGTGTAAGCAAAACTGGCAATAAAGCTGATTCTGATATATATATATATATATATATATATATATATATATATATATATATATATATATATATATATATATTCAATAACTGTCCAATAATTGTAAGGATAGTTTTGTGCTAAATGCCCCTAGTAAACAATTGTTTCTCTTAATTCGGGGGAAAGCATTTGATATGAAGAATGTTCAAAGTGGGCTCACATTGACTGATCCAATCACAATGGAGATTAATTTGTTTATAGAATATTTTAGATATAATGAAATATCAAATGTGATTGAAATGAACGAGAAATGATGCACCCTTGTTGCTATGATGCACACTCTGAAGTGGTTATATTGAATGTGGGGTAAAAGGTCTCCTTGCCACCTTTTAAAAAAATATACTAATAATAATAATAACAATAATAATAGTACTAAAATAAAATATGTTTTATTTGTGTTGTTACCTTGTGTTGTTATTTCTTTTCAAACATGTTTATCCATCAATATTCAATCAAAATAAATGTATTCCTTGAAACTTGAAACACTTTGTGACAAAAAAAAAATCCTTAAGGTGTGCATTTAGCCCCATTGTGCCCTACACTTTTGAAAATGAAATCCCAGATCAACTTACCAGTGATGTGGAAAATGTCCTGATCGTCTTTTTTCATCTCCAGTCCATCGATCTTTCCCGTACCCACGTATAAAGCAAAGTGCATCTCATTTGGATTTGACTTGGATTTTCGATCAAATGCAATCATATCCCCAAACTCATACTAAAAGAAAGAACAAATTATGTTTTAAAGACAGAAACGTGAATCTTAAGATCTCTGTTAATCTCAAGGTTTCTCTGTTAATACTTGTGTAACTTCTGATAAGGTAAGTGAAAAGATTTACCTGAACTGACGGGGTCAGTTGAAGAGCAAAAGTAGTTAAAAACAATTTTACCCACATTGCCCTCATTTTCATACCAGCTTGTCACTATTTGAATCCAAGTTTCTTGAGGCACAAAGATTATAATTATGATTAAATAATAAAAACATTTTTTTTATAATAAATTTATATAATGCTGTTTTATATCATAGAAGAGAGGATTAAATGAAATAAATGACTCATAGGAGGCAGGTTACTCAATAAAGACATAATTATATCCAAAACCATACCTGTATGATGCTAGATCGTATGCCAGTAACAGTAGCAGGCAGACAGCAAAAGATGTAAAACAACACAAGTCAGACCCTTTTAATGCCATCGCCATGCAACAGTTGACTGATAGGGAAATCAGGCATGGGTCGTGTTTCCTGATAACGTTGCAAATTATGCAGTTAAGTTTAGTTTATGATGGAGTAACATCCGTTTCTCAAACCAGCACGCAGATCGCTCGTAATAAAGATTAATTTAAGTGCTTCATTACAGGAGCTGTCCAGTCCAAAGGTGCTGATCACTTTGATCATGCCAGTATGTCTTCTTGTCTTGAGGAGTTTCCAATTCCCTCTGATCGTTGTTCCCAGCGGTTCCATGTTATGTTTTTAGTTCCCATTTGTGTATAGAGCCCTCATGTTTCCTTTAGTGTTTGTCGGTTTGTGTTCTTTTGTAAGCGTGCCAGTGTATGAATGTTACAAAGTTATCCAGCAAACTGCTGTTTTGTGTGATTTCCATTTTGTTCAAGTGCTTTATTTTCATCATTGTTTCTTCATCTGAGTTCCATAATAAATAGTTCTGCATTTGTATCCACACACACACTTGTCTTGTCCTTCCCAGTAGCGGCAAGTGGATTAAAATGACTCATTGCCACTACTGGGAAGGACAAGACAAGAGTGTGTGTGGATAAAAATGCAGAACTATTTATTATGGAACTCAGATGAAGAAGAAACAATGATGAAATAAAGCACATGAGCAAAATGGAAATCAAACATAACAGCAGTTTGCTGGATAACTTTGTATGTAACATTCATACTCTGGCACGCTTACAAAAGAACACAAACCGACAAACACTAAAGGAAACATGTGGCATGAGTAGTTTAATACTGATGTCTGTCATTTTAATACTGTTATGTGCATTTGTTCAGTTTCCAGCCAAAGTAACATAACTTTAGGCTACTTGAGAGCCCCTTATGTTTCACATAGCATTCATTTAGTTTACATGTATTTATTGCATGAATTTCATTCATCTCTATGATTTAGAATCAATAGCCCACTTGAAACTCCGTCTTACTAAAGTCACCATTATTTCTTTAATTAAATGTGATGCCTCGCCAAGGTTGCAGACAACTTCAATGTTTGTTAGTATTCCACATTATTTTAATATTGAGAAGACAAACTCCTCAAGACAAGAAGACATATACTGCCATGACAAAGTGATCAACACATTTGGACTGGACAGCTCCCGTAATGAAGCACTTAAATTAATCTTTATTACGAGCGATTTGCGTGCTGGTTTGAGAAACGGGCGTTACTCCATCATAAACTAACAAGGGACGTTAGTTAATATGATCGTAAAACTTGATTTGCAACGTTATACATTATCTGATTTCCCTATCAGTCAACCGTTGCATGGTCTGACTTGTATATGGATTTCCTAATATGGATTATTGTAATATAATAAAACAAATAATAAAATTAGGCCTATTTGTACATTGCTGAAATGCAGTGTTGACATTTTATTTATTTGCAATTAATTTTAATTAATTTATTATCCAATTTCTAAAATTGGGAAGTTCTTTCATGATAAGAAAATCACTTTGGTTAGAGTCAGTCATAAAGAGTGTACATAAAACAATCAAACCCATCATTTTTGTGTTACATGCCTAGAACCATTACCACCACATTTGAATAAAGAAAGAAAACAGCATTGTGAATGATCAATAAAAAGTAATTGTTTGACTTGAATTCAGTAACACCAGACATATCTTCTGAGACTAAAAATATATGTAATTTTTGTTTTTGTTTTTATCCACTCATGTAAAAGGAGATCCACTGTAAAAGTACTCAGAAGATCCTCAACGACCTCTTCAAGAGACTAATGTTAATTGCACTCTTCCATATATGGTTCAAGATATGTCATAATAGATACGCATAATAAACCATGCACTGTCTGCTCTGCCCAAACGGTAATGGCAGAAATGAATTACAGTTTATCTGTGGGACACTCGCCACATTGGACATACTGTTGAGATATGGTATAATCTGAAGTAAAAACCATATATTCACTCTAAAACACACTGGCATAGATATGTACAGCTCATTGTTAGCTGTCATTTGGTTATAGACTACTGATGTGGCACATTACGCAAAATAGATACAGCAGTCACCTCCATCAGAGACACCGGCTTGCATTATTTCTCATGGATTTCAAAATGCTGTGGATAGTTCACTAACATGGACATTAACCTTTTCTTCTTCCCAGCATCAAGAGTTTAGGTTAAAATTTTAATATATACATAATGCACATGTTATATACAGTATAATATAATTTTTATGTTATATGAAATTACACTTTTAATATTTAAGATGTTCATACTCAATTGATATTGATAATGTGTCAATATTGACATTGATAATGTCACAAAAAACTTAAAGTATAACAATTATAAAATAAATAATATTTGTTTAAAATGGTGTTAACACTTTACATTAAGGTTGCAACATCAATTAACAATTAAATTCTTATAAACTTACATTAACCAAGATTAATAAATGCTGAAAAAGAATAGGCCTATTCATATATAATATGAATATATGGATAATGATACACTCAAAAAATAATAATGTTAAGATTTACGCATTTCATTATTTCATCTAATTGAACTGTATTTTTTTTTTTTAACAAAATGAAATAAATAAAGCTACAAATATTATTTTTATTTTTATTTTATTAGTTAAATAATACTTATGGAATTTTGTTCTAAAATAGAAATGCATAAATTTTAAAATTATAATTTTTTTGAGTGTACTTAATGCAATTTCTGACATTAACAAATGGAACCTTATTGTAGCTGTCACAAATAAAAGTGTATTTTCTTTCTAAATATTTCAGTTACTTTATGGAAAGGTATTTTGTTTAGGACGTATTGGACACTGCTGTCACTGTCATGTCAAGTACGTATAGATTCTGCCTTGAGCAATTTTAGGCAATTAGTTATTTTTATTGATCTTACCTTTTGTTAAGGCAATTTTAACAGAGTCACCATTTCATGGCAAAATATAAAAGTATCTTGGCTGTAGCGCACAGAAATGATCCTTTTTTACAGATTTACAAAATGTTATTTTAAATGAAGAAAGAAAAGGCATAAAACTAGCGAAAGAAATATGATTCTTATGTCATGATCATACAGCAATTTCTGACTTGCCAGAAGAACCCGGTTATCACCACTGATAGATAGACCATTTCAAGATGGTTTGAGGAAGTGACGTTTTTTTGTTCCTTGAACATTTCCTGCTAAATGGCAAATTACTTCAAAAGTGAGTTCCGATTTACCATTATTTTTGAGCCCCGCACCTCACAGTGGATGGTAAAGTCTACGAAGTGCACAGGGATGATTACTTCTGAACAGAACACGGCAGGGCCGGAGTGGGACTCATTTTCAGCCCTGAAGTTTCATGCCTTAGACCGGCCCACTTTAGTTCACGACTGACTATTAAAATAATGTAATTAAAACCTCAGTATAAACAGTAAGTCTGCAATAGTGCACTGTTCTCTACAGCCTTGTAATTCGTTGTATTTTTCGAAATTATCATCATTTCCAATTCAGTGCAAATACAGTAGCCTAAGTGTTGCACAAAAAAACAAACTCTCTCTTAATAATAAAGCTGCGTATTGCCAAATTTCTTCATGATAAGAAATGCACAGTGACACATATATAATGATTCAATAAGTCGTGAGCCATCGCGTTATAATCTAGCTTTAGTAAGTGCGGGCTCGAGGGACGAGCATCCCCGTGACAGTGTGTCTCTCAGCCGGGAGCAGTTTCAATCTCTCCCCTTTAGATCGGGACATTCACGCAGCTCACAGAAGAGGCACAGACCGAACAGAGAAATGCCAGTTTCAGAGTTGGTGGTTAACTACAAGACCTGCCTCACATCACCTGAAGCAGTTTGGAAAGTTTTGAGTGCGTCTGGACTGTGATCTGTGTAATTCTTCCTCAGTCAGACTCTCACGTGTCATCATTATAGTTTATTGTGATCTCATGTTACATTAAACGAGATCAAACGACTATTCGACAACGGACATTCTTGACGACAATTTTTTAGTCAACGTTGTCGATAACGTCGACTAATCGTTTCAGCTCTACACCATATTTTTCATTAACATTAAATCTTCTAATTCTTATAGTCACTCAATGAGCAATAGATTCTGCTGCTGCTGAAGAACTACAACAAAAAGTTTGATACATAAACATGAACGGTGGTTTGCTGACAGCATTGTTTTGCAAGGCTGCTAGCATCTTGCACTGCTCCTAACTATCTTAACATGAGCTTACCGGCCCTCTCATCATCTTCATTTGGTGCGCTGGTGAAAAAGCTGCTCAGTTTTATACATTTGGCCGCTTCAGTTTTGTAACAGATGGTTATCTTTCACTTGCCGCTACTGGGAAGGACAAGACAAGTGTGTGTGTGGATACAAATGCAGAACTATTTATTATGGAACTCAGATGAAGAAACAATGATGAAAATAAAGCACTTGAACAAAATGGAAATCACACAAAACAGCAGTTTGCTGGATAACTTTGTAACATTCATACACTGGCACGCTTACAAAAGAACACAAACCGACAAACACTAAAGGATACATGAGGGCTCTATACACAAATGGGAACTAAAAACATAACATGGAACCGCTGGGAACAACCATCAGAGGGAATTGGAAACTCCTCAAGACAAGAAGACATATACTGCCATGATCAAAGTGATCAGCACCTTTGGACTGAACAGCTCCTGTAATGAAGCACTTAAATTTAACTTTATTACAACCGATCTGCGTGCTGGTTTGAGAAACAGGCGTTACTCCATCATAAACTAATACTTGATTTGCAACATTATCGGGAAACACGACCCATGCCTGATTTCCCTATCAGTCAACTGTTGCATGGCGATGGCATTAAAAGGGTCTGACTTGTGTTGTTTTACATATTTTGCTGTCTGCCTGCTACTGTTACTGGCATACGATCTAGCATCATACAGGTATGGTTTTGGATATAATTATGTCTTTATTGAGTAACCTGCCTCCTCTGAGTCATTTGTTTCTTTAAATCCTCTCTTCTATGATATAAAACAGCATTATATTAATTTTAAATAAAATAATAAATAAATAAAATAAAATGTTTCTCTCTCTCTCTCTCTCTCTCTCTCTCTCTCTCTCTCTCTCTCTCTCTTACATGGGAATCTTGTGCCTCAAGAAACTTGGATTCAAATAGTGACAAGCTGGTATGAAAATGAGGGCAATGTGGGTAAAATTGTTTTTAACTACTTTTGCTCTTCAACTGACCCCGTCAGTTCAGGTAAATCTTTTCACTTACCTTATCAGAAGTTACACAAGTATTAACAGAGAAACCTTGAGATTAACAGAGATCTTAATATTCACGTTTCTGTCTAAAACATAATTTGTTCTTTCTTTTAGTATGAGTTTGGGGATATAATTGCCTTTGATCGAAAAACCAAGTCAAATCCAAAAAAGATCGACTACATTCACTTTGCTATATACGTGGGTACGGGAAAGATCGATGGACTGGACAAAAAAATCGAACAGGACATTTTCCACATCACTGGTAAATTGATCTGGGATTTCATTTTCAAAAGTGTAGGGCACAATGGGGCTAAATGCACACTTTAGGGATTATTTTTTATTGTCACAAAGTGTTTCAAGTTTCAAGGAATACATTTATTTTGATTGAATATTGATGGATAAACATGTTTGAAAAGAAATAACAACACAAGGTAACAACACAAATAAAACATATTTTATTTTAGTACTATTATTATTGTTATTATTATTATTAGTATATTTTTTTAAAAGGTGGCAAGGAGGCCTTTTACCCCACATTCAATATAACCACTTCAGAGTGTGCATCATAGCAACAAGGGTGCATCATTTCTCGTTCATTTCAATCACATTTGATATTTCATTATATCTAAAATATTCTATAAACAAATTAATCTCCATTGTGATTGGATCAGTCAATGTGAGCCCACTTTGAACATTCTTCATATCAAATGCTTTCCCCCAAATTAAGAGAAACAATTGTTTACTAGGGGCATTTAGCACAAAACTATCCTTACAATTATTGGACAGTTATTGAATATATATATATATATATATATATATATATATATATATATATATATCAGAATCAGCTTTATTGCCAGTTTTGCTTACACATACAAGGAATTATATAATACAATAGATCAGTTCCAGGATATTCGTTTGCTATCATTTGCAATATTTAAAATGTATTCAATATTATATCAAATTGGATATAAGGAATTTGTGTTTAGGAAAGTCATGTTGTAGTTTTTGTTGCTGTTTAGTGTTTTTGGGAGAAAATAAAATCAAAATAAGTCTTTTACCCTGGGGAGCCTTTATCCCGTTGTAACCTTTATGAGGAATAATACAGTCAATGTAAAATATATTCATGAATGTCATCCTGTTTATTTAATTGAGCATGGTTTTACTCATAGAATAAACTGTACTTACTCATACTGTATATTCTCTGCTAGGTGCCCTTCCAAAGGGATCTGACTGTATATTTGGTAAACTGAGCGGTGAGCACAGAAAGTTCAACTACCTGGACAATGACAAGCCAGTTAGAAGTAAAAAAGAAATGCTTGACGTCATAGGGAAATTACACAAACATTGTGGGCTTTGGGATATGCTGACGAACAACTGTGAGCATCTAGCCACTTTTATTCGCTACGGAGAAAAACACTTTAAACAGGTAAGAAACTGAATGTGTAGTCACATCTGACATGCATTTATTTTTTGTAATGATGATTTATAGCTGGTCAGTTGCAACAAATATATAAATAATAATAATAAAAAATACCTAAAATACATAAAAGCACATACATATACTGTATATAAACACTGTATCATTGTTCTCCATAGATCGGTGCCAACTCAGCTTTTTTAACCAAACATAAATTACCAATTCAGAAGTATCCGATGGAGAAGGAGGAGGAGAAGAAGTTGAAGAATGATAAGAAGAAGAAGGGTTCCAAACGATCTCTCTCTCTTCTCAGCGTGTAGACTGCAAGTCAGGACAGTGCAAAACATGATGCAGTTTTTTTATGTGCCTATTTCATCCTCACTGAAACACTGAAAATGTACCTTAATTGAAATATTTAAAAATGAAATGTAATCATTTATATATTAAACTATAAGCATGCATCTGTGGTCTGTCATCATTTTTGAACTGTTGGATAAGAATGCAGTGCTTTGTTTATTATTTTGAACACACTGCTATTAAAAAAGAAAATAATGAACGGACACAGTAACATGTAATTTTCAGAAGCACATGCAGTATGAGTCAAATGTGTCAGGTCTTGGTCTGCAGTCAATGTACATCAGATTCCAGCAGAGCTTGATCCTCATGTCAGGCAAAATGTTCTTACATTCAGTTGACCTGTTGCCAGGGGGAGGATTAAATCATGACATTAAGCAATGTGGAATTTCTAACAAAAAAAAAATAAAAAAAAAATAGAAAAACAATGAAGAGAAAAATAAGACAATAATGCAGATAATGGCATTCACGAAGAAATACAATTTAGGAAGAGTCTTTGGGAAATGCTCTCATTACTCCCAAATACACAATGTGATGCTATATAAAACACAAAAACAACACCTCACAACATTTAAATGGACAATACAATGTACAGAGTGTGAAACATGCAGTGTAAGTGACTGCAACAATATAATACAATACAGTAAAGTGCAAAATAGAGTAAGAGTGGAGAGACTTGTGAGCGTGATTTACCATTAGTGTTCTCTGACTGTATTTGTGCCCTCTGGCATCTTACAGGAAACATTTTAGATATATTGATGTCTTTACACATTTCTGTGACTTAAAAATAAATAATTAGTGATTTTAAGCACAATAAAAAAAATAGTATTCTGTAAATTCACTAAATGGTTATGAACTTTAATATAACGTCACGGCATATGATTTACTTAAAAATAATATTTATAGTCTTTTTTTTACTTTTATTATTTATATGGGAATTTTGTGACACAAGGATCTTGGATTCAGCCAGAGACAAGCACTGGTATGATGAAGAGGACTTTCTGTGTAAGAGGGTTTTTAACTGCTTTTGCTCTTCAAATGACCCTTCCTGTTCAGTGTGAGGCAAATGTTTCCAACAAACAGTTTGTAAGGCATTAGTCAGACAACAACACAAATACAGATACAATTCTATGTGATACAACAATAAAATAAACGTACACACATAAAGGCATACTCAACAACAAGCTGTGAATTTATTAGAGTATAGACTAACAGAGATCTTAATATTAATGTTTATAATTCATATTATGTCCCTGTGTTTCTATCCTCATTATAAATTCAGGGATCGTGGATTGTATTTGACCACAAAAATCCCCAATGAAGCCTGATGTGACCATCTTCACCTACTGGGCTGTGGGGAAGGGAGGGTCAAGGCTGGAGTATATAAAACATAATAATAAGGAAATATAATATGCTGAAATGTTTGTGACCATATAACTTCTGAGCAGTATGAATTATTTTGAGGCCTTATTAAATCTAGTTTGAAAGTGTAGGACTACAAGACTTGTTGTACAAACTGCCAGAAACATCATCGGAGGTGAGCTTCCCTCCCTCCAGGATATATATAACAGACGGTGTGTGAATAAAGCTCGGAGGATCATCAGAGACTCCAGCCACCCGAGTCATGGGCTGCTCTCACTGCTTCCATCAGGCAGGCGGTATCGCAGCATCAGGACCCGCACCACCCGACTACATGACAGCTTCTTCCCACAAGCAATAAGACTTTTGAACACATGATCTCTCACGATCAACAATCAGCACTGCACTTTATTAATCATCACTCTGTCAATATATTCTCGCTCCCAATTCACTTAGTGTATATATATATTTATACCCTTATCTAGTGTATGTGTATTCTACATTGTGTGTATTGTGTACATTTGTTATGTAAATTGTTTTGTGTAAATATGTTGTTTATTGTAAAGTGGTTTATGTCCCGTCACTGTCATTACTGCTATGTTGCTCGGAGCTGCACACAAGACTTTCACCTACTGTTGCACTCGTGTACACAGTAGTGTGACAATAAAGTGATTTGATTTGATTTGATTTGAGCTTATATAAATAAAATGTGAAATTAGCAGTTTTTTTAATTTTAGTTGCTCTTCTTCTCTAATAATAAGATTTATTTTAATACATTGTTAAATGGTCATATAAACATGTTCATAGACTGTTTAGCATTTTATTTCACAAGGCATTATATATATATGTGTGTGTGTATAAATAGTATGCAAATGAAAATGAAAATATATTAGGGCAACATTTCCCCTTGAAAAGTTGAAAACTTAATTGAGTGATGTTATGGAGCTTGTATAGATAACAGTTTATTGCCAGCAAATGCTGCATGTTCTATTGTTGCGCATTTCATACATAACCTTATATTAGATAACTTTATAAGTACATGCACTGAAATCACTTGACTCGAGTGATTGAGCAAACTGGCAGTCCACCAGAGGGAGACAACTCACCACAAAAAAACAAACAACAAAAACAAACAACAGCATACTTTGCAAACTCTTACATGCCTGCGACCAAAAAAAATGGGTTTTAATCTTTTCGGAAACATTAACAACCAATGACAATTGCCGACATATAATTAGCAGTGTTCATCAGCCAATCAGAAGCATCATACAAATGCTCCCGCCCTCTTCGACATCGTCTTCTTTAGCTCGTCATTCTCATAATCTGAAGGTCGTAAATTCGATCCTATCGGAGGCTGGGCTAATGGCGGGATGGGCGCACGCTTACTCGTATATCTCCGACTTCTGCTTTGTTAAATCTTTTGTACTTTCACTCGTAAATCTTTGTGAAGTGTGTGGTAATTCATTTCTTATTTCACCAAATGCGGAAAGCGACTCCTCTTTCGAAACCTCCGAAAATGATCATTCCTCCGGCTGGGGGATTGGATAAAATAGCAGCGGAGGATATTTTTGAGATCATTGACATGATTCTTCTCATATTACACCGACGAAATCCAAGATAGTGAAGAAAGTGAGAGTTGAGGAGGATGAGGCTGAGGTGATCTCCAATGTGGTTTTGCTACAAGCCATTACCGCTCTTACAGCACATTTTAGCTCAAGACAAAAAGTTGGAAGATCTGATGGACCAGATTCTAAAGAATCGCATTATGGTGGCGGAAATCTCCAAGGCTGTTGAGTTTAATGCAGAGGAAATAAAGGGTTGCAAAAGAGAAAATGCAGAGTTGAATAAGGCAACTGAACGTCTTAATAAATCTCAAACCGATTTGGAGAGATGACGGAAGTGGCGCGTTACAAGTGGAGATGGAACCTGCGCATCAATTGGTTGAAGGTGATTTTGAACGAGGATCCCCGAGGTTGCTGGGCTTGTCGGTGAAATAGCTCCACATCTGGTTCACAAGCTGGAGGACATCATTTACAATGAGGAAATACCGTGATGAGATCTGGAAAACGACAGAAAAATAACTCTCCAGTGTGCACAGATCATGGAGTAAAATTTGTGGAAGACTTGACAAAGAAGGATCGAATTGCGCGAGTTGCCTTGTGGCCTCTAATCTTAAAAGTGTGAAAGGAAGGAAAGAAAGCTTAGGGCCTATAGAGGTCCACACGGCTACATTGAAGGAAAACGATATCACATAAACGATTGTTCCGGTTTGATCATGCGATTGTATCTGTACGAGTTAAGTTAGATACATCGAGCAGTGAGGTATATGGTTGCTGCTTTTTATAAGCATTGAAACACGAAAAGGTTGTGTATTTAGTGACTGTTTTGTTTTTTGTTCTTTGTATAGCTCCTAACTAGTTTTTTGTGTGTGTGTGTGTGTGTGTGTGTGTGTGTTGATATGTTTTCTGTTAAAATACAATTTTCACTAACTTCGCTAAATATCAGGGGAATATAAAACATGGTTAAGAGAAAAGCTTTGTTTTTATTTTGTAAAAATCAGTGTTCAAATTTCATTTTTCTACAAGAGACGCACTCCTCCGGGAACGATGTTACTTTTTGGTCTAACCAATGGGGGGAGAAAATTGTATTCAGTCATGGCAGCACTCATTCGGCAGGAGTCGCAATTTTGTTTAATAAAGCTCCTGGGAAAATAATTCTTTCTCGAGTTGATCTGAACGGCCATTGGGTGGCGCTGGTGTTAAATATTGAAGATGTCTTTAGTTAACATATACGGTTATAATAGTACTATGAAGCTTAACCAACACATGTTTTCAGAACAATTATTCGTTGATTTTAGAATTGAAGACGTTATATCCGACCGAAAACGTTATTGCGTGTTGGGTGATTTCAATGTTGTTCCAGATGAGGCTAATTAATGATCGACATCGATGTAAATTTACATCTCAACGACCTAATGCACTGATCTTGCAATTTTGTGCGAAATTTAATTTATTAGATGTATGGAGACATTTGAACCCCTCTTGTAAACAGTATTCATGGAGGCAGGGACGTCGTTAGGCCTATTTCAGGGGGGCTGAAGCTACCCCAAAATGTTCCTAAGCCCCCCTAAATGATAATAAGAACAACAATAACAATTCGATTCATCAATAACCGTATCCTCATTCATATTTAGTATTAGACGCAACAAATTATATATATCCAGCTACAAAAATAGCCGATAAGTCGGAAGTTGGACAGAAGTACAAAGAGTCGTTGTGCTATCAAAATGATGCACCGCACCGTCTCGTTGCATTGGTGTGAACTGTGGCAGCTTTCAGAGCGTTGCAGACCGGAGCGCTGCAAGTAACTGGAGGATTCATCTCGTCTCGTCGTTACTCTAGTTTGGACTGAAGTTGAACTCGCTATGCACCCTCCCGCCCACACACACACCGATACACACGCTAACAGTGAAAGGAAGATTGGTAAGTGTCGTGATACAGAGTGAAAAGTTGTTTTGAATTACCTGCTTACCTTTAGCTACGTTTTCTTGAGGTAAAGGAAAGGGGATATATTGGTTTGCTATGTAAAACTGTAGTCTAGCTAGAGTGAACAAGCAAAATACAAGAAATGGTTAACTTAGCAAGCTAATCACAACTCTTTATTCTTTGCCAATAATATAAACTATCTCTATAATAGGCATATGAAACAATATCAATCCCCATAGTATGTTGTTGTCACTGAAAACTAAATGTCATAGGGTCCCTGTTAATGCTGTTGCCATTGTATCCTTCAATTCATTGAGCAGATGAGATGGATATTCGAAGACAATAAACAAAAAGTAACTGTTGACTGTGGTTTTGAAAATGATTTCATTCTTAATTTTCCTTTATTTGAATACTGCCTTTTTGTTGTTGATTTCTATCATACATTGTATACATCATTTGGCAGAATAAATCATCTTTAATTGAGAAACGCTCAAACCTGTTGTCGTCAAATTTCACTATGACCTTAAAATTCTGGTTCTTGGGTTAAACTGTATGCAAGCCAAACTACACAGCGAAATTACACTCTGATTGAACCAATCCACAGCGCAGTTACAGTAATTAGAGTAATTAAATAGCATTCTGTGGACAACTTATCTTAAATAGAGAGGAATTAGATATAATTCTTATCATACATTTACATGAGAAGACGGATAGCATTTAAGTCAGTGCTTATAGAATAACTCATCAGAAGCAAAGTCTGGCCTAAGTAAATTCCCCCATGCATTTAGGCCTACTAGAGATTGAGTATTTCAAATTCATAACAAAATCTTTAGAAACCGTATCAAGGGAAAAATAGACAATATTCGAGTTCCATAGTAGAAACTAAGTCACGTAGGTTTGGAACAACAGGGTGAGTAAAATATGATGGAATCTTAATTTTTGGGTGAGCTATTCCTTTAACCTGTTTCTTCTGACAGAGATTGTAATTTACCTTATTTTAATTAATGCTAATAGATCTCTGGTCTCTCAGTTTTTAAGTTTCATTGATATTTTTTTTTATTTTTTTTTTTAGCTAGAATCACTATTGCAGGAGAAAATATTCTCAGTGTCTCTCTCTGTTGAAGAGAGTTGTGGGCCTCTTATACCCTCCATTCCTGTGCTGAGCCAATCATGGGTGATGAGCAACAGGTGGGCCTCATTATCCTGCTTAAATGGAAAGCAAAAGTGATAGGGAAAAACACAGGGAGACACAACACACAATAAACCACATTACACATATCACCATCACAATGATATATAATATACGTCCCTTAGGACGTAACACCCCCACCATTAAGTTTACAACCATAGGTTGTAAATTCTACTAGTACCAATGTACCACAAAGAGTAAAAGAAAATGTGCAGATATATACCACCTTAACTTTCATCATGGTCTACTCTGGAAAGCGCATCAGCAATCACATTTTCGGTACCTTTAATATGACGGATGTCGAGGTTATACTCCTGAACAATGAGCGCCCAACGCATCAACCGTTGGTTTGAGTTAGACATCTGGGACAAAATTATTAAGGGGTTATGGTCTGTATAAATCACAATGGGAACAGAGCTACCTCCCACATACACATCAAAATGCTGCAATGCCAACAGAAGCCTCTTTTTCGATGGTACTATAGCGCTGTTGACATTTAGTGAACTTCTTAGAGAAGTAGGAGATTGGATGATCAACACTTTGACAGCCCTCTTGCAACAACACGGCCCCAGCGCCAGTAGTGCTTGCATCAATATGCAGTTTAAACGGTAATTCATAATTAGGAGCAGAAAGCACAGGAACATTACAAAGCAGATCTTTCGAAGCTTCAAATGCCTTGGTACATTCATCACTCCATGTGAAATTTGTATTTGAACTCAGTAGGTCAGTAAGGGGGAGACTACCACAGATAAGTTTTTGCAAAAACCTCTGTAGTACCCAGTCATTCACAGGAATCGCCGTAACTCACGCTTGTTACATGGGGTCGGGAACATAAGGATGGCTTCTACCTTGGCAGCAACAGGTTTCACACACCCCTGACCAACTTGCTTGCCCAGATATGTGACTACAGCCTTACTGAACTCACACTTAGAGATTCAGAGTTAGCGAGGCTTCAGCCAAGCGGCTAAATACTAACCTAGGAGTTTGCACATGCTCTTTCCACTTTTTTGAATAGACGACTACATCATCTAAATAAATTTCACAATTTTGCACCTCAGCCAGGACTTTTTTCATAAGTCTCTGAAACGTTGCTGGTGCGTTACGCATCCCGAATGCGAGCACCTTATACTGCATGAAGTGATCTGGTGTTACAAAGGCAGAAATCTCTAAAGCACGGCAGGTAAGAGGCACTTACCAATATCCTTTAAGAAGGTCAAGCTTGGTAACAAACCTTGAGGATCCTACCCTATCAACACAATCCTCCATCTGTGGCAAGGGAAACAAATCTGCCTTAGTTATTTTATTTACCTTACGGTAATCAGTACAGAAATGAAAAGAGGCGTCTGGTTTGGGAACAAGCAGACAGGGGGAACTCCACGGGCTTTGGCTGGGCACTGCGAGGTCATGACGCAACTTCTTCCTTCATAACTTCTCTTTTTCTGGGATTCACTCTGTATGGGTGCTGTTTTATTGGAGTACACTCACCTACCACAATATCATGAAACACCACATTGGTCCTACCTGGCACATCCGAAAACAGAGGGGTACATGTGCATTAAACTAATCACCTCCTCTCGTTGACTGTCAGACAAGTGAGAAAGATAGTGTGGTGGCGGCAAACAATTTTACATCACTGAATAAGAGACAAACATGTACCAATTGTCTTTAAAGGTTATTTGTTTTCTTGCAAGAAAAGGTCAACAGTCATACAGTCATACAAAGTGCCTGCAGAGTGACACTACGATTTGGGGCAGCCTTCCTTCTTTATAGTTGTTCCTCCCCCAAGGTTGTTTCTTGAGGCTAAATGAAGATATGTCTTAGCCATAACTGACATATTGTTTAGATTGTTTTATCATACTACCCTTGAGTGGAGACCCTCTGTCTCTGTCATAAACTTGGTCAAATTAACAAGGACATGCACATATATCGACACTACATTAATCTGATTTAATTCATATTTCTAAGATTCTAAATATAATCAAATGCCAACATAAAGAACATTAAATTTCTTCCACAATTCCCCTCTTTTTATCATTCATTGATAACAAAATAATAAAGCAAGTTTAAGTTATTACATCACACTTTTCATCTCTGATTTTCATATAAATGATCACCCTCTTAAACTTGTGAAATAAGGTTTTTAAAGAAGAAAGCTTAGGCTGTTTTATTAGGATAATCCGTTCTAATATTTTCAATTTTTATCTTAAGCCGGGCTAAATGAATAAACACTGTTATTGCACTCCTGACATAAAATCAGACCCGCAGTCACCTCAGTATAAACAAGAAACAATATAGATGTTCAGAATAGAAAAAAAACATCAACTTAATTAGTACATTTCACTTTAACTTCCGCTTGTTGGGTCATCATTAAATTGCTTTGTTTTTATTTTTCCCCCACTCTGTACCAAAGCTCCCCTCGTGCCTGTCCTTGCACACTGGTTACTTCAGAATGGTTTCTCGTTGGTTATCCTTGCTTGTGCGGATAATGGTCGTCGTTGTCTCCTCCTATCTTTCTCCTGGCTCTTTAGGTGGAACCTTCCTGCAATGGCTGGCATGGACCCACGTTGCCCTCTCTGCTACTTTCACCGCTGTATGCGTTATCAGCAGCACCTGGAACGGACCCAGCCACCTCTTTGCTTTCCAGCTCTTTCTCCTCAGATCCTTTATCACCACAAAGTCTCCTGGCTTGATTTCATGCAATTGGGTATCAGCTGCTTTTCCTTGAGCTGCTTTTACCTGCACACAAATGTTTGATAGCAGACAAGACAGTTCTTTACAATAGTTCAACATGTTACGTTCACACAATTCAGTTGATGGCACTCGCTGTTTTACCCCTTCCATACCCATGAATGGAGGCTTCCCAAACATTATCTCATAAGGGCTTAGATTTGATCTGGGCCTCTGTCTCATCCTCATAAACATCAGGACTATTGGTAGGGCTTTTACCCAATTGAGCCCAGTTTCCTCACAGCATTTTGCCAATTTGTTTTTTATTGTTGCTTTCTCACGTTCTACAGCTCCGCCCACTGAAGGTTTATAGGCACAGTGGCGTTTCATATCAATACCCAAAAATCTTCCCACCTGTGTGATTGCTTCATTCACAAAGTGTGTTCCATTGTCTGAACTAATTTTTCTCGGAATTCCCCATCTCGGGACTATTTCAGTTAACAGTGCTTTTGCTACTGCATCTTGTTTTGATGTTGGGAAAACCTCCACCCATTTAGACCACATGTCCACCATCACCAGGCAATATTTCTTCCCTTCACAGGGATTCAGTTCTATAAAATCAATCATTAGATGATCGAACGCTCCCTCTGGTGGTGGATGGGATGCCAAGGGCATTTTTATCCCTTTTGCCACATTGTGTGTGGTACAAATGACACATCGTTTGCATGGTCCAACCCGTGCATCAATTTACCATAATGGTTAAAAAAATGTTTGGGTAAACAAGCTTTGCCATCAACACTCAACCAAACGCCGGTTTTATTGCTGCATCCTGATTTCCTCCAACCAGCCTTCTCTGCCTCAGAAGCAAAAGACTGCATGCCCTGTAAGGAGTAAGAAAAATCAAGGTTACATTCAGATTACATTGTACACTCCAGCTCCTTCTGGTGTGCCGCAGCTGTTTTCGCAGCTCCGTCTGCTCTGCAATTTCCCACTGAAACAAAAAAATTTTTGTTATGCGCTGTGCATTTGCAAATAGAAATCCTGAAATAGAAAACAAACAAGGTCACATCAGAATAACCCACATATTCTCTTGAAGCCAAAACAGCTTTCTCAGCAGCTGCTACTGCTCTTTAAACAACGAGGTAGGCCTGCTGCTACCGGATCTAATTTACCAGAAAAGTAGGCCACTGGTCTCAATCTGTCCCCATGATTCTGCAACACAGAGGTCATAAAGCCATTTTTCTCATCCACCATCTGTACAAAAGGTTTTTCTGGGACTGGAAGGCCCAATGTTGGAGCCATACTCAACTGGGCTTTCACAACATTGAAAGTTTGCTCAGCCTCATCAGTCCAAATTAATCTGTCTGAGGATTTTAACCCCTTTCCTACAGTCAATACTCTTAGGGGATACTCCACAATAGCATAATTTGGAATAAATGTTCGACAATAGGAACACATCCCCAAAAATGACAGCATTTGTTTTTTAGTAATTGGTTTTGGAACCTTTCTAATAGCTTGCACCCTCTTGTCAGATAGGGGACTTACTGTGTGGCGACATGACCTAAAAAGGTTACTTCCTGTTTCACAAATTGCATTTGACACACTGACCTTGTGGCCCTCTCTCGCCAGATGCAATAGTCAATAGAGTCGCACTGTCAGTCACACACGTTTGTTCATCACATGCACAAATTAAAAGATCAACATATTGTAACAACGCTGTGCCTGGAGTCAGAGTCAGTGATTCAAGACTTCGCCTAAGTGCCTCATTGTATATTGTTGGGGATTCGCAAAAACCTTGGCACAATCTCGTAAAGGTATATGCCTCGCCATTGAAATTAAATGCAAACCAAAACTGGCTCTCTTTATCAACTGGCACACTAAAAAATGCATTAGCCAAATCCACTACAGAGAACCATGATGCATTCTGTGGCATTTGGGACATAATAGTATAAGGGTTCGGCACATTTGGAGCCCTGGCTCTGACTGCAGCATTAACAGCTTGTAAATCTTGTACAAATCGCCATTCGATAGGCTCACCTTTATCTCTGATTTTCCTCACAGGAAAAATGGGAGTACGTACAGGAGAGCTACTGCATGGCACAATTATCCCCTCTTTTAGTAGTGATTGGAACACTGGCGTGATTCCAAGCACTGCTTTTTTCAACAGGTATTGTTGTTGACATGGTCTGTAATCAGACTTTGGTACAATAGTCACTGGTTCACAGCCCGCAATTAACCCCACATCATATTTATGTTTTGCCCACAATTTCAAAGGGACCACACTTAAGGCCGGATGAATTTTATCCGCCTTAACGTCTGTGCTGCAGCAGCTCTCATCATCATTGTCCTGAATCGGGACTAGTGTTCTTATAAATTCTACTTTATGATCCTCATTGCAACAAGTAGCATATGCATTCAAAGTTTTGTTAAATTTTATGCCCTGATCATACTCTGTCCAATCTTCAGATTCAACACACCTCTTCACAAAAGGCCCTAACTCGGACCATCATTGGTTTACAGCCTTAGCTAAAGATAAATGCGGTACAGACCCAGCCACTAAATAAAATACGCTCTGTTCTTCTGTCAAGCTTACAGATAGGCACACATGTGATCATTCCAAAACATACAATTGAAACACAACTTATCTCTGATCGGTTCTGCCAACCATTCTCTCGAAGCTTTCATCTCTGTCAACCACAACATGTGATGTGCAGTATAATTCAGTCGAAGTCATAATGTCTACATTTTGTGATTCAACCCTGTCCTTTGCCCTTTTACACATTAATGAAGCCCAGTTTTCGTCTTTGACACCCCATTCATAAGCCCATTTTGGAATTTCTAACAAACAACTTTGTTCAGTTTCAATTATTTTAATTCCCTCAGAATTTGCTATCAATGTCAGGCCCAAACTACACATTAAATCTCTTCCTATCAATGGGATAGGACAATTTGGTGACATAATAAATTTATGATTCAAAGTACGCCCTGACTTTGTCTCACAAATTAAAGGTTCAGTGAACCTGTCAGTAAGTTGATGGCCTGATGCAGACAGGGAAACGTGAATATCATCAGACAACCTTGGTAAACACTGCAAATCACATGTTCGTATAACACTTCTGCTGGCACCGCTATCTACGGTGAACAATATTACTGTACCCTCAACTTTAAGGGGATATTTTGGTAGTTTACGAAAGCTATCATTTTTACATAATTGCCACATGTCATCAAGAAAAATAGAAGCATTGCAAACCAAAGCATTTTCTTCATTGCAGAGAGCCAAAGAATCAGTGTATGTGTGCATAGTAATGGAATGTTCACTTCACTTATCTGTAGCTGCTGCTGGCTGCACATCCAGACCCCCTCCTTTCCTCTCTCCTCTCTCTCTCAGTCGGCCTGTTCGCTGTTCAGACAGTTGGTTGCCCAGTGTCCTTTACATAGTCTGCATTTCTTACAGTCTCTCACATCATGATCGTCAGTTTTGCAGAGGTAGCAGCCTCTGCCGTTTTCCCCAACCTCCTCTTCTTCCTCTTCCATCCGGTTGACCCCTTTGTCTGTTGTTGGTACCCCTTTGGACCGCTCCTTCTATCATGGCAAGCTGTAGTTCTTTTTCTTGTTTTGCCTTACTTTTGTCTCTCTTCGCCTGCAGCTGTTCTTCTGCATGCAATGCATAATTTAGGACACTTTCAATTCGTCCATTTTTCCAGTCAATGTACCTTGATTTCACTTCAATTGTGATCTCGGTTCTCAGTCCATTCATGAAACTGCTCCTCAGGGGACTTTCCCAGAGGCCTGGTTTGTCGCCCCTTTCTTGAGGTTCCTCTATGCCGCTGTATACATCACACAATCGAACATAATAGTCCTTAACAGACTCCTCTTTTTCCTGGCTACAATTGGTTACCTTTGTTGTGTCAATCGTTGTTTGAAACGTAGCCTTCATAGCAGTTGCTATCGCCTGGACAGCTGTTCGGTAGACCTCATTCTCAGCATGATCCCAGTCCGGATGTCTCCACTTGCTGTCCGCTGTTGGCACCTTGCCACTCACTTTATGCCAGTCGCTCGCTCCCAGGCTCACAGTTAACAGTCGCCTTAGCTCCTGTATGGTCGGACTAAATTCTTGAAAGAAATAGTTAGTGCCTCAGCAAATCTCTCACCTGATTCACTTGGTTTGGGCAGATGGGCCATGGCTCGGTTTATTTCTTTTTCAGTCCATGGTCTGTAGACCAGCATCGAACCTTCCGGTCCAGCCACTTCAATCATTGGGAGTTGACAGTCTTTTTCTTCCTCCTCTTCTCTTATTTGGGACCTCAGTCCAGTTCTCATTGTCACTTCAGTTCTGTCTTTTTGACTTATCTGAGTGTTCAGTTGGAGCTGACCTTTTTGGAGGTTTCTCAGCCCCCCCGCTGCTCCTTTGTCTTCCTGTTCCAGTGATGAGGCTTTTGGGAAAACATGGCTGTTATCTTCGTCGCCTCCCCGGGCTTGCGCTTGTGGCCTTGGAGGAGAGCAGTCGAGGTTTGGATCCAATTTCAGCGCTTGCAGCTCAGCCACAGGATACAGATAGGGTGGTGGTGATGAAACAGATAAAACCAAAAAAGGGTTAATAGGTGTTGGTGCAGTGGGTTTTTTCTCATTGTTAGATTTGCTCTCCTCAGGCCCTACTGCCCTATGCGCTAGTTCCCTTTGCATTCATTTTCACTCTCTCCGCTCTGCCTCCCCCAACCACAACATGCTTGTTTTCTTACAATCCACACACACGTCTCACACAACACCCCTTTTGTTCCGGCCCCTCCTCTACTGACTCTTGCACCGCTGTCAGCCTAGTGACACTTAAAGTTCCCTCTTCAGGGAACTCATGGTATTTTATTAATTCTTTAATACCCTTCAAACATTTTTCCATGTGCTTTTTTCAAACCAAACACTGGTTTATCATATTGATTCTTTTTGCACATTTTACTCTGAGATTTCCCCATGATGGCCCCTCTTTTCTGTGGTTTTCTGTGGCGCGCCTACATAACTCTAGACGTCTCTAGAGAGATCAATTTTCACCTCAATTGAAAAGGTGAGCACTCACAACTTGCTCACAATACTTGGATCAACTCCCGTGGATTAACTGAATCCACCAGACTAATAACCTGTACTAGTCTGGACTAGTAATCTGTACTAGTCCACCACAGTGTTTCTTTTGACCATCATGAGTCAATCCCCCCAAAGTACTTTCAACAATTTAGACTCTGTCTCTTACCAGTCTCAGTTTGTGCCACTTCAGTTCTTTTGATGATTCCAGTGGTATCCCTCTCGGACCCTGACAGCGGTCGGCCCCTCTCTCTGAAGTTTACGAGGTAGAGCTGGAGCTTCTCAGTCCAGGATGATCAGTCACCGTCCGCTCTCAGGGCCAAGAGGCACATCCAAGGAATCCTGCCGACAACGCCAAATTGTGGTGGCAAACAATTTTACATCACTGAATAAGAGACAATCATGTACCAATTGTCTTTAAAGGTTATTTATTTTCTTGCAAGAAAAGGTCAACAGTCATACAAAGTGCCTGCAGAGTGTGACTATGATTTGGGGCATCCTTCCTTCTTTATAGTTGTTCCTCCCCCAAGGTTGTTTCTTGAGGCTAAATGAAGATATGTCTTAGCCATAACTGACATATCGTTTAGATTGTTTTATCATACTACCCTTGAGTGGAGACCCTCTGTCTCTGTCATAAACTTGGTCAAATTAACAAGGACATGCACATATATAGACACTACATTAATCTTATTTAATTCATCATATTTCTAAGATTCTAAATATAATCAAATGCCAACATAAAGAACATATTAAATTTCTTCCACAATTGTTAGGCAAATCATTCAATATCACAGAATTTTGTAAATGTTTCAGAATTGAGGGTCTTTGTCAGTTAACCCATCATCATCATCATCATCATCTAGACAATAGCAGCAGAAACTATAGCTACAGGAAGAGACTTGTCAGCACATACCAGATATCGCTTTAGCATGTTTGTGACGCACTCATGTTTTTCGTCGACGATCAGGAGTACAGATCACATGATCAGTGTCACCAAATCTTCTCTCGACTTTATAAGGTCCAGAAAACTTAGCATGAAACATTGAGCCAGGAACAGGCAAAAGAACAGCAACAAGATCACCAGGTTTAAATTCTCGTTCAACACCCTTTCGATCAAAACAAATTTTCATCTTGGATTGGGAACTAGTCAAATGTATCTTAGCAACCTCCCAGGCCTTATGAAGTCGTTCTTGGAAGGAGCTAAAAAAAAAGACACGGGCGAGGATTTTTTAGCCAGCATATATTCACTCAACATTTTCAAGGGTCCTCGAACTGTGTGACCAAACACGAGTTCGGCAGGACTAAATCCCACAGCATCCTGCACAGACTCTCGGGCAGCAAACATGAGTAAAGGGAGACCCACATCCCAATCTCCTCCAGTCTCAACACAATAAGCACGAAGCATGGACTTTAAGGTTTGGTGGAATCGCTCAAGCGCACCCTGCGACTCAGGATGGTAAGCACTCGACAACCGATGTGACACCCCAAATGCCTCCAAAGTCTGTTTGAACTTTTTGGAAGTGATTTCTCTTGGCAACCCAAACATTGTACAAAACTTTACCAGTTCTTTAATTACAGATGGAGCTTTAATTGTTCGTAATGGAACTGCTTTAGGGAACCTAGTTGCGGTGCACATGATCGTTAATATGTATTGATACCCTGATTCAGACTTGGGTAACGGTCCTACACAGTCTAGAATTACCTTTCAAATGGTTCATTCATTACAGGTATAGGTTGTAAAGGGGCAACTGGAACCTTTTGATTTGGTTTACCTGCTAGTTGACATACTGTACAAGTTCTACAGATCTCTGAAACAGATGACTTGAAACCGGGCCAGAAGAAATATCTAGAGACACGTTGAGATGTTTTCCTGACCCCCAAATGACCAGAGAGTACATGCTCGTGAGCCAATTTTAGGACTTGTGAACGGTAACCAGAGGGTAAGACAATTTGTTGTACGTCTCTTCCCTCTGAGTCAGAGAGCTGAGGTTTCCATCTACGCAGGAGTATGCCACCTTCCCAGAAATAAGCTACTCTAGCCTCAGGCACCTGTGTAACATCTACCACCGCATTGATACACCCGAATAAGGAAGGGTCTGCCTTCTGAGCAGCAGCCAGCTGCTCTCTTCCGACTTTAAGAAACAACTCTGGTGCTTCTGGTGACTTACCAGAGCCAGTAAGCACTTCAGGTTCTATTGTTAACTTACACTCCAGAGGTTCTGACGGGATGCTTAAAAATGTATCAGTGAGGTCAACAACATCACCAAACTTCAAAGACTTTGCACGTGTGACTGCACATGCAGGGAAACTTAAAGGAAACTGATGCAAATGTTTGTACAATTCGTCTGTAACAAGCTCACTTGTTACTATTGGTCGGTGGAAAACCTTGCCACCTGCAAGATCATTACCTAATATAAGGCCAACACCATTAATAGGTAACTGTGAATGCACTCCATGCTTAACTGGACTAGTCACAATGTCAGAATTTAGATAAACGTTATGAAGTGGTACACTATCACATCCCATTTCAATTCCACGTATCAAGACATTGGTGCCAGTGTATGATTTGGTAGAAAAGGGCAGCAGTTCCTCTAAAATGAAGGACTGAGCTGAACCAGTGTCCCTAACAATTACGACAGGTCTGTGATCAGTGTCAGATATGGAAACTGTTCAGATAAGGAAACTGACAGGAGAAAAGGCTGCATTGATGCATCCTCTACCCCACATAAATTAGGCACAGTCTGGACAAGTGCAACTTTCTTAGACTTCACATCAGCACCTTTCCGTTTCCAAGCCTGACACTCAGCAATCAGATGATCCGGTTCAAGGCAGTAAAAACAGACACGTCTGTCTCTTCCACCTGAGGCAGAATGAACATTGTCTTTTGACACGTGTGAAAACAAACACGTCGTATCACAGTATTTTTGTTTGAAAACAACTCATTCGATGGCCGGAAATACATTTCGGTGTGTCAAGACAAACTCATCTGCCAACACCGCAGCATCCAGCAGTGATGTTTACTTTTTTTTTCATTAAGATGAACAACGACACCTTCGGGCAGACAACTTTTGAAGTCCTCCAGCAAGAGCAATTCCTGTAACTGCTCAAAGGTAGCGGTCTTGCTGGAGAAACACCATTTTTCAAACAATGCTCTTTTCTCTCGTGCAAACTCTACATACGTCTGTTTCACTGATTTCGACTGTGCTCTAAACCTTTGGCGGTACGCCTCGGGAACCAGTTCATACGCTCTGAGAACAGCAGGTTTGACTGCATCATAATCGAGACTCTGCTCAATTGGTAACGATGCGCAAATTTCTTGAGCCTTACCTGTGAAACTGCATTGCAGCAGCAACGCCCACATATCCCTCGGCCATCTAAGCTTACCCGCCACACGCTCGAAAGCAAAGCATCAACCCCTGACTCTCGAAAGGGAGGCACAAGCTTGATATACTTATTAACATCGAATTCACAATTTTCCTCTCTCTACATTCAAAGTAACCAGTCTAGGTGTGGAGGGAGAAACAGCGACAGAGGAGAGTCTAGAGCGCGGAGCAGGAACTTTATACTGCTGAGTTTAATGTCTCGATCTGCTTCTACCTCCACAACTCTTAATTTTAAATGCAAATTTTCATTCTCCTGCTGTTTAATCGAGAGGTCTATCTCTTTTAAACGAATGGCTAACGCAGGATCGAACCTTGCTTTTTCAATAGCGTTTATACCAGGAAAAACGTCCTCAGTCACAGCCTCTGCAGGTCGCTCTACTTCCTCACCACCTGGAAGAATGCCAGTGCGCACCAGTTGTTCATAAAGAGACTCTTTAATTACTCATTTGGTCGCTTCTCTTGGTACCTCAAAATGAAAGAAATCTGCAATCAAGAGCAGATCCTTTTTTTGACAATTATTAAAGACCTCTGTGGTGGGAGAAAGAGTAAACATTATCAAATCAAACTCCATTTCTATCACCACAGAGACTTCTCTCCCCTCACAAGAGCGAAAACAGCGAAAAACACGTTTAAGAGAGAAGAGAAATTGTACTCACCGATTTGGACAGAAGAGCCCCCCCAATTATCACATCACAGGCTCCAAAAAGAACAAGCGCTGTCGTTTTGGACAGACGAGCCCACAATCTTTACGTTTCAATAGACGATCGGACGAGCCCCCAATTGTTACGGCACACCCTCCTTGGTCTAGGGGTATGGGAAGGTGTGTAACAAATGTTTTGGAGAGAGTGCAGAAGAGATCCTGTCTCCAGGTCCCAGAGTAAATCACAGATCACAACAACGCGTGATATAGTAAAAATATAACAAGTTTATTAAAGAAAACAGTGGGATAAGTAGAAGACTTCAGGAGTGGAGCAGGCCAAAATAACAACCAAAAGACATCCTTACTTAAAAGGGTTTAGAGTGTAACTTACCTAGCAAAAAGGAAAAAGAAAAGAAAATACAAATCACTTCCCTAACTCCCGCTCTAAACAATAACCAAGAGAAAACAATGCTTCAAAGTAAATGGCATCTACTTCCCTACTAAATAGACCCACAATATAAACAACTACAAATGACAATTCCGTTAGTCAACTCTATTTAAAGACAACTGACAAGACTGTTGTCTTACTCACATTTGTACACAATTGAAAAGCAGTGGGACCAAGCGCTAGAGTCACTATTGCAGGAGAAAATATTCTCAGGGCCTCTTGTACCCTTCATTCCTGTGCTGAGCCAATCATGGGTGATGAGCAACAGGTGGGCCTCATTATCCTGCTTAAATGGAGAGCAAAAGTGACAGGGAAAAACACAGGGAGACACAACACACAATAAACCACATTACACATATCACCATCACAATGATATATAATATACGTCCCTTAGGACGTAACACCATTCGCTTTTGTTGTATCGGGAAAAAAGATGCAGTGAACGTGAACAATGACACAAACATCTCCTTTTGTGTTCCACAAAAAAAATAATACAGGTTTGGTACAAAATACGATTGAGTTAATGAAAAATAAGATTGAGTTTTTTAGGTTATCTGTCTTTTCAAAAGCAGTGTTTGAAAAGCAGACTTCAGGTGTGCCTGATCACACTCAGCCTGTTATGTACCATTTAGGTGCCCCTCCTTTTCATGCCTACTGCAGCCAAGTGTTTAGCAGCAGGGTGATGACTGAAAGGATTACATGTGGGGGTCAATCAGTCAGAAGGTATCTCTTAAGGTATCCTACCTCTGCAGTGCCTGTAAAGTAAAAATATTTTAGGTTTTGGACACAGCCAATGTGCTTGACCACCTCTGTCTTAAAATGAATATACCGGGTTCAATTCAAGTTAAGCTCAATCAACAGTATTTTTGGCATAATGTTGATTTCCACAAAAATGAATTTGGACTTGTCAAAAAAAGTGGGTGAGGCACTTGCAATGGAAATTAATGGGGCCAATTTAAAAAAAATTAAATACTCACTGTTTCAAAAGTATAGCCACATTACGTAAACAATGTGAGTGTTAACATGGTTTTAGCGTGATAAAATCTTATACAAGTTTTAACAGAAGAATGAATGTAAGCGCTTTTATAACATTCACATTCAATTTCATTTGTAAGTGCCTCACTGTAACTTTGATTGTTTATTTGTTTTTTAAAGAATAGGAGGGATGAGTTGAAATTAATTTTTGTGGTAATCAACATTATGCCTTAAATGTGGTCAATTGAGCATAACTTTACTGAACATGGAATATACCTTACTCTCGTTTGCTACAACATAATTTACTTTCAGTCAAGGTGGTTAGTGAAACACCATTTCTTTGTCCGAGAGGCATATTTCTGGTTGAGTAGCAGGCACGTCTGTACACTTCAACAGTCTTGGAGAGCGACACAAGGGAAAGGTCAGGTTTGCCGTAATGTGTCGAAAAGTTGTCCTGATGACACAAGTGCTTTTTTTTTCTCTCTGATTCTCTTTCTTGAACACTCCACACTTCTTGATGCCTGAGAGGCACAGGTTTAACTTTTTCTTGTTTAACCATGATCGTGCTGTAACCTTCTTTAGTAATCACAGTGCTCAGTTCTTATGATTTATTTATGCATAAGAATTTAGAGAATGTGTAAGAGTCTTGAATCAGTATGGGTCCTGTGTCCTCTGCTATGGTTTCTCCCGTTTATTTGTGTGAATGCTGATTTGTAGACATACCTTAGAAACCGTCCCTCTGGGAGCCAAGATAATGCCAGACCACGCCGCAGCTAAACCATAATTGCAATATATATCTTAGGTTAGTGCGGTTTTGCCTTTCTTCTAAGATCATAATACTCTCCTATTTCCTTTTTGTGGTCAGCATAATAAAAGTTTAAATTTAGAAAAAGTGGATTAAACAGGTTTTAGAATGCTTTCAATGGAGAGACTGGAATTTTCTCATTTCAAAACAAGTTTCTTCTATGAGCAGAATCTAGAAGCATTAAAACTTTCAGATGAAGCTTAGAAGTGATAAAAGCATGCATGTACAAGAGATGTACTTGCGTGTCTTTGTTGTGTTTCCTTGCGCTCTTTCTGTTGCTTGCTTCTTGGCACTTGGTCGAAAGTTCGTTCTGTTGATGTTTTTGACCTCTGTATGAATGATGTGGTTAGCTTTGAAGTGAGGCCTTATCATGGGTGTGTTAACCGTAGAGAGTGCTTTCTCGGGACGTTGAGTACAGTTTTTTATAGACACTGGCTGTCATTTAACTTGAGAGCACAATTGCGTATTAGCTGGACCAGCCTGAAAATTTTTTATTTTTTATTTTAATATACCAGGGTTGTCAGATTTTACTGCTTATTTGACATGTGTAATTTCATTGTAATCTTGACCAACCATTTTGGAGATTTTGGTCTTTCCACATTCAAGTAGATATGAGCTGTACATTTATGGTACTTGCATTGATAGAACATAGCTGCATGGGATCTTGACTTGCCTGACTTGTAAACTGGACTTTGGCCTAAGTTGGCCAATTAGCTAACACACCCGCAAGCCCATTGCAATCACATAGCATATCTTATGGTCCCTGCTGCAATGCCTGACTGTGCCAGGTTTAAGAAAAAATGCTCACACAGATCCAGGATGAGTCCATTATCATCAAACACATATAACAGACACTAAAAGCAGTCAAGCACACTTTCAGCATTTTAAAGAGCCAATTCAGGTGTCTGCATCACAGTAGTGGAGTGATTTAGTCCCAGTAAAGTATGCAAGATTGCAATAGTCTGCTGCATCCCCCACAACAAAGCACAAATGACCCACAAGATGAAGAACTGTGCCATGCAAAATTGCATTCAGCACGATTTGTTTGTGCATATTTGCAACATTACCTAATTTGCATAATTATTTTGTGTATAATCCTGTAAAACAACGCAGACAGCGCGTGCAAATAAACCACACTATTACATCTCCATGTGTCTTTAAAAAAAGGACTGATTTTCTATGACTTCTTTTTTTATCCCCTGTTCTCTCAATTTGGAATGCCCAATTCCCACTACTTAGTAGGTCCTTGTGGTGCGCAGTTACTCACCTCAATCTGGGTGGTGGATGACAAGTCTCAGTTACCTCCGCGTCTGAGACAGTCAATCCACGCATCTTATCACGTGGCTCATTGTGCATGACACTGCAGAGACTCCGCATGTGTAAGCTCATGCTACTCTCTGCAATCTACGCACAATTTACCACGCACCACATTGAGAGCGAGAACCACTAATCATGACCATGAGGAGGTTACCCCATGTGACTACCCTCCCTAGGAGACTTGGCTGGAGTCACTCAGCACACCCTGGATTTGAACTCATGACTCCATGGTGTGTTAGTCACTGCCAAAACCCAGGCCATGTACCAAAAAAAAAAGGTTCACAATTTTTTTTATTTATCACAAAAACCCAAATTTCACAGTTTTTTGGCCCTGGCACAAAATGACCAGCTAACATAATTTCACTAATCATATCAGCAGCACCTGGGAAAGTGTGAACGAGTACTAGTCAAGTGAAATCACTCTAGAATTCTGATTGGATTATAAGAGCAGACTGACTTCTATAAAAGGAAGGAAGAAGTGCTTCCAATCATTGTGTTCTTGTTAGCAATGTTTACCTCTAAAGAAAGACATGTAGCCAACATCGCTTTACCTCACATGCAAGTAAATTGCTGCAAAGAATATTGCACATGAAAGAACCATTTTCCGGATCATCAAGAACTTCAAGGGAGAGGTTCAACTGCAGTGAAGAAGGCTTCAGGACATCCCAGAGTGTCCAGCAAGTGCCAGGACAGTCTCCACCTGAGGAGTCAGCTACAGAATCGTGTCACCACCAGTGCAGAGCTTGCTCAATATTGGCAGCAGGTTGGTGTGAGTGCATCTGCACGTACAGTGAGGCGAAGACTTTTGGACAATGGCCTGGTGTCAAGAAGGGCAACCACTTCTCTGCAAGAAAAACATCACGGACAGACTGAAATTCTGCAGGAAGTACAAGGATTGGACAGCAGAAGACTGGTGCAAAGTTATTTTCTCTGATGAAGCCCTCTTCTGACTGTTTGGGAAATCTGGAAAATCAAGAGAAGAAAAGATGAACGCTACCATGAGTCCTGTTTCGTGCCAACAGTGAAGCGTCCTGAGATCATCCATGTGTGGGGTTGCTTTTCATCCAAGAGTGTGGGCTCTCTCACAATTCTGCCCAAAAACACTGCCATGAATAATGAATGGTATCAAAACGTCCTGAAAGAGCAGCTCTCCCAGCAATCCAGGAGCAATTTGGTGATTATCTGTGCATTTCACAGCATGATGGACCATGTCACAAGGCAAGAGTGATAATGAAGTGGCTCGGAGATCATTACACTGAAAATTTGGATCTTAATCCCATAAAGAACCTGTGATCATTCCTCAAAAGCCGAGTGGACAAGCAGAAGCCCACAAATTGTGGACAACTCCGAGCACTAATAAGGCAAGAATGGATCGCTGTCAGTCAGGATTTGGCCCAGAAGCTGATATCCAGCATGCCAGAGCAAATTGCAGAGGTTATGAAGGACAAGCGTCAACACTGTAAATATTGACTCTTTGCATATATTGAGTGTTTTTGCCAATAAAAGCCTTTAAAACTCATGAAATGCTTATCATTGTTTTTCAGTATACCAAACATGCGAAAAAATGATCTACAAATTTATGCCACAGCCTTCCAGGGTAAATGGATGGGTTGAGGAATGACTGATTGATGGATGGATGCTTGTTTGAATAGTAGGGATGTGAAAATCTACATATTTGTACTGTATAACTAACTAGGTGGTGGACAATCTGAGTGACTTGTCATTTAGTTGGTCTTGAGGATTTTTATAAATAGACTGATTTAGCATCATAAGACATCACATACGTTTTTCTTATAGGTTGTTCACATAAGACACTCTCTTGTGTGCAAAAACAGTTGGACGAAGCATAGCGGAATAGAACAGAATGTAGGGTATTGAGACATAACGTAAATCTTTTTCATTCAAGTTTTTAACTTCAGTTAAAACACAAAGCTGATAGTACAAGATAAAAACATTGCAAAATGCAACACAACAGCCAAAGACATCTGTAAGCATGTGCACAAAAAATATCAGTAACTTTTCAATGTACAAAAACTATCATGAAACTCAACAAAAAAAGGAGACTGAAGGCGGTTGCACACTGGATGAGAAGTGCCACACCACATCGCGGCTAGGACACGGTACAGGTATCAAACATGGGGCATGTTGATGCGGTTCCGGTTGCTGAAAGTACACAGACGTTTCCATGGTTTTTCCCTTCTTCAAGAATGAAGAACGCTAAAGTAAATAAACTTGGTGCTTTGATAATAATTTGGGTTGAATTTAATGGAAAATTAAATTTTCCATTAAATTTAATTACTTCCCCCCCCCCCCCTTACTCCCCTTTCCAAAAAGTATCTCTTAATTTATCCCATTTAAAGCTCTGCCACTTAAAATATTAAAAGTAATATTTCATCATTTTTAAAACAATCCAGAGGTAAATCTAGAGATAGGTAAACTAGTCAATTTGACTAATTGACTAATTGATTTTACTGGTCGATTGCCTTATGCCATTTCTTTCTTCTGTGGAACACAAACGAAGATATTTTGATGAAGATATGATGTGAATGTACCCATACAATGCAAGTCAGTTGCAACTCGGTCCAACACTTCCAAGCTCCAAAAAGGACATAAAGGCACAATTGTATACTGTGTGTTCCATTGTTATTTTTAGGGCTGTGTGCAGCATTCATTCATTCATTCATTCAATTGCCAAAGGGACACTGCAAAACCAATTTCCAAAACCAATTTCCTATACAGGGATAAATAAAGATTACATTCTATTCTGTTTGAGCTTTAAATCATGATTGTGCCTTTTAGACTGCAGATATCAAGATTTATAGAAATAAGGAGTTACATTTTGGTCTGTTATTATAAAAAAATTTAAAAAAAGATTTCCTCAGAAGACATGGATTAAACCTCTGGAGTTTTTATGTATGACCTTTATGCAGTATTTATGTCCTTTTTGGAGCTTGGAAGTGTTAGCCCCCATTGACTTGCATTGTATGAACAAAAACCCCTAATATGCCCAATAAAATGTCATAAGAGTTTGAGACGGCATAAGGCAGGGGTTGCGTTAACCCAAAATTATCCGTCATTTACAGATTTTTTTTTAAATGGACTGATAATTCCAAATGTTGTCCATCAGTATTTTTAATTTAGAAAGTATGTAATTAACTGACTGGAGTTCCAAATATAGGCATTACAATGGAGTTATTTGATTTATAAACCAATTTTTATTTATTTTCCTGAAAACTTTTACTATATCCTGATATATATCGTTATCATGGTAGAAAATACTCATATCGTGATATAAGATTTTAGTCATATCACCCACCCCTGTTTGGGGCCGATATACATATGCAGTAAAAATGTAAAATGTTTATGTCAAAATTTACAATAACACAGACTCCAACACAAAACATCCTTTAAATGCCAATGAACATGTTTTTAATTATTTATTTAATTAAAAACATTTAATATTATCTTTTGAAAAATACTGGAAAACAACATATCAACATTATTATTATTATTTTTTAAATAAAGTGGAGGGAGCTCACAGCAGCATTTCTTTCAAACTGAAACTTTTAATATATAAAAAATAATGAACAAAACAGCTCATAACAGAATGTTATGTATTAACATGTGATAACAGACGAGACTCCACATTATTGGAATTGACACTTCATGTAGCTAGCTTGGCTAAGAACATAAATAAAGTGTGAAAAAAAAGTCACCTCACAGGTTCTGCCTATTATAGTTGCATTTAATCTAAGAGCAAGCATGACATTAAGAGCAAAATTCGACTTTATTTTAGTGTAGTACCTGTTTTAAATGATCTTCAGATGTGCTTCTCAGCAGTGTCACTTTACATTGAAGTCAGGCATGCTAAAATTTCCTGAAGTCTTGTACATACACATATATGCTTTTTAACATGTTTAGATTGGATGCTCATTTCCTTTTAAAGCCGTATGTAACTCGCTTAGATTAAAACTTGTTTTAGTGCAGCAGTTGATTGACAGGTAGAAATTACATCTTAAAAGATGGATAGAAGCCTAGATAGGTTGATTGAGGAATTGAATAATTGCTGAATGTATAAATGAATGCATGGACAGTAGAAAGATTACTGGATGGCAAATTCATATGTGGACTTCGGTTGTCATGGACTCCAGTTCCACAATCCACCCCGCTTCTTCCTGTCCCCACACTCGTTCACAATCAGTCTCTTGGCTCTGACTCTGTACTCGGTTTGACTATGCTTCTCTGGTTTTGCTCCTTGTATTTTGCATCCTGTCATTAAATATTTTTCTGCATTTGAATCCATCTCGTCCTGTTTTGTCACATCGGTTTGGTGGATTGATTCCTTTTCTTTTGACCCAGTTAAATCACCTCACATATTTTAATAGGTAATGAGATACTTATCACATGAGATACTGAGTGTTTAATAATCCTTTTATACCAACTATTATTTATCCAACAGTTCTGCATACTAATGGCTCGTTTCCTCTGTATGTCTGTCTCAGGGCCTATGGTTTGGCTCATTTATTTGGCAGAGACAGCAATGCGGGTTTGTTCTGTGTGGTTTGGCTGCGTGTGATTGGTGGTGAGGGCATGTGGCATTTTATTTTCTGTGATTTGGCAGCTTTTTTTATTGGTGGAGATGCTATTGACTTTCATCTTTGGTGTTGGCCATATGTGAACAGGAAGCCACATCTCATCATCTTGATTAAAGCTTCAGATGTGTCTTTTTGGAAAGTATGATATAGCTGTAAACATCCAGAAGTGTTTAAGCTTAATTACTGTAAGGTACATTATGCTAGATTATGTTAGCTTCTGTTATTTGAAGTCTAGGCAAAGTTTAATGAGGTTTGGTTAGCTTTTACTGCTTTAATTCATCGGAAGGGGGATTCAGAATACTTGCCCATGCTCTCAAGTGTGTCTAACCCAGTGGCCAAACCATAATCGTCAGTAGGGCTTTAAATAATCTCAGTCATATGCAGCCTTGTGTGTGCTTTGCCAGAGACCATCGGTTGTTCTTAAGGTCTACTGTCAGTCCATTCATGTGTATCAAGCCTTGGTGTGAATGAATGGGTTCTCTCATACACTAAATCAAGCCCACAGGCACGATACATTGATGTTTTAACATGGTCAGCAGCAGCAGTAACCCCAACAGAACTGGACAAACTCGCTCACATCCTCTTACATATTTATTTTCTCTTTCTATGTCTGCAAAAGTGGGTGCAAACCTCAAATATAGCCTCCATTTCTGTTGTTCAGTCAACTCTTTGTCTTTCTCTCAGTCTCTGTTCACACCAAAACGAGTTTTCTTTAGGCAGAACATTCTGTAAAACATTTGAAGACCCAATGAAACCATTGACAAGTGCAGTTTTCCTTCCTTTTTTGACATATTTCCTATTTAAAGAAACCTGTGTATATATATATATATATATATATATAAACTAGATCACTGGAACATTTCATTTCATTTACTTATCATAGCTCAAAATCATGTATTTCTCAAAGTGTATACACATGCCTTACCCCTAACTGCACAATTATCAACACCACTGAATATAGTTGGTTTGATTGTATGTTTTTATATGTTTTACTTTAAAATATGTGTTGTGGTGGAAATGACAGTGTGTGGCGGAAATTACATAGATAGGCAACTTCCAATTAAAAACTATTTTTCTACTGCTCTATGTGGTGAACCAGAGCAAATCAATAAGCAACAGCATTAGTGAACAAAAACATATCAATATTTTTAAATGAAAAACAATGAAAAAACATGAATATGTGTTAAAAATCAGCAAATCATTTCTTCACTGTTTTCTACATGCTGAACTAGGACAAACTAGTACAAACTAGAGCAAACCCTTTATGTCATCATTACTTTAATGTAACCTTAATATAACAGTTGAATAACAGATAAAATAGGCAATATTTTGAAATCGAAAACTTATATGCTTATATGCTATATGCCTATATGCTGAACCAGAGTAAACACTCTGTACTTAAACGTTACGTGTGTTATGTCGTAAATCCATGTACTGTCAAATGTAATCATGTGCAATAACAACTTGAATCTGACTAAATAGACATTGTATTTGCTAAATACTGTATCTGTTCAGTTATGTTTCATGGTCAAGAACAGAGCATATTTCCTTCCAAACTGTTGGCTCCACCATCACATGCCTCTTGGTTACTGGTTGAGGCTCTGGGACCAGCCTGATCACATCTTCTGGCTGGTACCAAATTACATCATCTCTCATAGGCCAGAAGAACTTGTTTTTGCCAATATGACTCATGGTTCTCACCAGAGCACAACCCTCAGGGTCTAGATCCTGTATAATGCCAGGGAAAGGATCCCCATCATACCGTACCACACACCAACTTCCAATCAGTCCCTCATGCAGGTCTATGATGGGTTGAGAGGTGCTGGTAAGTGTGCTTGAACTTGGTGATCCCAATGCAGTCTCCATGTTCTGTGCTCCCAGTATATCGACATTTTTGAGACCAAAACACTGGCAAGGATGGGGATCTGCACAAAAGCATCTATCCATCTATCCAAGAGACTATCCATCTCTTCAATTTCCCCCTCAGTGATGTACATTAACTTGACAGTCGATGGCTGGTTAAGCAGTTGTTAAAACAACACTTTTCCAGTTGGAAGGTCAATACCCTTGGCAACAAGAGAGTCTGCCTGGCGCTTAACAGCCGCACCAATTCCATCAGCTGGGCCCTTCCCATGTCCGGCCTCCAGAAAATTCCAGGTCACCTTTTGGAATCCCAGCTCATATGGTACTTTGCTCAGGAAAAAAAAGTTATTTTTTGACCTATACTGAGTGGTTGGGCCATCACTTATGACATGCAGGGTGGTTGCAGCTGTGTTTAGTTGTTTGAGGTAGGGAAACACTTTTTTGAGGTGAGCCCAGATTGCAGGTGGGTCATGATGCATTGAGGAACTAATGGTGCAAACAGACACAACACCATTCTTAGTGTGAGCCACAACAGTATGGAGGCTTACCTGCTGGTGGGAATCACCAAAATGGACAGCTTGGATTTCATTGTAATATTTGCACATGTAATTTTCTGCGAAGTCAATTTGTAGAACAATACTGTCTTCTTCAATCTTTTCTTTTAGTTCTCTCAAAGACAGATATTGGTGTTTTATGTTGTGAATGTGCTTTCCCATCTTTTTCTTCAGTTTTTCTTTTCTTCAAAAGTCATCCAACAGTGTCTTCAAAGTCCCATATACTTTTTCCTTCGTTGTGTGGAGCCATCTTTTTTATTTTTTTCTCTATCTTCCACAGAGTTTCTCCATTCAAACCACCAGGTTTGCTCCCCAGCATTGAAGGCAGAGGTTTGGAGCTCATGGTGTTTACAATCCAGACACTCCCTGTACATGCATTTTGCATGCAGTTGAATACATGAGATCGGTGACTTTAGACATTTTAATGACTTTGTGAAAGAACAGTTTGTTTGCCATGAACTGTATGTTTGAGTGTAGCTTACACAGACATGTGTCTCTGTCTTTGATCGTTGGTGTAACAATCCAAAAGGGTCGCTTTTTGCAAAAAGAAAAAAGAGAGTCTGACTTCGGGATTCTCGTGTCTAAACTTCAGGTGCAGTGTCTGCATAGAATCCACCAGGAAGCGCTTTGGCATTTTATTTTTCATCTTTGTAATTGTCTCTTTCTTTCCAGTAGTGGCCCTACTGTTATCGTCGCGTTCTAAAAACTTTGTTATCTTTTCCTTCACTTCTTGGCTGACTCTGTTTCGTTGTGTTTTGCGGGTGTATTTGAGTTTGTTGGCCCTTGTCATGTTTGTCCTGATTAGCTTTGTAGAGAATCCAAACTCTTTCTTTGCCATGGTGACCAGGCGGTTTTTTTTTAAGATCTTGCCAGCCACAAGTTTGGAGATCAGTTGCCGAGCTTTACGATTGTCAACATTCTGATACTTTTTTCTTATTTCTGACATAATGGTGTTATGGAATAGGAGTGTCTTCTTTAATTGCTTGCTTCCTTGCTTCATTTTAGGTGACTCTAGGGTCCCCATGTTCTTCCTAAGTCGATTACTTCTTTTTTTGTATTTTTCAACTTTTCTGAGGGTATCCTCAAGCTTTTCTTTAATGTGATTAAGATCTCTGTACACCTTTGCTCTTGCCTTCGCAACCTTTTTTCTCCCTCTTTTCCTCTGTGGAGTTCTCTCTGGTGTAGGCTCACACAGCTGAGGTGTTTCAGGGAAGTCTTCTGCATTAACACTCATGTTGTCTGGTGATTGTGGTGGTGTTGTATGTGCCATAAAACTATTCACTGCTGAGACCATTTTCAATTTCCTACGTCTGTTTTGTTGAGAAATTTGCCACTGTCTTCTCATTTTTCGATGTTCTCTTTTTGGCATTTCTGTCACAGATTTAACAACACCTTGTTGCTTTTTCTTCAGGTATCTTTCTCTGTCCTTCTTGAGGGACTCTGCATATTTAAGTGGATCTGATTTTATTCTTTCTCTATATGATCTTGACCTCTTTGCTGTGGTATTGCTTGCCATCTTAAAGAAAGAGCCAAGACATCATGTCAAACTTACTTATCTATTGTTCTCTTATTTACCAACAATATTGTAACAATAATAAATAATAAAATATTTCCTTACTACCTTAACTTAATTAATTATATGGTTTTTTTTTTTTTTTTACATTAAAGTTGTAGTATTGTAGCCCTAGTATTATAGCCCAAATAATTAGCTGTTTAGCACGAACAATGTCATTTCCACCACAACCTGTCTTTACCACCAGAATGAACACCGTGGTGGAAATGACTGTGGTGGAAATGACATTTCCCCCCTTTCCCTCTAAAATATCATGCTCTGTTAGCCTGCTAATATTAGTTTTAGAGTTAGCATTAAATATACACAAATTACACATTATTAAATTAAATTTATCCAGTTATTTTTACGTCCATGTGAAATATGAGCAGTTTGGAAATGACGACCAATAAACATACTCTCAGTTTTAGTCATATTTACCTTGATTTTTCTTCTTTTCATTACTCCCTGAAGAGGTCACCCTTTCACCCAGCCATGTGTTCCACTGCGGAGTTTCTGTTGCTATGGTTACTAAGTATACAAACCTAAAGCAATGATCCCAGGATTCTATTTTGTACAGTGTGGTGGAAATGACAGTGAACCCAAGAGACAAGAGTTCTACTTATGAAAAATATAGGAAAATGTGAATAAATATTGCAATATATAATATGTATAATTGAAATAGACATTATTTTATCATTTGTATTTGAAATCTACATTATTTAAATATTTAATTTAGAATTAAGCGAGGTTGAGGGTACAAAGTCTGGCTTAGGGACAGAGGGGAAATAGTAAAAACCATGCATAAAAGGCCTCATATTATATAATAAAAAGAATGATTGAGCCATGATACATTTTTTATAAGTTCCCCATAGGGTGAAGTAAATGTGACAAAAACAAAAAAGAATAAATGTTTTTTAGATTTTATTATTTCATCCAAGGACAAGAAAAGTACCATAGTTAAAGAATCACCCATATACACACCAGGGGTGCCCAATACGTCTATCATAATCTACCAGTCGATCGCAAAGGCAATGCTGGTAGATCGCACAAAATGTAAACATGCTTTCGTTACATTTTTATATAAAAAAAAAAATTATGTCTTTCCTTATTTTAGTGTCTGTCTGACTTGCACTCGACGAGTAAATTTTGACCAGGCGAGATTTTTGTTTATTCAGTTGCCATGACAACTAGGTTTGCGTCTTTCAGGGGCTTCTGAGAACAGACACGAAATTGCGAAGCTAGCAGTGTTTGAGGCTAGCTACCAGCAGCTAATGCCCGGATTATGCAAAACTGTCTGATTCCATTCAGTGCAAGTCAGCAGAATAAGGTAAATGCCCTGGCTGTTGTGATCTATTGTGCTGTAGGTGCATTGGGCTTAGTGTTAAAACTGAATGATATCAACATTGAACATTATTATAGATTTTCTTATTAATTAGAAGATGAATTCCATGTAGGAATACATGCAGTAGTCCCAACAAGCATTTTTAAAAATGAAACTGTGTTTTTTTTATTTAGTTGAGTAGATTTTATCGAGTTGGTCATTTAAAAGTAGATCATCACGCTAAAAAGTGTGGACACCCCTGATGTACACAGTGCATCCGGAAAGTATTCACAGCGCTTCACTTTATCCACATTATGTTATGTTAAAGCCTTACTCCAAAATTGATTACATTTAGTATTTTCCTCAAAATTCTACAAACAATACCCCATAAAGACAACGTGAATGAAGTTTGTTTGAAATCTTTGCAAATTTATTAAAAATAAAAAACTAAAAAAAACACATGTACACATGTATTCACAGCCTTTGCCATGACACTGAAAATTGAGCTCAGGTGCATCCTGTTTCCACTGATCATCCTTGAGATGTTTCTACAACTTGATTGGAGTGGTGGTGGCATAGTGGTCTAAAGCACTAAACTGTTAAGCAGAATGTTGTTGGTTCGATCCCCACAGCCACCACCATTGTGTCCTTGAGCAAGGCACTTAACTCCAGATTGCTCTGGGGGGATTGTCCCTGTAATATGGTCTGTAAGTTGCTTTGTATAAATGTAAATGATTGGAGTCCACCTGTGGTAAATTCAGTTAATTGGACATGATTGGAAAGGCACACACCTGTCTATATAAGGTCCCACAGTTAACAGTTTACGTCAGAGCACAAACCAAGCCATGAAGTCCAAGGAATGGTCTGTAGACCTCTGAGACAGGATTGTATCGATGCACAGATCTGGGGAAGGTTACAGTGAGCACAGTGGCCTCCATCAAACATAAATGGAAGAAGTTTGGAAACACCAGGACTCTTCCTAGAGCTGGCCACCTGGCCAAATTGAGCAATCAGGGGAAAAGGGCCTTAGTCAGGGAGGTGACCAAGAACATGATGGTCACTCTGACAGAGCTCCAGCGTTTCTCTGTGGAGAGAGGAGAACCTTCCAGAAGAACAACCATCTCTGTAGCACTCCACCAATCAGGCCTGTATGGTAGAGTGGCCAGACAGAAGCCACTCTTCAGTAAAAGGTAGTGATGGTGAAATGAAGCTTTGTGAAGCACTGAGGCTTTCCCCTCAAGTGTATCGTATATTGGTTCATTACTCGAAGCTTTTCAACACGGTGCACACTAATGACATCTTGTGGTCAAAAGGTGGAAAAGCTACCTTTCCCAATTTTTTTTGTATTGTTTTATGTAATAAATCACTTTGTGCTATGAAAACCACAAAGCAATAAAAATAATCAGTGTTAGTGTTGATTTTTACACAATGTATGAACAGAATGAGTCTATGAATTAATTTATGAAATGATACTTAGGACAAATTAACTCTAAACAAATGCTGCCTTAAAACGTTAGCCGTTGTCCTAAACCTATGAGTTCACAGGCAAGGCTCATATAGGCATATATAATCAAAATAAAAGAAAACTATTGTGGAATAGTGAAGTGCTGGGTAGTGAAAGTGCTTGTGAACTGGGGAGTGGGGTAATGGAAGAAATTAAAGATTTTTAGTAAGGAACAGGACTTGTTCAACGGTGTGGGGACTAAGTCTATTTCTTTTTTTATTCACTACTTCCCCTGCCTTTGAGAATATTCTCTCACATGGGACTGAGGAGGCAGGAGTGCATAAAAATTCCAGGGCAAGGCAATGAAGATGAGGATAGACTCCCTTTTGAGTAGCCCAGAAATGCAGGGGATCTTCTGTACGTGGAATATTTGGGTCACTGAGGTAGCGTTGAACTTCAACTGTGGCATCTGCTGTCGCATTTTTCATTTGTCTGGTTTCCACGACATGACTGTCCAGTAGATCCCACAGACCTTTACCTGAAAAAGAATAGAATAATACAAATACAAGTTTAATGGAATTCAATGTATGCCCATCTGATTTTGTAAAACCAATAATCTTTCTCTTGCTGTTGTGCTAGACTTGAAATGTGCCACAATCTTTCGTGCATTTAGTCTAATATCCTCCAATCCTGGTGTTTGTTCTATTGCCTTCTTTACAACCAGGTTTAAGGCATGTGCTATGCAGTTTGTGTGGCGCAGCTTCAGGATGCTGGCACATGCTACCATGTTGGCAGCAGCATCAGTTACCAAACACCTAACTTTGTTTTGAATGCCCCACTCCTCCATCAAAGCTGACTTGACTTCAGCTATATTTTCAGAAGTGTGACATTTGGAAAATTTTCCCACCCCCAGTAAAACGGTGGACATCTGATCATTTTCATTTATAAAATGACATGTCACTGCCAGATATGCATCCATATGCAGTGATGTCCACATATCGGATGTGAGGCTTACAGCTCTGGCCTTGTTCACCTCTTCTTTTGCCTTCTCTTTGGCCTCCTTGTATTTTTCCTCAACCATTTTCTTTAATGACTGGCGGGATGGAATAATGTAGTTTGGATCCAACATTCCTACAAACTCCTTAAAGCCAGCATCTTCAACAATTGAAAATGGCTGGTAATCTTTAACAATCATGTTAACCAAGGCCCCATCAATCATTTGTTTTCTGATCCCTGCAAAACAGTAAAGTATTTAAAATATAACTGAATAAGTATTACATAATAACTATGCAGTATTTAAGATAAATACAGAAATTGACAAACAAATAAATGAATGACTGATCAAAAGTCTTATACCTTGGTTGCTAGTTGTTGGTCCACTCCCAGAAGATGTGTTTTTTTCATGTTTAGCTCTAAAATGTCTCAACATTGACGATGTGTTGTTATTATAAGACAGCTGTTGAGAACATATTAGGCACTCAACCTATACAGAAGGAGGTCACATTAACTTGAGTACTTTATTTTCATATAATGTAGGCCTATTATTTAACATAATATATTGTTTATTATACACTGAATATGCATAAAATTACATGTAAAATATCAATTTACATTATAATTAATTATTATAATTATTTTATATAAATTCGTAAATCATAATTCATTTTAAAATCGTATTCTTATTACAAAATAATAATAATAATAATAATAATCTTACCTTATTTGTTGATACGACCTGAAAATGCTGCCAGACTTCCGAACGGCCTCTTTTCTTGGCTGGTTCCATGCTGAAAAGAGCTCACTCTCAGTTTCAATCTCAGTCGGTATGGTCTCAATTCACTACCGAAGCGCATGACACTCGAAACCTGCGCAAGGGGTTCGCGCTATTTTTAAATCAGAATATGAAGCAGTCACGTGGTTGTGTGTCGAAACGAAGCTTCGGACGTCACTGATCACATGGTTATGGCAAGACGAATCAAGCTCCGGTACAGTGATTCATGTGAGATGTTTCGTTTTTTTGATACAAGCTTCGAAGCCTCTGTGCCGAACGTCACATCACTAGTAAAAGGCACATGACAGCCTACCTGAACTTTGCCAAAAGGCACCTGAAGGACTCTTAAGACTATGAGGAACAAAATTCTCTGGTTTGATGAAACCGAGATTAAACTCTTGTCCTGAATGGCAAGCGTCATGTCTGGAGGATACCAGGCACCACTCATCACCTGGCCAATACCATCCCTACAGTGAAGCATGGTGGTGGCAGCATCATGCTGTGGGGATGTTTTTCAGTGGCAGGAACTGGGAGACTAGTCAGGATCGAGGGAAAGATGAATGCAGCAATGTACAGAGACATTCTTGATGAAACCTGCTCCAGAGCACTCTGGACCACAGACTGGGGTGAAGGTTCATCTTCCAACAAGACAACAACCCTAAGCACACAGCCAAGATAACAAAGGAGTGGCTACGGGACAACTCTGTGAATGTCCTTGAGTGGCCCAGCCAGAGCCCAGACTTGTACCCGACTGAACATCTCTGGAGAGATCTGAAAATGGCTGACGCTCCACATCCAACCTGATAGAGCTTGAGAGGTCCTGCAAAGAAGAATGGGAGAAACTGCCCAAAAATATGTGTTCCAAGTTTGCAGCATCAAAAAGATTTGAGGCTGTAATTGGTGCCAAAGGTGCTTCAACAAAGTATTGAGCAAAGGCTGTGAATACTTATGTACATGTAATTTTGTTAGTTTTTTATTTTTAATAAATTTGCAAAAATTTCAAACAAACTTCTTTCACGTTGTCATTATGGGGTATTGTTTGTAGAATTTTGAGGAAAATAATTAATTTAATCCATTTTGTAATAAGGCTGTAACATAGCAAAATGTGGAAAAAGTGAAGCACTGTGAATACTTTCCGGATGCACTGTATATTTTATTTGTAATTTTTATATATGTCAAGAAAATGTATATCTGTTAAAGTTAGTTTTTTTTTTGTCAACTTTTAGGAGTACAGTAACATACAAATGGCTTCAAATGTGATAGAAGGGTGTTTCTTCAACTTCAGGCACTTTTTGCACTGAATTTGTCTCGTGATTTTATATATATATTTTTTTTTTTTTCCAATTTGTCCAAAAGTGGATGTACATGTACCACAGGAGATTTCTGTCAGTGTCATTATAGTGTCATTTCCACCACATCTCAAATTTGGTATTGTAATATAATTCCTTGGTGGAAATGATGGTGATATATCCTAAGGATTTTTTTTTTTGTTTGTTTTTTATTATACAATATCTGACTCCTTTGTCTTGCTAAGTAATACAATTTTCACGTTTTTTTGCATAAATTGCTAAAATTAAATCTCAAGAGTGATAGGCCTATTTACTTTGAATTGTCTTTGTTTTCTTCAAAGATGTGTTGTGTTCTACAAACAACACTTGTCTCATATTTCATCTCAAACATGCTCTTGACTGACACTTCTGTTGACTTGGTTATCAAGTACACTAACTTAAAAAACAACTTTATTAAGCACAATATTGTTTGGTTTGTGTAAATGATGCCACAACTGTGGGACAGTCGTAAATTTCAAATGGCCTGAAGTTGATAAAAACACCCAGAAACTGACTAAAAGCCATAGAACTCCCAAGTTATATTTTAAGTTATAATTTCATGGGGTCTTAAAATCCTCTGCGTTCCTAAAGTTTGTCTCTCAGATGTGGAGATATGCAGATAATGGTTTACCATCAGCAGGTCACATGGAGAAATACGGAATGTTCAAACTACAGAGCTTGTGGCCTTTTATTGCCAGTATTCTCTGTGTGTGTGTGTGTGTGTGTGTGTGTGTGTGTGTGTGTGTGTGTGTGTGTGTGTGTGTGTGTGTGTGTGTGTGTGTGTGTGGGTAAATGGCACACATACCTTAACATATTGGTAATGATTGTGAGAATTTGTGTTTCTCTAAACAATACATGAGACTGTGAAAAGGCTGTGTCTGTTTTGCTGTCACCATCACAGATTCATATTTACCCTGTGGTGAACGTTCATTATATCCAGGCCCGCATTAATGCACGGGCTTGCTGGGGCTGAAGCCCCAGGGCCTATGAAGACAAGGGGCCTATCATAAGCCAATAAAAATAATCTGTCAATCACTTGATATTCATGTTTTTGGCTGCTGATTGATCCAATTTACAAGTGACCCACGTGGGAAGCATGATATGACATCAGAATGTAGAGAAACAGTTGTAGCGTGCGTTGTCGTCTACTCTAGTAGTCTTTTCAAATGTATGCTTATAGTCACTCACAGAAGATAGCGGATAGCTAAATCAAAATGTCGGGAAAGAAAAAGTTTTGAGAGTGGTGCTCACAAGCGAAAAATATTGCGACAGAAAGAAAACAGTGAGAAGGAATTGTTAAAAAAGATTCCAAAGCTGACAGGATTTTTTAAACCTGCAAATGAAGGCGAGTCGAGCTCATTAAGCGGAGCACCGATGAACAGTGCGGAGGACAAGCAAACAGGCGGGAGACCGTTAACTCGCGCTGCAGAGGACGAGGACTGGCTGCATGGAGCAGAGCCAACTGGGGACGGACAGACCGGAGGACCTTTACCTCGCTTACCTGGAAAAGAGGAGGACCAGGTGCGGGAAGAGCAGTGCTCGAATTGAGGGGGGATCCGGGACCCCCATAAGAAGTAAAAAATAGACTTGGGGGGGGGGGGTCCCTCAGATATTTTAGCTGATTAAATGCATGAAATGGATACGGTAAATTTCGTGAATTAATTATTTACAATAATTTATATTAAGTTTGTTTATAGGCTAGTTGCCATGTCGCTTCAAAATGTAAACGCCCCGCCCCACATCTAAAGAGCGCCGTATTTATGCAGAATTCACTCTTGAAATAGCAATGATTGACATTGATAGCCATAGCATTGTTTGTTCCTGAATAAAGCAGCTTTTTCACTGAAATGGTTGAATAGTCTGACTGACTTACTCATAACAGTCCTTTCCCGCCTCCTACTGGATGTAACTAGCGTTATGTACAAATCGTATGTACTAAAATCGTTGAAAAATCCCCACCAACATACACACACACACACACACACACACTGTTTTGTCACAATTTATATGTTTACTATCTAATAAACTAGTTTCATGCATTTAATTAAGTCTTTTGGAACAAACATTATTATCACAGAGTCACATTAATCATCCAGTTGTATTTAGGGTAAATTCTACATCGGTAAATAAAGCTAGAATTATTCTGTTGGATGTTCAAAAGTTCATAAGTATCTTCTGCTCACCAAGCCTGCATTGATTTGATCAAAAATATACTAAAAACAGTAATACTATGAAATATTATTACAATTTAAAGTAATAATACAATAAAATATCATTTATTTCTGCGATTAAAGCTGAATTTTCACCATCATTACTTCAGTCTTCATCACATACTTCAGAAATCATTCTCATATGATTTGATGCTCAACAAACATTTATGATTATTATCAATGTTGAAAACAGTTTTTTTGACTCTGATGAATGGAAAGTTCAAAAGAACTAAATTTATCTGAAATAGAAACTTTTGTAGCATTATACACTACCATTCAAAAGCTTGCGGTTAGTAAGAATTTATATTAAAAAAAACATGATGGGAAAGAAATTAATACTTTTATTCAGTAAGGTTGCATTTAATTGATCAAAAGGGACAGTAAAGTCATATAATGTAACAAAAGATTATTTTTCACATAAATGCTGTTCTTTTGAACTTTCTATTCATCAAAGAATCCTGAAAAATAAAATGTCCACACAAATATGAACTGTTTCCAACATTGATAATAATCATAAATGTTTCTTGAGCATCAAATCACCATATTAGAATGATTTCTGAAGGATCATGTGACACTGAAGACGGGAGTAATGATGCTGAAAATTCAGCTTTGATCACTGGAATAAATTACATTTTACTATATATTCACATAGAAATCAGTCACAATATTTCAAATATAAGTATAGCCTGTGCTGTGGAGGTTTTACATTGCTGTTGTTGTGGATTTTTTTTATGGAATACTGTCTTCGTTAGGCTGTCTCCCCGAGAGAAACTTATTTCTGTTTTTGTTGTATATAGACAAATGTGGTCATTAGACTTTTTTTTTATTGTGGGCCTACAAAACCTCTCAGCCCCAGGGCCTGACGGCAGGTTAATGCGGGCCTGATTATATCCAATTATAGACCTTATCTTAAAATAAATTTTGTATTTACATAATTATTGTAAGAACATAGCTGTGTGTGTTTTGTTTGGGTTGTCTGTCTGTCTGTTGCTGTGTGTTTCAATCTCTTCACATTTGTGTGGGTTCTTGTCTAAAGAAAGTTCAGTAGACAGAGTTGATTCTAATAATCCAGCTCCAGTGCATTCAGTGTGAGAGAGGGTGCATTTTTGTTGTATATTAATAAAGTTAATATAATTAGTGCTTTAGGGGGTGTCTATCTGTGGTTGTCTAAGCTCAGTGAAGAGTCTGATAAATGATAAGCCTCATTTTCTGTCACAGCATCACTTTCTGTAAAGCTGCTTTGAAGATATTGTGAAAAGCACTTTACAAATAAATAAGACTTGATTTGACTTAACAGGATAAACAGATTGGGGACACATTGCGAGTTTAACCCTCCTGTAGGAGCCATTTTAATGCAATTATATATTTGTCCATTAGGGGAGCTCTGACATTTGTATATTAGGAGCACATGGGTAATTAGACGACAGGTGTATTGGTAGTGGGGAAGCACACAGTTTTTTGACCGTGTTAAGCCATGTACTACATGGGATACCATGCTGACCGTGCTCATAGGATTATTACGTGTTGAATTGAGTTTAATGGTGCTTAACCATGCTTCACTGATAAAGAGCGATGTTCAAGGACATTATGGAATATGGACAATGTTTGTGCCCTGTATCTACAAGGTATGGATTTATGCTTTGAACCACAAAGAATGAGACACCATAAAAAGCTAATGGAAGCAACGTTTATTAATTAGAGCACAACAAATAAAAGACTTTGGTTGCATCTTACATCTGTGTTCATGGAGTTTATACGTGTTCATTACTTGCTCACTCCTATTACCAATACTACAGCAGCGGCTTAATGGAAAGCTGTTAAATTAAGTCAAAAAAACTCTGTTTCACTAAGCAGGTGAGCATATTTAACAGACTTGCTTCCAATGGACTGTGAGCATAAGCTGCACGTGGGTGCCACTTCAGAGAGGAGGCTTCATTGAGCATGAGTTCTTCAGCACGTCAAGGATTCACTTCATGGATATCGGATTTCATCGTGGAAATGTGATTCACTGTTCCAGTTGGATTCGTAGTGGATTTGCTTCTCTGTTCTGGTTGGATTCGCACTGGATTTGCTGTTCCTGTTGGATTGCTTGTTGCTGGGACAAAGATTGATTCGGCAGTGGATAAAAAAGGTATTGTTGCAACAACAAATGTTTAATGGCCATTGACTCTGTGTGCACACAAAATTATGCGTAAATCCAATGCATTGGTTGCCAAAAGTTACACATTTATTCTTTGTACTGCATGGGTTTTGAGTACTGTGTGTAATATGGAAGAGCAGTGTTTGGCCGCGGAGAGATCCGCTGTGACAAAACAACAACTTTGTAATGAAAATGAAAATGCAAAGCCTGAAATGCAAAAAAGGACAATTAAACTCTCAGCAAAGGCTTTGGTGGAAAAACTTGATTCATTACAAAAATTGAGAAAGGCAAAGCTGAACAAAGCACACAAAATGATTGAGACTATTAAAAGGTTGATGCAAGGTAACAAAGAAAATGAGTCTGAAATACGAAATCTGTATGAAAATTTCAATGATTTGTGTTTAGGGACCAAGGAAACGCATGATTCATTGTTGACTGTGTTGCCTGATAATGAAATTTGAGAAACATGATATATGATTCAAGGCAAAACTGATTTCAATTAATGAGTTTACTGAACATCTGAATGTATGGCTGTCTACACCTTTAACATCTGAAGGGGTTGATGTAAATGTTAATGATGATATTGTTCCTGAGGACAGTGTTTCAAATGTATCAAAGGTTACCACTGCATTTAGTAACTGTAGTTCAAGCAGCCGAAGTTCTTCCACTTCATTAGCACGCATACAGGCAGAGGCAGAGAGAGCTGCACTTGTGGCACGTGCCACTGCATTAAAAACGAAACATGCAATTAAAACACATCAGGAGGAATTGAGAAAAAAAATGGAACAAGTGGAATTAGATGCTGAAATTGCAGCATCCACTGCAAGAATTGCTGTTTTGGGGACGATCGACAGTCATAGAAAATGTTCACGTACTGGCAGTTCACATTCTAAAGGAAAAAGATCAACAAAGGCTCAGATTTCAAGCGATGTGACAGGAAATGAAGTTTTTCATTCCACGAGACCAAAGGTGTTAAATCCACAAGTTACTGAATATGTGCCAATGAGTGAAATACCAATGGTTACAGCTAGATTTATCAGCAGCGTTCCAATACAACCAGCTGGTGCTTCCTGTAACATCACAAACCGATCAACATTAATGCAGCCTAAAAGAGTGTTGAACATTCAAGAAAGCAGTACTTACCAACAACAAGACTCACATTCTTTTGCTCAACTTTCCAGAGGCAATATGGCAATATCTCAAGCTGTGAACTGTCTTCCATCTCAAGGTGAACCCCTGTATGAGATTCTGAAAAGGCAGGAGGAATTAACAACATATCTGGTACATCAAGTTCAACCTCAAACGCTTCCCAAAAGAGAGATTCCAGTCTTTGATGGTAACCCACTTCAGTATGTGCCATTCATTAGAGCTTTTGAGCACAGTGTTGAAGAAAAGACACGCAATAAAAGGGACTGCTTGTATTTTCTGGAGCAATTCACGACAGGACAACCCAGAGTACTGGTTCAAAGTTGTCAACATCTTGATCCAGAAGTAGGTTATTTAGTAGCCAAGAAGCTTCTGAAGGAGCAATTTGGTGATGAATTCCAGATTGCAGCTGCATACATGGAAAAGGCTTTAAGTTGGCCATCATTAAAGACTGAGGATGCACAAGGTCTTCATGCATATTCTTTGTTTTTGAGTGCATGTTGTAACATCATTGATACTATCTCCTATATGCAAGAACTAAACATGCCAAGTAATATGAGAACTGTGGTAATGAAACTGCCTTTCAAATTGAGAGAACGTTGGAGAGAAAGAGCTTGTGAGATAATGGAGTTGAATCAAGGTAAAGCAAAATTCTCACACATTGTGGACTTCATCGAACGACAGGCAAAGATGGCATCAGATCCTGTGTTTGGATGCATTCAGGATAAGCAACCAAGTGCAGTTAGCAGGACATTCAGGGGAAACAGTTTTGCTACAAATGGTAATTCAGTTCCAAGGGGATATGTAACGTCGCAATTAAGAAACCATTCCTTATACAAGACCAGTGATAACACAACTTGCTTGTTCTGTCAAGACAATCATGTTTTAAAAAGGTGTTATACTTTTAAAAATAAGTCACAACAAAAAAAAGCTTGACTTTTTAAGAGATTCAGGAGTTTGTTTCAGCTGTTTGAAGTTTGGACATATTAGTAGGGAATGTGACGACCGCCTTGTGTGTGAAGTATGTAACCAAACACATCCTTCAGTGTTGCACATACATCGCAAGCCAGTTGTGGAGGACAAGGGGCAAAGGAGTAGCATAGTGACTGCACAAACCTGTGGACATACAGGGGCCGGTAATGAAAAATGCTTTCTGTCAATCATTCCAGTGCAAGTAAAATCAGCCAAAGGAGACAAGATAATTGAAACGTATGCGTTTTTGGAGCCTGGGAGTTCAGCTACATTTTGCTCCGAGCAGCTGATGGATGAACTGAACATCAGAGGTAAAAGGGTTAGCATTTTTCTGTGCACTATGGGACAAGAGCAGTCTGTATCTTGTAATGTGGTAACTGGTTTGGAGATAAGTGGAATCAACAAAAATAATTTCTTTTCTCTTCCGGAAGTATATACTCAGAAGAAAATGCCTGTCAACTCAGATAACATTATAACACAGGAGGAAATATCAAAATGGCCATATCTGGACAGAGTGAAACTTACACATATTGAGGCTAATGTTGATTTACTCATTGGAGCCAATGCGTCCCAAGTGATGGAGCCATGGGAGGTAATAAATGGCTATGGTAATGGACCCTATGCCATTAGAACCCTACTGGGGTGGGTTGTTAATGGACTTTCAGAGAGGAGCAGTGACTGCAGGAATGATACTGGCACACCTTTTGTTACTGTCAACAGGATTTCTATTGGAAGGCTTGAGGAATTGCTTCAACATCAGTATAATTGTGACTTCAATGAAAACATGGTGGATAAGAAAGAGATGTCCAGAGAGGATCTGAAGTTTATGGAGATAATGGACAAGTCAGTTAAGGTACAGGATGGGCATTACAATCTTAAGTTACCATTTCGAACTAATGATGTGGTATTGCCTAACAACTTGTGTGTCGCCAAGCAAAGGTGCAATGGTTTGAAAAAGAAATTTGAAAGGAACAAACTTTCATGAGAAATATACAGGTTTCCTCGCTGATGTTCTTGAGAAAGGTTATGCTGAGAAGGTGCCAGAAGAACAGTTAAATCGTGATGTTGGTAAGGTTTGGTACGTTCCTCATCATGGAGTGTTCCATCCAAAAAAGGAAACGTTGAGAGTTGTATTTGATTGTGGAGCAACATTTAAGGATACATCACTCAACAAACAACTGTTGCAAGGTCCCAACCTTACAAATTCACTTCTGGGAGTTCTGATACGATTCAGGCAGGAGCCCATAGCCTTGATGGCTGACATTCAAGCTATGTTTCATCAGGTTAAGGTGTCTAAAGAAGATGTTGACTTTCTTCGGTTTCTATGGTGGTCTGATGGAGACTTGAAACAGGAAGTTTCTACTTACCGAATGACAGTTCATCTGTTCGGAGCTGTATCCTCTCCAAGTTGTGCCTGTTATGCATTAAGACAAACTGCAACGGACAATCAACCACTCTTTTCAACAGAAGTGATCAAAACCGTCTTTGAAAGTTTCTATGTGGATGATTGTTTGAAGAGTGTCTCTTCGGAGGAGGCAGCTGTCATCATGGTACAGGATCTTACTGCTCTTTGTCAAAAGGCTGGGTTTTGTTTGATCAAGTGGATCAGTAACAGTCGCAAGGTATTGCAATCAGTCCCAGAGGAATCCAGAAGCAAAGAAATCAAGTGTTTGGATTTAGCTCGGGATAAGTTACCTGTGGAAAGAACTTTGGGTCTTCAGTGGTGTACAGAGGTTAAGTTTCAATTTAGAATGCAGTTGAAAACCCAACAATGTACAAGGAGAGGAATATTGTCTACTGTCTGTTCTGTATATGATCCTATGGGATTTCTCGCTCCTATTATGCTACCTGCCAAGTTACTCCTGCAGGAGATGTGTAGACAGAATCTGAGTTGGGATGAGAATATACCCCCAATATTTCAAACACAGTGGAATAGTTGGATTTCTGATTTGGATAAGTTGTCAGAGTTCCGAGTGGACCGATGTCTAAAACCAGCAGAATTTGGACAAATCATTCATGCCTGTTTACATCATTTTTCAGATGCCTGTGAAAGAGGATATGGCATGGGTTTATCTCAAGCTGATCAACAGTGAGGACAAAGTGCATGTGACATTTCTACTCAGTAAGGCCAGAGTAGTGCCCCTTAAACCGATAACCATTCCTTGTCTGGAACTAACAGCAGCTGTACTCGCCGCTAAAGTGGACCAAATGCTGAGAAAGGAGTTAAGACTTCAATTGGAGAATTCAACTTTTTGGACTGACAGCCAGACTGTGCTTAAGTACATCAAAAATGAGGACAAGCGCTTTCAGACTTTTGTTGCAAATAGGGTCTCTTACATAAGAGAAAGGACACAACCACAGCAATGGAGATATGTTTCCACTAAGGAAAACCGTGCAGGTGATGCTTCACGTGGAATGCAGATTAAAATATTTGGGCAAAGCAAAAGATGGATTGAAGGTCCAAGTTTCCGTTGGACATCAGAAGATTATCAACCACTTCCAACAGAAGAACACAACATTCAAGAGGATGATCCTGAGATCAAAGGAGAGCATAAGGTAAATGCTTTTATTCTGCAAGGTACATCAAATTCCACCAATTACTTTATCACCTACTTCTCAGAGTGGAAAAGACTGAAAGTGGTGGTTGCTTGGATTCTCAAATTGAGAAAAGTGCTAAATAGGCCATGTCTCAAAAGGAAGGAACTACTGGCATTGGAAAGAGATTGCAATGTTACTAAATCTGCCGTAGATGTGCAAATAAATTTGTTTAAAGCAACTCAAGGTGGACAATCTTTGTCACTGGAGGATCTCATTGAAGCTGAAATGGCTATTGTTCGCTTTAGTCGACAACAATTTCAAGATGAAATTGAACAACTGAAGAGTGGTTCTAATGGAGTCAAGATGAATAGCAGTCTATATAGACTGGACCCTGTATTGGACAATGAACTCATAAGGGTAGGAGGAAGACTCAGGAAGGCAGCTATGCCTATTGAATCCAAGCACCCCATCATATTGTCTAAGAATCAGCACATTTCACATCTTCTACTTCGTCACATTCATGAACAATTGGGCCATTGTGGTAGGAATCATATGTTATCCAAGTTAAGACAAACATACTGGCTTACCAATGCTAATGTTGCTGCAAGAAAAGTAATTTCCAAATGTGTTGAATGTAGGCGTTATAGAGGGAAGACAGGTGAGCAAAAGATGTCAGACCTTCCCCTTGAACGAATTACTCCTGATTTTCCACCCTTTACAAACACTGGAGTGGATTATTTTGGTCCTATCGAAGTTAGACGAGGACGTAGTAATGTGAAGCGATACAGAGTAATCTTCATTTGTATGGCATCCAGAGCAGTGCATTTGGAAGTAGCTTACTCCTTGGACACTGATGGGATGTATAAATGCTTTAAGGAGATTTGTTGCTCGAAGAGGTCAAGTAGCTCACATTAGGTCTGACAATGGAACAAATTTTATTGGTGCCAACAGAGAGTTGAAAGAGGCTTTTTCTGTGTGGAATAACAATCAAATTGAAAAGGAGTTACTTCAAGTAGGGGTTCAGTGGAGCTTTAATCCACCAGCTGGCTCCCATTATGGAGGTGCGTGGGAGCGCATCATTCGCATGGTGAGAAATATTCTTTGTTCTGTACTTCGCCAAAAGACGCTGGATGATGAATCATTCCATGCTATTCTGTGTGAAGTAGAGTCCATTTTAAATGATCGTCCGATTACCAAGCTTTCCAGTGATTCCAATGATCTTGAGGCCCTCACCCCTAATCATCATCTTCTTATGCAAGGCAAACCTGCTTTACCACCTGGACTTTTTGAAAAGACTGATCTGTATGTAAAAAGAAGATGGAGGCAAGTTCAGTATTTAGCTGATCTTTTCTGGAAATGATGGATACGGAGTATCTACCTCTGTTACAAAAACGTCAAAAGTGGACAAAGGAACGACAAAGTTTTGTTCCTGGTGACATTGTTCTTTACTGGATCCTACTGCACCTCGTGGATCATGGCCACTTGGTAGAGTACTGGAAACTTTTCCAGATGATAAAGGTCTAGTACGTACTGTAAAGATTAAAACCAAAGGTAGTGTTCTGGAACGACCTGTTAGAAAGCTTTGTCTTTTGTTGGAGTTAAATGATTGAGGTGACAATGGTTCTGTGATTTACAAGTTTAATAATGTCATGAATTTATGACAATGTCTGTATATGTTGCTTTAATTGTTATGGCTCCTTTATGTATGTTTTTTTTTTTTGTAATTATGTCTTCCTGCCATAAGCAATTAAGGGGCCGGTGTGTAGGAGCCATTTTAATGCAATTATATATTTGTCCATTGGGGGAGCTCTGACATTTGTATATTAGGAGCACATGGGTAATTAGACAACAGGTGTATTGGTAGTGGGGAAGCGCACACTTTTTTTTTTTTGACCGTGTTAAGCCATGTACTACATGGGATACCATGCTGACCGTGCTCATAGGATTATTACGTGTTGAATTGAGTTTAATGGTGCTTAACCATGCTTCACTGATAAAGAGCGATGTTCAAGGACATTATGGAATATGGACAATGTTTGTGCGCTGTATCTACAAGGTATGGATTTATGCTTTGAACCACAAAGAATGAGACACCGTAAGAAGCTAATGGAAGCAACGTTTATTAATTAGAGCACAACAAGTAAAAGACTTTGGTTGCATCTTACATCTGTGTTAATGGAGTTTATACGTGTTCATTACTTGCTCACTCCTATTACCAATACTACAGCAGCGGCTTAATGGAAAGCTGTTACACCTATTGTTTTCGGTTCCTTTTTTAGTTAGATAATCATTTTTAAATAGCACATACTTAGTTTTTAGTATGGGAACCAAATTTAGTGATTTTTGTCAATACTATCAAAATACAGATAGTAATTTATTTTTCTTCAGATTTTTAAATAAATAATAAAAATTTTAGTAGAACTGTGCATCGCGATTCATACTCAAACGATTCTGAATCAATTGTCAAAAGAATCAGAATCAATTCTGAGTTCAGTTTAAATCACTGCTGAGCAGTGGTGCATGCCAAAGACAGATGTGGAAACTAAGACGCGAGTTAAGTGCATACACTAAAGTCAAGTGCAAATACACGACTGTTTGCAGAGTATCTTTATCAAACACAGGACCTTATCAAACACAGGACCATTTGTGCCCGAATGAAACTACGATCTCGAAATTCCTTCACAAACCCAAACACATAGCAAAGGTAGAGTTTATTTGTGATAAGAAGCCAACAAAAAACATGAAAGATGAGCTTGCACCCATAATTGCACTGATTTGCACACAACAGGGGAAATCACAGAAGATAATAATGACGAGGCAGTGGTTCGAGAGATGTTGGTCATGTTTTAATTTTATAAATGTTTTACTTTATTTATACATATACATATATATATATGTATATATGTATATGTGCTGTTGGGGAACCCTTTCTCTCCTTCTGCCTTCAGATTTCTGTCTGGCCTTCATTCTATCTTTCCCTGTCGTCGTTATCCATCTTTCCCTGGTCTTCGTATGTGATCGCAGTAAGTCTCCGAGGAGCCCGCCTCTGCGTCCATGTCCTCCTCCCACTGATCATTTGCCCTTTTTGGAGAGTAGATTTATCCATTGACTAATTGAGCTTGCCATGTTACTTCTTTCGCTGGCCCTGGACCATGACATGTGTCTCCTAAAGAGAAAAATAAAAATTATGCAGACATACAGAGACCGTTTGGCCTTAACTGACGAACCGACCCAGACCCAGTGCTTGCTTGCATCAGAGCGAGTAAGCTCAGGACAGGAAGAGGTGCTCATTCCGTACCTCTGAGCAAATATAGTGGGTTCAACCTCACACACAATGCACCTGCTATGACATTCTCATGGAAACAGTGGAATGGATGGATTCTAAACATTCTATCTGGCCCCTGCTGTCAATCTGCCATGAGACAGACTCTGGTGTTCGGGGAATGGTGCTGGCCCGTTGTTCATTGCTCAGGACCAAGTGAATGCTTTTTTTATTGATTTAACAAAGTTTAGAGAAAGATGTGCTCCTCTAAAGAATGAATGTTGAGCTGTTCGGTGAGGAAAAAATAAAATGTAGATTCTCTGGAAATACTTGGCTACACCAATGCTAGTTAACAAGAAACTCTGCAGATGATGAGGACTTGATTGAGAAAGAGGAGAGTGAAATGTTTGAGAAATACAATTAAAATGTGTATGAATTTCTTTAAAAAAAGGAAGCTCTGGTAGAATATCCAGCTAAAACACGCAGTATTTGCTGGTTTTACATGGTTTTTGACTACTCCAAGGTGGTCTAGATGGAGCATTGGCTGGACTAACAGCTGGTGGACCTGGTTTCGATCTGAAAGGTCATCTTGGACAAGTTGTTTGGAGGTGGTAAACCACTATGGACCAGCAACAAAACAACTACCATGATTCAAAAACCAGCCTGATCACCTTCATTTGGAAATGCTTTCTTTTTTCTATTAACATTTTTATTGATTCTTATGTTAAATATGGAATAAACACAACATATACACACAGAATCAACTTCACTCCCATTATATCTGCCCGACCCCTGTCCCTCAACAAATATCCCTATGGTCAAAGAATAAATTACACCATGCACACACATAAGCAAACAAAAAAATATATATATATTTGAGAACATAAAAAAATAAAAATAAATAATAAATCAACAAACAAAGAGAAAAGAATTTACAATTACACCACAATTCTGTTTCTCTCCACATGGTCCTCACTGAGAGCCCTCCAGGAAGGCCAAAAACCTGTCACATTTCTTACCATACGTGTCTGTAAAGCAGTTCAATGGAAAGGAGGAGGCGAGAACCGGCTTGACAACAAAAAGACACAAACACACACATAGGACAGACAGCTGCTGGTAAATGTTCTCTCTCTCCCGCACCACCATCCACAGTCAGCCTTTAACCCTCTTGGAGACTTGATTAGCCTAATAAGAGGTCGGGTGTGTAAAATCACGACCCGGCCCCGCCCTCCGCCCTGTCACATTCCTCCCTCGTTCTCTCAGGCCGGGGAGCCCCCAGCATGACGTACACCCCCCACCCCTCTTTCCCTGGAGGAGGGCGTGCCTTTATGCCCCGTCTGCTGGCAGGTCATCGCCGCCTTCCTGAATCTGATCGGGGGGGGGAACAATTAAATTATTTTTCATTAATTTTTAATTAGATAGAAGCGATCTATCTACAGGAGTCTGCAGTTGTATGTAAGTGTGTTTATTTCATTGTTTTTATCGTCGTTAGAGTGGTATTCATTGCTAGATCAGGTGCTGTCTGTTTACTGTCTTGAACGCGGGTCGCTTTAACGTGTGTGTGTGTGTGTGTGTGCGCGCGCGCGCGCGCTATTTTTGCTTTGACTTGTCCCATATTTTTCGCTGCTAGATTTGTTTGACTTGTCCCGTAGTATTCGCTGCTAGATTTGTTTTGACCTGTCCCATAGTATTCGCTGCTAGATTTAGTGTTGGTTATCCAGTGTGTGTACAAGTATCGTCGTTTTAGTGTCTGCAAACAGTGCTTCACTTGTTTTTAGAGTATTACTTATTGATAAAGTGTTGCATAATTTATTTGCGGTGTACGGAAGTCACGTTTTGTTCCCGTACTTGTCACCTCGCGCGCCCCTCAGTTTCGGTTTCGGCTGACTACGTGACTAGCTTTGTTGTGCTAAGTAGCATTAAGTTATGCTTTTCCCATTGAACGGCTCTTAAAGTGTTTATTTATTGGACTGAATGTTGATGCGGAAGCGGCAGCGGAAGTGGTAGCCCTCGTGTTAAGCCCTCCTCGTGTGAAGACCTACCTGGGTAAAGACCAGCGAGTCTACCTGTGCGAGTCCACCGAGCAAGGACATCGACAAGGTGCCACATAACAAAGCAGTTAAGTATTTTTTATTTATTCTCTTTTATTATTCTACTTATACATACATACATACATACATACATACTAACATGTCTAGCTCACTAATAACACATGCCTTCAAGCACATCCCTGTCATCGGTTGTAGACCGTTCACAAGATACAGACGCGAGACCAAACGCAACCCACACAACCTACGGCCACTTTGCACTTCAACTCCTGCTCCACTCTCGTTCTCAGTGGGACTCTGGAACTGCCAGTCTGCTGTGAACAAAGCTGCCTTCATTCCAGCTTTCGCCACACAGTCCACCCTCAGCATCCTGGCACTGACGGAGACATGGATACGTCCTGAGGATACAGCAACACCTGCTGCACTCTCCAACAACTTCTCCTTCTCTCACACCCCTCGACATACCGGTAGGGGTGGAGGAACAGGTTTGCTCATTCATAATAACTGGACTTTTCCTCCACAGGTTTTACTATGTAACAATACATCCTTTGAATTCCATGCCATTACTACAATGCAACCCACAAAAATACATGTTGTCATCTATCGCCCTCCAGGTCAGCTGACAAGCTTTCTTGAGGAGTTGGATGTCCTGCTGTCCTCTTTGCCAGAGGATGGTAGGCCACTTGTGGTTCTTGGCGATTTCAACATACACCAAGACAAGCCCCAGGCCACTGAACTGAATACTCTTCTGGCCTCATTTGACCTGGAAAGACTACACACCACAGCAACTCACAGATCAGGCAACCAGCTGGACCTCATTTTTACACGTAACTGTATTACCTCAAATATTCTTGTTACACCTTTACATGTCTCTGATCATTACTTTGTTCAATTCAACATGACTCTCCCATCCATAGTAAAACCAACTCCACCTTTGGTTTCCTTTCGCCGTAACCTCCGTTCCCTCTCACCTATCCACTGATGTCTCTGCCTCTCTTCCCACAATAAATGTATTTTCCACGCTCAATGTAAACACTGCCACAGACACACTTAGCTCTACTTTAACAACCTGTCTAGACAACATCTGTCCTCTCTCCTCTAGACCAGCACGTACTACACCACCCAATCCCTGGCTGTCTGACATCATTCGTGAACATCGGACTGATCTCAGGGCAGCTGAGAGGAGATGGCGGAAATCTAAAGATCCAGCCGATCTAGGTAAATATCAGCTTCTGCTTGCAACTTTTTCAGATAATGTTAAAGCTGCAAAAACTTCATATTACCAGAACAAGATCAACAGCACCACAGACACTCGTAGCTTGTTTAGAACATTTAACACACTTCTCTGCCCTCCCCCTCCACCACCTGACACATCACTGACAGCAGATATCTTCGCCACATTTTTTACTAAGGTTACAGCCATCAGCAATACATTCACAGTACCACACCCTGTCAAACACCCAACTCCTGTATGCAACTCTTCTCTCTCTATGTTGTCTCCTTTAACTGACACTGAGGTCTCTAAACTCCTCCTCTCCAACCACCCCACCACCTGTTCTCTTGACCCTATTCCATCACACCTTCTCCAGGCTATCTCTCCGTCCATCCTACCTGCACTTACACACATAATTAACACATTTACACATTCTTGAAGGCACTTTTCCCACTACAATTAAGCAGGCTAGAGTAAAAAACCTGCACTTAACCCCACACAGATAGAACACTACAGACCAGTCTCTCTCATCCCATTCATGGCAAAAACACTTGAAAGGGCAGTTTTCAATCAGATCTCTGCCTATCTCTCACAGAACAAGCTGCTGGATGACAATCAGCCAGGCTTCAAAAGTGGACACTCCACTGAGACTGCCCTGCTGTCTGTCACGGAGTCACTGAGACAGGCGAAAGCTGAATCCAGATCATCAGTTCTGATTCTGCTGGACCTTTCTGCAGCCTTTGACACAGTCAACCATCAGATCCTTTTCTCCACCCTCTCTAAACTGGGCATCACCGGAACTGTGCTTGACTGGTTCAACTCCTATCTCTCAGGTAGGTCTTTCAAGGTAGCCTGGAGAGGTGAGGTATCCAAGCCACATTAGTTACTTACTGGGGTACCTCAGGGATCAGTGCTTGGGCCACTTCTCTTCTCCATATACACAACGTCATTAGGACCCATCATCCAGTCACATGGTTTCTCTTACCACTGCTACGCTGATGACATGCAACTTTACTTGTCTTTCCAGCCCAACGACACCACAGTGACTGCTCGAATCGCTGCCTGTCTGGCAGACATCTCAGCCTGGATGAAGGAACACCACCTGCAACTCAACCCAGCCAAGACTGAACTCCTTGTCTTTCCAGCCAACCCTGATGTTGAACACATCACTGTGCAGCTGGGTCCAACTACAGTGTCGCCTTCCAAAACGGTCAGAAATCTAGGGGTAACCATTGATGACAAGCTAAATTTCACAGACCACATCTCAAAGACTGCAAGATCATGTAGATTTACACTCTACAATATCAGGAAGATAAGACCTTTCCTCTCTGAACATGCCATACAACTGCTTGTTCATTCACTTGTCATAACTAGACTGGACTACTGTAATGCTCTATTTGCAGGCCTTCCTGCATGTGCTATTAGACCTCTGCAAATGATCCAGAATGCAGCAGCACGTCTGGTCTTTAATTAACCAAAGAGAGCACATGTTACACCACTCTTTGTCTCTCTCCACTGGCTGCCGGTTCATGCACGTATTAAATTCAAGGCCCTGATGCTGGCATACAGAACAATCACTGGGTCTGCTCCAGAATACCTAAAAACATTTATGCAGAGCTACGTTCCCACCAGAAGCCTGCGGTCAGCTAAGGAACGTTGCCTTGTTGTACCAAAACAAAGAGGCACCAAAACACTTTTCCGGACTTTCAGTTTTATCATACCACGTTGGTGGAATGACCTCCCCAACTCAATCCGTGAAGCTGACTCACACTCTCTTCAAAAAACGGCTAAAAACACATCTTTTTCACGAGCATTTAACCAGTCACTAAAAAAAAATAAAAAAATTAACAATTCTTGTTGCACTTAAATCGGTTTTGTATACTATTCTGATGATAGTGAAACTTTGTAGTATGGCACTTTTCGTGCCACTGTCTCCTTAAGATGATTCACTTATGTCTTTCCTCTTTTGTAAGTCACTTTGGATAAAAGCGTCTGCCAAATGAGTAAATGTAAAAATAGGGGGGTACTCCCTGTAACAGTGCAGTACCCCCCAACAAAAAAAGTCAAATTTAAAAGAGAGGGAAAAGGCCAATGCGGAGCGCCAGTGGGAGAGAGGGAGAGAGAGAGAGAGAGAGAGAGAGAGAGAGAGAGAGAGAGAGAGAGAAAATACTTGACTCTCCAGTTCTCTGATACGCCATAGCTTGACCTCGGCCACTCCTCCATCCTCTAATGGACAACAGCCGTGCCTCCCCGGGCAGGTCAGAGGCAGTCCTCCAGCCCCTGGTGGACAGAATGCCCTGCCACGTTCTCGGGGAACAGAAGGGGTCTCCCCCACTTCTGGCAGCGGTTCTCCCGCTCCAGGCGGTCGGCAGTGAGCCCCTCCCCGCTGCGTTTCAGCTGCTGGTAGGGGTCTCCTCAACCCCTGGCAGCAGCCCTGACCGCTCCAGACAGTTGGTTAGGAGCCCCTTCTCACCTCGTTCCTCTGCTTCCAGGTGGCCAGGCTCCTCTGGCACCGGCAGATGGCTGCGGCTGCTCCATTGGGGTGGATGAAAGCGGCGAGAACTCCACTACAGCGTATCCCTTCTCCTTCCCGCGTCTTTGGCACCAGTGTGAAGGAGTTCAATGGAAAGGAGGTGAAAACTGGCTTGACAATATAAATGATATTTAATATAAAGCTTAACAAAAAGACACAAACACATACATAGGATGGACAGCTGCCCATAAACGTTCTCTTTTACGTCGGCCTTTATCCCTCTTGCGGGCGGCTGTGGCTCAGTTGGTAGAGTGGGTCGGCCACTAATCGCAGAGTTGGTGGTTCGAATTTAAGACCCCGTCACCAAGACTCTGAATCAATGAGGAGTAATACACTGATGCTTCATGACACTTTCCCAAGGCTGTGAGCACAATACAGAGGGTGTCCGCAGCTTTAGTGGGCTGTGTACTACCAACAAATATAGTACAAAGTAAATGACGCAGCTGTAAATACCTGAAAAATTGAGACCTAGAAATCTCAAATTGTTGGGTTATATTTTCATATGATCTCAAAGTCCATGCTGAATGTAAATGTTAAATAATAGTACGCATTTTTCCTTCTCTAGTCAATTTAATAGAAAGACTTTGCAATGTGAGATTGGGGCAAGGACCACTTGTTCAATGTTGTATATATGGGGGGGCTTTCTCAGGTGGAAGAGAACAATGGGCCAGGTGTCTGTGATTAAAAGCATAGTAATACATTTTTTGGGGGGAGCCTTCTTTGTCAATTGGTCTCTTGTTTACCATTCCAAATAGGAGACTTGGATATTCAATCACATTGTTTAAAATAAGAAAGAGGAACTTCTAGAGGGAGAGACTGTAGTAGATAATTTGATTTGGGGATACAACATTGACCTTCCCTGCCATAGATAGATGTTGTGAAGCCCACCCATCCACATAACATGAGAACATTTTCTTTAATGGATCAAAATTAACTAATTTTCTAGAAATAATTCCTAATGCCTTGCTTGGACCATTGAAAGGCGCCAGGTTAATTTACCCAATAAAAGTGTTCCCAAACCAGTGAATTTCCTAAATCTTAAAAAGATAGTCACATTCCACCCTATCAAATGCCTTCTTGACGTGTGATCATTTGCTGCTGAGGAAATGCCTTCTTTTTTTTAAGAAATGTGAAGCCCTGCTAGAAAAAACAGCTGACAGAATTTTTATCTAGTCTATGATTGCTATTTATGGCCATTAGTTGACCCAAGGTGGTCTAGATGGATAATCAGATGGATAATTTCCAGCCGGTGGACTTGTTTTAGTCTGGTTGGTCATCTTTGTCAAGCTGGTTGGAGCTGTAGAGCTCTAGCTACATTGTTTAAAAAACCAGCTGGACCACCTTCGATTGGAAATAAATCCTTTTTTCAAGAAATAGGAGCCCTACTAGAAAATTCAGATAGTATGGTTTCTAGCTGGTCTAAGATGGCCATAAGGTAGTCTAGATGGATCACCATTTGGACTACCAGCCAGTGGACCTTGTTCTGCACCATTGGGCCAATGGTTTCTACGATATATTTAGGCTTACGATGCTATTGGGAAACACAACCCTGGATGGTCATATTGGTCAAGATGGATTGAGCTAATAGACCACTATGGGTCAGCAAACAAACAAATAAACAAACAAACAAAAACTACCATGTTTAAAAAAAACAACTTAGCCATCTTTAATTTGAATTAACTTTTTTTTTTTTTTAGGAAATGGGAAGCCCTACCAGAAAATCCAGATAAATGTATCTTGAGGTGAGTAGTAAATATTATATACGTTGTGACAAATTATTTATGGCCTATGATTTGACTTAATTGGTGTACATTTGACCTTTCCACCCCTCCCTCCGGCCATTGTACATGCTGTGATATGACGTGTTTGATTTAGCTGTTCTGATATCCCGGCGCTGTAGCTGAGACCATCTGTGTATTTAAAAGAGTAGAAAAATTATTAATCTTTAATGATGTGCAATGTTTAATGGAAAACTGAGATGACAAAATAATGTATGGTATAATACTAAAAATAGTGATTAATGTATTGATGTAATCATTGAGATGTTTTTTCAAAAACATGATAAAAGTAATGTGCGTGGGTCATTTTATTTTTATTATAATTGTAAGACATAAAACGTAGTATTACGTTTAAAATGATGTGCCTTTAATGGGGCGAAATGCTTGGTGGCAAACCTGGAGTGTTAAAATAATGCTTGGTGTAAGACTTTTCTTTTTACTTTTAACAAAGTGGTGAAAATGTGTTTTAAAACAGTGGATATTGACAGATGTTAACAAAGACAAAGTATATCATATTCCCATATGGTCTAGCAGTTAGGATTCCTGGTTTTCACCCAGGCTGTCTGGGTTCGACTCCCGGAATGGGAAGCTGTTTCATGGCTGCCCCTGCGCTCTGACCCCAGCTTAGTTGGGATATGCGAAAACAACTGTATTTCATTGACTCTGTAAGTGTACTCTGCACATGACAATAAAGTTGAATATTAATTGTCAAGTACAACAAAGTCACTTTAAAATGATTAACAAAATGACATTAGTTTAACAAAGAGTATATTTTTACTAAACATAATATTTAATTTAGCTGTAGCTCTAACAAATGTCTTAAATTTTAAACGAAATAGTATGCATTATAAAGATTCTTACATTTCTCGTTCGGTCATTTCACAAAAAATCCCAAAACGATATTGGAGTAAGAAGGATGACAGGACCCTCCATTGGGTGGAAAGTTGACAACATCTCCTCGGTGGGTGGAGTTTAACCCTGCGGTTAAGATTATTTCACATCTTTTCTCTTTGGAAATATGTGTGGTTTTTTTTAAAGTATTATTTAAACATTTAGCTGTAGCGCTAACAAAATGTCTTTAACAAAACGGTGAAAATGTGTTTTAAACTAAATGTATCAGTCATCTAAAAATTATAAAAAAACTAACATAAGTTAAACTGTTATTTCGACAAACAACATTTTAATTGAAAAGGTGTTTAAATGATGTCTTTAATGATGTGCAATGTTTAATGGAAAACTGAGACGGTAAAATAATGATTGGTATAAGACTTGATTTTCTCTCAACTCTAAAAATAGCGATTGATTAAATATTTCATTGATTTAATCATTGAGATGTTTTTCAAAAACAATGATAAAGTAATGGGTGTGGGTAATTTTATTTATTATTATTATTATTGTAAGGCATTAAAATTGGTTATGTTTAAAAAATGTGTTTAAATGACGTGTCTTTTAATGGTTGCAATGCTTGGTGACAAACTGGGGGTGTTAAGATTTTAAAATTTTTAACAAAGTGGTGAAAAAATGTGTTTCTAAAACACTGGATATTGAATGACATTAGTTAATAAATAGGTTTATTTTACTCAAACACATTAAGGCATTTAATTGTGGCTCTAAAAATATCTATTTAACAAAGCGGTGAAATGTGTTTCTAAACAGGATATTGACTGAGCAATCTCATTCAGATAATCGCTTTAAAATAATGAATAAATGTGTAGCGGGTGACATCAAGGGAATAAAGTTGTGAATCAAGGGGGTGTGGTTAGCCTAGTATAAAGAGCAGTGGTAGGAACAAGAACAGTAGGTGCGTTTGTTTCTGGCCGGCGGAAATTAATCGACACATGTTCGTATGCGAGAGGTTCGCATGTGGATGTGTTTGGATCTTTGAGACAGGTATGAGCTGATTTAAATTAGTAAATTGTTTTAATATGGGGTGATTTGTTTTAATATGAATAATAAGTGTTTTAATGTTTGTATTTTCAGCTCTACGGAGCCCATTTGTTGCTCTTGTTGTATTTGATTTTGTTTGGTTTGTTTGTTAGGTATTTTTTTTGGGTAACAGTTATATTGTCTAGTCCGCCTGGGCACTTGAGCTGGTAATCGAGCCAAAAAAGAAATGGGAAAGGCCTTTGGGGCGGACTAGTTTGTTTTTCTTTTTCTTTTGTTTGTTGTATATTGTTTGTTCCCCCACTATTTATTACTGCAGCACGAGGACGCTACGGGCTCAGTGGTTCAACAGAGGAGCTACTTCTGCATGTATTTACTTTGGATTAATTGAGTGATTCACAAGGTTTTGTGTAATGAATTTAACTTATGGGTTGTTTTCTGACTGTGGTTGGTTTTTTGTTTTCTTTATTTATTTTGCTTTGTGGTTTAAAAGGCTCCTTCTGTTCGGGTAATTTGTGATGAAAGCATCCTCGTGTGTGATTATCTACTTCTGTGTAAGTCAAAAATAAATCTTGATGATTTTCTTCTATTTAATGAAGCTGAGTCGTGCTTTGTCTATGTAATGGTTGGTCATGTAACAAATGGTTGACAAAGTGTTATTTTACCAGAGACTAAAACATATTTTAAACCAGATGTTTAGATTGTCAAACACAACAAAGGCACTTTAACATGAATAAATGCTAAACAAAATTCATCTTTGGTAGGGTTATTTTTACTAAACACAATTTTTCATTTAGCTGTAGCTCTAACAAAATGTCTTAAATTTTAAACAAAATAACATGCATTATAAAATGTATCTTTAGCAAAAAGAATCTTACATATTTCCGTTCATGAGATCATCCAAAACGATAAGTTGTTTTATCGGTCTGGTTTGGGGCCACTGTTAAGTTGTTTTATTGATCAGACTGTTAGGCGCTGAGCGACAGGGGTTTGTGGCAGTATATTGACAGACCTTTTAAATGATTCAGGCATAGATTAAACTATCAAATATACGAATGTCACTTTATTCAGTAAAGAGTTTTTAGCAAAATATACATCCAAGAATTAGTTTACTCAGATCTAAAATGTTTTTATTTTAAGCCATATTAAAAACAAATTAGTATTACATGTGTTTTTAAGATTTGGGTACACATCTCCAGTACAAAGCCAAACATTTAAAACCGAATGAGGATTGTATTTTTTGTGCAAATGTAACCCGCAGCTACACGTTTTATGGCGTAATAACTTGGGTACATGTGATCTATTCTAGGACCATATTACAGAAGGTGGGTTCGACTCACTGGAGTATAGGGAATTTTTAACAGTAATTAGTTTCGGTAATATAATATAAAACTTAAATTAACTTGTCTGCATTCTTTTGTTATTAATACTAAACAGATAATACAAATAAAATGATTATAATTACTATTGATCTAGTCAGTGACCTGGGTTACACTCTCCCCTCCTGAATGTATGCAGGTCCCTCTGCATCGGAGGTTGGACAGTCACAATGCCATGTGAACTGCTAGGGGGTTCCAGGTCTTCCAGCGAATTAGTGAACGCTATACTCAAACTTGAAAACAAAGACTGAATCACCATACTGAGAGGATTTCCCAACTGGGGATAGTGAAGTCTTTTTGGAGGTTCATTGGATCTTTGGGTACGTTGTAACATTTAGTCTAGTATTCACACCTAGAATAATTGCCACAAGATTTGTATTAGGGAGGGAACCACCAGCTATGCTCTGTTAGTATAAAAACTCAGTAAGACAAGAAATCGATGCAAAAGTGAGTATTGTTCACAACAAAAAGAGGTAACAAATACATATAACCATCAATACATGATAGGAAATCACACATATATAAACCCAAGTCAAATAATTTCTTAATAAAAGGAAAAAGTCACTCATTAACAATACTACAAAAGCAGTGCAAAAGTTCTTATCTGGATAGGCAGACACGCCAAAGTCCTTTCTGCTGTATTTATGTGCATGAAAGTCTGGAAACGAAATGGCTGGAATCAGTCCGATATAATCCGTCCTAAACCATGCAACTAGACTTTTCTCCTTGTACACCGGCCCAGAGGATAACGAGGAGGATAGAAGTAAGGTGTCCTGGGGTTAGACAGTCCTTTTTATGAACAATCCTCCTGGTTATTATCAGCAAGGACTAAAGAATCATTGACTGAGCAGAAAATCCCATAGATTCCCAGTCTAGACTCTAAGAGTGGCCCGCAGACACCATGCTGTTAGTTCCCAAACAAAATCTCACTGCTTCTCTCATTGCCTTACTGATATCCTAGATCAATAAGCACACTCCCTCCCCCTAGTGTCAGGTAGTAGCCTTACATACCAATGCTAATGTGACAGGTCAAGACTGTTACAACGTCTTAGTCCTTCCACCGGTACAGTTTCTTCATTCTGACCCATTTTAGGATTTCCAGAAATAGCACTTTCTTTTTGTGAAAAAGCGTTATTCCTTACATCTTCTCCATTTGAGTTTTCTGCTGGTTTGTTATGATCACCAAGAGATTCCTCTGGATCATGCTCTCCTTCGATCCCTCTTTCAGATTCATCTTCCAAGTCTTCATCAACCACTTCATCCTCCGATAAATCCACTACATTTCCTTCCACAGGTTCAGGTAAGTTTGTATTACTAACAAGTTCTTCCCGAATAGGATATTCTGTATCCTTCTCTGACACAGGTTCCACATTGGGTAAGTTCACAGTTCTTCCACTTCCAGAAGTAAGAGGGTTTGTATTTGACAATATTCTAGTTTCAATTTCTAGTATCCTTTCAGGAACATTGTACTCAATTGGATCTTTGTCAGATTCCGAATACCCACTTTGAATTTCAAATTCCTCAGGTTCTTTGGCAGAACTCGTTCTGGTTCTGGGTTTCTGAGGTACTTTGGTAAGTGTTTCTTCAGAGTTGTCCATCTGCAGGAATCCACGTGGCAGCAACAAATCCCGATGTAATGTTCAAAGGGGTCCCTCCTTTCTTTCAGGTTTGATTGTATAGACGGGTACGTTACCAGCCTTCTTAGTTACAACGTACGCATCAGATTCACCTTTATCTGCTAGCTTGTGCTTTCCCCCTTATACGGACATTTCTCACAAGCACACGGTCACCCACATCCAAGTCAGAGGCAACAACACGTTTATCATACCTCCTCTTGTTACGTGCGGCTACTTTAGAAGCATTTCCTGTTGCTACCTTGTAGCTCTTCTCCAGATGGTTTTTGAGGTTCTGCACATACTTTGAGTGGGATTCAGGCTGACTGTTAACTGGTAGCCCAAAAGCCAAATCAACTGGTAGTCTGGGTTGTCTTCCGAACATCAGTTCATAGGGCGAGAATCCAGTCACATCATTCCTCGTGCAGTTGTATGCATGTACTAGAGGTTTGACGAAATCCTTCCAGTTTGACTTCTCCTTAGTGCTCAGAGTTCCTAACATTTGCAGAAGGGTCCGGTTGAACCGTTCCACCGGATTACCTCTTGGATGGTACGGAGTAGTTCTTGTCTTAGATATTCCTGCTACTTTACACAGCTCTTTTATAGTGTGAGACTCAAAGTCTGGACCTTGGTCGCTATGTAGTTTCTCTGGAAACCCAGAGAAACTACAATATCCTATTCGGGAAGAACTTGTTAGTAATACAAACTTACCTGAACCTGTGGAAGGAAATGTAGTGGATTTATCGGAGGATGAAGTGGTTGATGAAGACTTGGAAGATGAATCTGAAAGAGGGATTGAAGGAGAGCATGATCCAGAGGAATCTCTTGGTGATCATAGCAAACCAGCAGAAAACTCAAATGGATAAGATGTAAGGAATAACGCTTTTTCACAAAAAGTGCTATTTCTGGAAATCCTGGAAATCAAGTTTGAGTACAGTGTTCACTAATTCGCTGGAAGACCTGAAACCCCCTAGCAGTTCACATGGCATTGTGACTGTCCAACCTCCGATGCAGAGGGACATGCATACATTCAGGAGGGGAGAGTGTAACCCAAGTCACTGACTAGATCAATAGTAATTATAATCATTTTATTTGTATTATCTGTTTAGTATTAATAACAAAAGAATGCAGAAGTTAATTTAAGTTTTATATTATATTACCAAAAATAAATCTTGGAAATGAAATTGGCCAGAGAAAGTTTCGATTGGATGAGGTCGGAGGTTACTCCCGCCTCCGGAAAGTGAGTTCGGAATATAGCGCGAAGAAACAAAATGAGAGCAGCAGAGAGTGTGACGAAGGGAAAAAACGCAGATTGACACTAGACAGTGCAGTGTGTTCATAACTCCCTTAAAAGAGAATTAAAATAATCTAATTTTAGATTATTTTAGTGAAAAATATTCTTAGAAGTCACATTTTAAATGTAAAAGAAGCCGACAGAAGAAGAGATCGAGACGAACAGGAAAAGTTAGAAACGCACATTAAAAAAAGAAGACTGAAACCATCTAGATTGAGGCCAAACCAAAAGAAAACTTTATTTCATTTTTCTCTTTCACTTACTTTTTCCTTGGCCAGGGTTTTTTTGTTGTTGTTGTTGTTGTTGTTGTGTCGAGTGTATTTTTTGTGCAAATGTCACAGTTGAGACATACACGTTTGTGTCGAGTGTATTTTTTGTGCAAATGTCACAGTTGAGACATACACGTTTGTGTCGAGTGTATTTTTTGTGCAAATGTCACAGTTGAGACATACACGTTTGTGTCGAGTGTATTTTTTGTGCAAACGTCACAGTTGAGACATACACGTTTGTGTCGAGTGTATTTTTTGTGCAAATGTCACAGTTTAGACACACGTTTGTGTCAAGTGTATTTTTTGTGTTCAAATACACAATAATACATTTAAATGCTAATTTAGATGCATCTTTAGCACAAAGAATCTTACATTTATTAGACATGAAAAGTATCTTTCTAAATCGAGTAAATGGTGTGCTGCAAATTAAATCCACATTTACTAGGCAACACAGTATTTTAGTAAACAGAGTATGTTGCTAAAATGCAATAATGTATTTTTATAGAATTCTGACTGTATCTTTAACACAAAGTTTGTTACATTTTTAATTTTAACTATGAGATTCTAAAACAAAGACTACGGTTATGCAGCAAAAAACACATTCAGTTCAAATATGAACAAATATTGTAACAAAAATGAAGTTTTGTGTTTTGAATTATATTACTAAACATGATAAAGCATTTCACATAATTTTAGATGTATCTTTAACACGTGTTGTCTTGCATTTTTACTTTTGACAAAGAGAAGAAAATGTGTTTTTTAAACATTAGGTTGTCTAACACATCTCTAGCATTTGTCACTTTAAAGATGAACAAAAACTTTAACATAAAAGCTATTTAACATTTTTATTTCAACAAAGAGAATTTTAAATGAAATCGCATACATTCATTGTAAAATGTAATACAAAGAATCTTACTTATTCCGCTCAATGTCCTTTCACAAGAGCTTTCAATCAATACTGAGTTCTTACAGGTCCGGTGTGGGAGGGTCTTCAGATTATGCACATACCCCTGTTCACACCTTGATCAGACCAGACGGGGTCTTGTGTGATTCTGTTCAGCAAAACAAGATGGTGCCATGAGTTTCCTGGCCTTTTATGGTTTGCTTTCATTGAAAGACATGGCGACAAACAAAAACGTGTGAAAAGAATGAGAACAGTGTTTATTGTGTTTCCCCACTATTTTTCTTCAAAGCAAAATGTTATTTAACTGTTTCATATAGTGTAAATGTACCAGCTATTTTTAATTTAGAGAGCACAAGCAAAGGTAAAAGACAGAAAGGTTTTTCTTTTTCCCCATCAAGTGCTCCATGTAAAGAAGTATAACTCTCTGTAGTACAGGCAACAATTAAATATAATTACATAAAGAACAGAAATATTTTAGAAATCACTTGCAAGATCAATAGTTCAAATTCAGAGGTTTTTATAGTATACTGTACACAGTTATCATAAAATCCCATGTAAATTCAAATGTGAACATTTCAAAGAAATGGGGTGCTAGCATACTGGAAAACAATCAAATGACTTGTGTTATGCACACATAAGACATTTTAACACTAATTCTTAACCTGAAACTACATTCATGGTACTGTTACGTGAGTGTCACACACAAATGCAAGGGCTGAGTTTACTTCGACACCCATATTTCTGTAATAATTTACTCATTCCTGGGTTAAACCCCACACTCTGAATCTTGTACATGTAAACTAAAATGTGTACTGTTGTGATGCCAACTGATCTTAGCTTTACTGATTTTTATTTCATGAAAACAACTAAATGTCTACAAATAACTGATTAAGTAACATGTTTACAGGACTGCATTTACTCAGAAGTTCGAGGGGAGGGGTGGAAAGGTCAAATGTACACCAATTAAGTCATAAATCATAGGCCATAAATCATTTTTGTCACAACGTATATAATATTTACTACTGACTTCTTTATTTATCTTACACCAATTTTACGATCATCGACCACGTTCATTTGCAGCTCATTTTACTATTGTAATGTAATGTGTTTACAGGAAACAGTAAAAATGTAGGCCAGAACTTAATTTTGACAATTGTGAATTGATTGGATCATGAAAAGTGGCCTCTATATGACAGGTGATTGGAAAGGAGGGGGGAGGGGGGAGTTGGGAAGGGTGATTGAAAAGTGATGTCGAAAAAAGTTGATTCAGGGGCAGACCAAGTTATTACATTTCAATGAAAGTTTTTTTTACCCACCTTCTAATGAAGCATTCACAAGAAGACCAGGTATGTGTAGTAAGAAAGTAAACTGTGTCAATTTTGAGTTCATGCTGACTAATGTGTGGTTAAAGTTCAAATGGTTTTTAGATGATTGACAGGTTTACTTTCACTAAATGTCACATCAAGTCAGCATCCACATTCATCACAAAGCTAATCATAAATATATTTTTTTGTTTTTGTTTTGAACCTGAAATATTCCTTTAAATATTTACCATAATAAAAAGAGCACTCCACAATTGATGAAACTCGCTGCATGTAAAGTTAAAGCCACAATACTGTACATCTGTGATGTGCATGAACTGTTCTGACAATATGGAGAAAATAACATTATTAAATAACCAAAAATAAATCATGTCTATCTTATAGAGAACTTATATTGCCATATGAGTACAATGATAATACAGTATATGCACATTACTCTTAAGGTGGATTGACAGCTGTTGGTTTTCTCTATTGCAGGTGTGTTGGGGCCAGGTGCCATCACAGCTATTGTCATTGCTGTGTTTCTCGGAGCTTCTGTTCTCCTAGCTCTCATTGTTATCACACTCAGAAAGTTCACAGCCTCTTAGGAAGGTGTTATGTTTCTCAGTTTCCCTCTTCCCCAATCCAATCTCTTTTTTGTGTTCTTTATTTTCCTTTCTCCTCTCTCATTGATGGCAGGTCCCACATGAAATATGTGACTTCTCTTATAACACTCAAGACATGGATAGGGGAAACCAGACCGAGGCTGATACAAAAGGGCAACTGTGTTCTGGAGAATTTATGAAATTATTAGTTTTGTGATCATGTCAAACTGTTAACAACATCTTGTTTGTATCCTCAAGAGACAAAAGTTGAGAATAAAACACTTGAAGATTATAGAAGGTGTTTTTAACATACATTGGAGGGATATTTTAACAGATATTTTCATTTATATCATCATGCATTACAATTTCATGTGGTCCTGTTTCATTTTAATTTCTAATCAACACCAAGTTCTCGTTTTCTGATTTGTGTGAAATTACCATGTCCTTTAAAGATTGAGTGAGAGTGTGTATGCATGCATGTGTATGTTTGAGAAAAAGCCAAGCAGAATTGTGTGTGTGTTTTAATTGAACTTTTATATATAAACTGATGTAAAGTTGTGTGTCCGCTTGTGTTAGCTCACAGAGCAGATTAAAAGACCACGTTAAAGTCTACCATGTTAAAAAGAGTAGTTTCTTATATACTTAATATTTAATCTTGTAATCTGATGAAATAATACTTGTGTGTATTTAGTTGTTATTTATACTCTTAATGTTGATTCAAGGGTAATGGAACATTTACATTTATTCATTTGGCAGACGCTTTTATCCAAAGCGACTTACAAAAGAGGAAAAACATAAGCGAATCATCTTAAGGAGACAATGGTATGAAAAGTGCCATATTACAAAGTTTCACTATCATCAGAATAGTATACAAAACCGATTTAAGAGCAACAAGAATTGTTAATTTAAATTTAATTTTTTTTTTTTTTTTTTTTTTACATTTTTTTTTAGTGACTGGTTAAATGCTCGTTGAAAAGATGTGTTTTTAGCCGTTTCTTGAAGATAGAGAGTGAGTCAGCTTCACGGATTGAGTTGGGGAGGTCATTCCACCAACGTGGTATGATGAAACTGAAAGTCCGGGAAAGTGTTTTGGTGCCTCTTTGTTTTGGTACGACAAGGCGACGTTCCTTAGCCGACTGCAGGCTTCTGGTGGGAACGTAGCTCTACATAAATGTTTTTAGGTATGCTGGAGCAGACCCAGTGACTGTTTTGTATGCCAGCATCAGGGCCTTGAATTTAATACGTGCATGAACCGGCATCCAGTGGAGAGAGACAAAGAGTGGTGTAACTTGTGCTCTCTTTGGTTCATTTAAGACCAGACGTGCTGCTGCATTCTGGATCATTTGCAGCGGTCTAATAGCACATGCAGGAAGGCCTGCAAAGAGAGCATTACAGTAGTCCAGTCTAGTTATGACAAGTGACTGAACAAGCAGTTGTGTGGCATGTACAGAGGAAAGGTCTTATCTTCCTGATATTGTAGAGTGTAAGTCTACATGATCTTGCAGTCTTTGAGATGTGGTCTGTGAAATTTAGCTCGTCATCAATAGTTACCCCTAGATTTCTGACCGTTTTGGGAGGTGACACTGTAGTTGGACCCAGCTGCACAGAGATGTTGTGTTCAACAGCAGGGTTGGCTGGAAAGACAAAGAGTTTGGTCTTGGCTGGGTTGAGTTGCAGGTGGTGTTCCTTCATCCAGGCTGAGATGTCTGCCAGACAGAGCGGTCACTGTGGTGTCGTTGGGCTGGAAAGACAAGTAGAGTTGCGTGTCATCAGCATAGCAGTGGTAAGAGAAACCATGTGACTGGATGATGGGTCCTAATGACGTTGTGTATATGGAGAAGAGAAGTGGCCCAAGCACTGATCCCTGAGGTACCCCAGTAAGTAACTGATGTGGCTTGGATACCTCACCTCTCCAGGCTACCTTGAAAGACCTACCTGAGAGATAGGAGTTGAACCAGCCAAGCACAGTTCCGGTGATGCCCAGTTTAGAGAGGGTGGAAAGTAGGATCTGATGGTTGACTGTGTCAAAAGCTGCAGAAAGGCCCATCAGAATCAGAACGGATGATCTGGATTCAGCTTTCACCTGTCTCAGTGACTCCGTGACAGACAGCAGGGCAGTCTCAGTGGAGTGTCCACTTTTGAAGCCTGACTGATTGTCATCCAACAGCTTGTTCTGTGAGAGCTAGGCAGAGATCTGATTGAAAACTGCCCTTTCAAGTGTTTTTGCCATGAATGGGATGAGAGAGACTGGTCTGTAGTGTTCTATCTGTGTGGGGTTAAATGCAGGTTTTTCAGCAGCGGGGTTACTCGAGCCTGCTTAAATTTAGTGGAAAAAGTGCCTTCAAGAAGAGATGTGTTAATTATGTGTGTAAGTGCAGGTAGGATGGACGGAGAGATGGCCTGGAGAAGGTGTGATGGAATGGGGTCAAGAGAACAGGTGGTGGGGTGGTTGGAGAGGAGGAGATTAGAGACCTCAGTGTCAGTTAAAGGAGAGAACAGAGAGAGAGAAGAGTTGCATACAGGAGGTGGGTGTTTGACAGGGTGTGGTACTGTGAATGTATTGCTGATGGCTGTAACCTTATTAGTAAAAAATGTGGCAAAGATATCTGCTGTCAGTGATGTGTCAGGTGGTGGAGGGGGAGGGCAGAGAAGTGTGTTAAATGTTCTAACAAGCTACAAGTGTCTGTGGTGTTGTTGATCTTGGTCCGGTAATATGAAGTTTTTGCAGCTTTAACATTATCTGAAAAAGTTGCAAGCAGAAGCTGATATTTACCTAGATCGGCTGGATCTTTAGATTTCCGCCATCTCCTCTCAGCTGCCCTGAGATCAGTCCGATGTTCACGAAAGACGTCAGACAGCCAGGGGCTGGGTGGAGTAGTATATGCTGGTCTAGAGGAGAGAGGACAGATGTTGTCTAGACAGGTAGTTAAAGTAGAGCTAAGTGTGTCTGTGGCAGTGTTTACATTGAGCGTGGAAAATACCTTTATTGTGGGAAGAGAGGCAGAGACATCAGTGGAAAGGTGAGAGGGAATGGAGGTTACGGCGAAAGGAAACCAAAGGTGGAGTTGGTGTTACTATGGATGGGAGAATCATGTTGTATTGAACAAAGTAATGATCAGAGACATGTAAAGGTGTAACAAGAATATTTGATGTAATACAGTTACGTGTAAAAATGTGGAGAAAAAGTCCAGTTATTAGGAATGAGCAAACCTGTTCCTCCACCCCTACCGGTATGTCGAGGGGTGTGAGAGAAGGAGAAGTTGTTGGAGAGTGCAGCAGGTGTTGCTGTATCCTCAGGACATATCCAGGTCTCCGTCAGTGCCAGGATGCTGAGGGTGGACTGTGTGGCGAAAGCTGGAATGAAGGCAGCTTTGTTCACAGCAGACTGGCAGTTCCAGAGTCCCACTGAGAACAAGAGTGGAACAGAAGTTGAAGTGCAAAGCGGCCGTAGGTTGCGTTTGGTCTCGCGTCTGTATCTTGTGAACGGTCTACAACAGATAACAGGGATGTGCTTGAAGGCATGTGTTATTAGTGAGCTAGACATGTTAGTATAAGTAAAATAATAAAAGAGAGTAAATAAAATATATTTAAGTGCTTTGGTAAGTGGCGCCTTGACAGTGTCCTTGCTCGGTGGACTCGCACAGGTAGACTCACTGGTCTTTACCCAAGTAGGTCTTCACAAAAGGAGGGCAACAATGGAAACATCTGCAAATAAAACAAAAACATGTTCCCAATTAAATGTCCCTCAAATGTAAATTCATTACATAATTTAAAAGTTTTTTAATAGTATGAACCAAATTTTGCAGTATACACAAGGGATTTTGCTTTATCTTGCATGGATTTTGAATGTCTATTCCAGTGTTCCAGTTTTTCTTATAAAACAATTATAGTTTTCATTTCTTTTGAAACAATAGACCATATGGAGGATATATTTACCAAAATATTAATTATTAGACACTTTTGTAGAATTATCAAGATATTTTGAACTGCAAAAGTGGAGAAGTGTGTGTAATAAATCAGTTGTTGTCTTTATATGGACATGTATGATCATCTTGTCTATCGCAAATATCATATCCTTAATCTTGAGAATGTGATTTTACAGCATGAGATAAATGGTTAATTAAAACAATAGTCATTAAAAAAGCCCCACAGTATATCAGATGATCTCACTTTGTTTTACAATAAGATTTGTTTCTTGGACATTTACCCCCCATCTAGATCAGGGTCAAAACCTCCTCAATATTCAAACTCTTAAATGATCAAAGGGAATACAGCACTGTATTTTTTGTAATAATGCAGAATGAACCACTTAAAGGGATAGTTCACCCAACAATGTTCATTGTGTCATCATTTAATCACCATTATGTCATCTCAAATTCTTGACTTGAACAGACAAAAATATACAAATATTTTGATGAAGATATGTAGGCCTATATTTGTCAATACAATCACTGATTCTTGAGATAAGGGGCAACATATATCCTATATAAAAAGTCCACTTTATGTTAAAAATCAAGAAATTCATAATAAAAATATTGAAAAAGTTCCTTAATAAATGAATGTCCCTAAAACACTCTTGTGAGTGGAGCTACTTTATACCACCTTGGATTCTGCGTCTTGCTCTGATACAGTATGAGCCTTCGTTGCTAGTTCAAAAACGTCACTTTAGAACTAGCAGCGGAGGATAGCGTGGATTGCGCTGCTTTACTGGAGCACTTAGCCTACTGGAGAACAAAGGTAGTGCGTTTTGTGCATGTGTACGTTTGAGAGAGATCACCTGTGGGATTACTTTTATTGTTGCAGCTATCAACAATATTGAAGTAATATTGCTTCAAAAAAAAATCGCCAAGATGTACATTTAAGCACTTCTCAGCAGCAGCAGTGAGTGTCGACATATTTCCATTGTAAACCTTAATAACTGTTTTCAACCCTACGGAGATGCAGGTGTGCGCAGACATGATGGCTCTGTTTTTTTCGCTTGCGAGTTTGTGTGTGCATAATGTACACCAGATGGAGACAACTCACCACAAAAAAACGACTTCAAAACTTCTAACAAATACATTACTGCGACATAAAAGGGGTTTCGGAAACATTAACAACCAATGTCAATAACCGACATATAATTAGCAGCGGTCATCAGCCAATCAGAAGCTTGATTTCAGCTGATGATCCCGCCCACTTTAATATCAGCCTCGTTAGCGCAGTAGGTAGCGCGTCAGTCTCATAATCTGAAGGTCGTGAGTTCGATCCTCACACGGGGCAGGTCGCTCTTTTGACATTTCAGCAATTTAGTTAAGCATTTGTGTCCATGTGTGTAAGAGAGCTTAATGCCGAATTAAAACTACAACATTTTCGCTCGCTGACAGTTTTGTGGAGATCGCCGACAAAAGCCTGAAATCATGGGTAAATCGGAGCCCGCTCCCGTGAGTGACGATCACAATGTGTGAACTATCAAAGACGCGATTTGAAAAAATCACCGACGCGTCTCCGATGTCAGCGAGATATCTAGAATGTTAAATATATGGACCAGTCGGCGATTCCAAATCGTCAGTGTGAAATACGTTTGGACTGAATACAACTGCAGCGTTGACCTACAGCCAATGAAAGATCAAGAAACCGGGCACGGGAAGATTCAAGGAAGTCTAATTTGACAGAAGAAATGGAGGAACAATTAGTGGAACATTGGCTTTTCCCACATTTTTCATTATATATTATTAATATATGATATATTATGATATATTATCTTGCAGATAATATAGTAACAGTTGTATTGATCAAGTGTATCTAGCTTTGGTGCAGCTCAAGCCTTCGATGATGCGCCACATTTCATGTTTTGAGCGTAGTAAAATGGTTCACCGGCTATTTCAATATATTTTATTGGATACAATCAGAACAAAGAAATAGAGAGATGGACTGAACAAGACCATTTTGCCTGGAGATATGATTGCACAGTAAACTTAAAATAAAGTTAATATGTTGATAAAAAGTAATTATACATTTATTTTTGTTCTAAAGAGTGCCTTACAAAATAAACACCCATACCACTCAGTAGGATATAACAATCCTGAAAATGTGGTTACAGCATTGTTCGTTCGTATTTTAATATAGTTAATTAGTTAGCTATATAGGATCGTATTACGTACACGATTGTATCGGCTCGTTGGTCTAGGGGTATGATTCTCGCTTAGGGTGCGAGAGGTCCCGGGTTCAAATCCCGGACGAGCCCTATGTGGTTTTTTTTCTTCGTGGAATTTTTTTAATGTTCGTCTTAGAAATTAAAATCAATATTGAGACAGATTTGAACCATAACTCGATGCTCAAGGAGATTAGTGATATCAGAGACGTCAACACTGTATTGCTTGCAAGCACTTTGAGCACCCCGTGCGGTGGAATGCATATGCAACCATTCAGAATTGTCAGTAGATGGTAAATAACAAATAAAGGTCATCACAATTATTAACCGGTTGTTTGAATTGGCTACTTATTATTTTTGATGTAGCTTCATCTAAATATGCTCAATATACGATATGTACCTGTCTGCTTGAGACAAATAACTTTGTGTTGTTTTAAGCCAATACTTCATTATGTAAGTCAATTTACATATAATGTTAAGCTAAAAAAAAGATATGTTGACTCCGACGTGATTGTTAGGCTAAAAAATATATATATTTTGACCCCGACGTGATTTGAACACGCAACCTTCTGATCTGGAGTCAGACGCGCTACCGTTGCGCCACGAGGTCAGTCATTTCAGTATGTCTTTGTCCGATATTTCAAACATCCCTCTCTTTCTCTCTCTCTTTCTCAATTTCATTTTTTTCAATTTTAAAGCACTTTATTGGCATGATTGTGTTTAAATACAATATTGCTAAAGCATTAATACACAAAACAGATAATGACAAGACTAATAATAATAATAATAATAAAATGGTAACAAATAACAATAAAGATAGAATTAAAATAAGGTGCCAGGTAATGAATAAAATAAAAACTTTACTAACAGTATACACTATACAATATAATTTAACAGGACATTATGAACATAAGAGAATAAAAGTACTGTGACTGAAGTACATTAAGGCAGTGATTGGTTTCTGAGGGTGTGCATCTCAAAAATGAATTTTGCTGCAACTGATGCATGATGGTCCTCCCCCAGAACAGCAGCATCTGCTCCAATCTCCCTCAGTAACACCAGCATCTGCTCCAATCTCCCTCAGTAACACCAGCATCTTATCTGATCTCCCTCAGTAACACCAGCATCTTATCTGATCTCCCTCAGTAACACCAGCATCTGCTCTGATCTCCCTCAGTAACACCAGCATCTGATCTGATCTCCCCCAGTAACACCAGCATCTGATCTGATCTCCCCCAGTAACACCAGCATCTGCTCTGATCTCCCCCAGTAACACCAGCATCTGATCTGATCTCCCCCAGTAACACCAGCATCTTATCTGATCTCCCTCAGTAACACCAGCATCTGATCTGATCTCCCCCAGTAACAGCAGCTTCTGATCTGTTTCTGCTGAACTGGGAAACTGTGGCATGAGGTTTGTGTCGGCCTTTTTCTATGGACAGACTGTGATCACTGAGCCTGTATTTGGTGAGGATCCGTCTCTTACAGTGTAGAGATATTCTGCCAGATTATACGTTCTGTTTAGGGTCCTATAACATCCAATTTGCTTTGGTTTTTACTTTCATTTTCCCAATGGTCCAAATATGAATTTTTGCTTTCTTTTATGATTTGGTTTATTCTGATCTGGTTTTGTTCAGCAGTGCTGGTCTGAAACTGGTGTTTGTTAGTTGTTAACGGGTTTGTGAGTTTCAGAGCCAGCTGACAAATGGGAATGGTTTTAGGCTTCAGCTCTTGGGTTTTAAGGGCTTCATGTTGCAGTGTGTTAGGGGAACTCAAATTTAGGTGTGCCCAAAATTTGAGGGATCGTTTTTCAATATGTATAATAAGGGGGTATCTGCCTAGTTCGGCCCGGCATGCATTAGTAGGTGTTCTTCTCTGAACTCTTAGAATGTTTCCACAGAATTCTGCATGCAGGGATTCTATGGGGTGTTTGTCCCATCTCCAGTAATCTGCCAGACAGAGTGGACCCCAAACCTCACATCCATACAGAGCAATAGGCATTACAATACTATCAAAGATCTTACACCAGATTGTTACAGGAATGTCAACTTGGGTAAATTTGCCCTTAATAGCATAGAATGCTCTTCTAGCTTTCTCTTTTAGTGCATTCACTGCCAGACCAAAACCCCCTGAAGCACTGATCTTTAGACCGAGGTAGTCGTAGTGTAGGGTGTGTTCTATTGCAGTGTTTCCCAGAGTGAATGTGTATCTGTTGTCCTGTAATTTGGCTTTTTTCTGGAAGATCATAATTGTATTTTTTTCAAATTGACTGTCAGGGACAGTTCTGACAGTAGTTCTCCAGCAGGTCCAGGTGCTTCTGTAGCTTTTGTGCAGTAGCTGACAGCAGCACCAGATCATCTGCAGAGAGAAGAAATTTAACTTCAGAATTATTTAGAGTAAGACCGGGTGTTGCAGATTGTTCCAGTAGCACTGCTAACTCATTAATGTAAATGTAAATGCAGCCCTGTCTCACTCCTCACCCTTGAGTGAAGAATTCTGTTCTTTTATTGCAAATCTTAACTGTGCACCTGTTGTCTGAATACATAGATTTGATAGTGTCATACATTTTACCCCCAATGACGGATTGTAGAATTTTATAATATAGACCATAATGCCAACTGGAATCAAATGCTTTTTTAAAAAATCAACAAAGCATGCATAAATTTTGCCTTTGCTTTTTTGATGAAGGTGCTGGTTGACTATCGTGCATAGCGTGTGAATGTGGTCGGTGGTGCGATGGTTTGGTAGGAGTGCAGTCTGACTCTTACTCAAGACATTGTGCTTGGTAAGGAAGGCCTATATTCGGGCATTCAGGATACAGCAGAAAGTCTTCCCCAGATTACTGTTCACACAAATGCCTCAGTAGTTATTGGGGTCGAATTTGTCTCCACTCTTATATAATGGGTGTATTAAGCCCATACTCCAGGTGTCAGGAAAATAGCCAGATTGCAGAACCAGACTGAACAATTTGAACAAGGCCTCCAGCATTACTGCAGGGCTGTGCTTCAGCATTTCTGTTCTGATGTTGTCTAAACCACATGCCTTTCTGGGCTTTACTTTCTTAAATGTATCTGCCAATTCTTCTCTGTTAATCAGATAGTCTAAAGTGTTTTGGTTATTTTTTATTGTAGATTCCAATTATTTTGCATGTTTTTCTGGTCAGGTGTGAGATTTTCTGGAGAAATTTATTTGAATAAGTTTTTAAAATAGTCTTTCCATAATTCTCCATTTTGTATGGCTATGTCCTGGCTATGCTGTTAATTCAGGCTGTTCCATTTTTCCCAGAACTGATTATTATTAATTGAGTATTCAATTTCATTAAGAGTGTGATTTAGGTGTTGTTGCTTTTTGTGGCCTATTGTATTTTTATAATCCCTGAGTGCTTCACAATAGTTTTGTCTGGTTTCAGATTTGTGTCATATCGAAGCAAATTTCATCAACCGTTTTAAGTTTAGTTTACTTTTTTGTACGGAGTAGATTTGCTTTGATTGAGCACCTTTGATAAATGTAATTTATTTGCTGTACTTCGGAAATTACGTCGATCTTGTTAGCCATAAACCGAGTTGTTTGAAATCTATTGATTAGGTTGGACACTTCTTTGGAGCTAATTGCACTAAGGAATTCTCTCTCTCTCTCTCTCTCTCTCTCTCTCTCCATAAATTATTGTATTTTTGTTTTATGTGTCAGGGATTATAAAACAGCTGGAAGATTTAAATGGGTCATGACCCAGTGCTCTACAACGCTAATTGGCCATACCGCGTGGTTTTTATTGTTGTTTCAACCATATACAGTTAGTACAGTACACAGCGAAACGAGACAACGTTCCTCCAGGACCATGGTGCTACATAAAACAACATAGGACAAACACAGAACCACGTGAGACTACACAAACTAAATAACATACCTATATAAAGTGCACATGCAAACGTGTGCAAAAAGTATGGGACAGTACAATAAATTACTAAAAATTCTTGGACTTTGGATTTGGAGAGAAAAAAATGTTTTTTTGAAGAGAGGAAAATAAAACTTAAGACTTAGGCTCAGAAAGGAACTGAGACTATATTTGAAAGAATAAAAGCACTTGGCCAGTACGGGTATCGAACCCGCGACCTTGGCGTTATTAGCACCACGCTCTAACCAACTGAGCTAACCGGCCATGAACCAATGCAATGGGCTGATGCATTGTTAAAGAATATCAAATATTGTCCTTAATACATGTCAGTCTAGTGCATACTGTGACAACTCAAAAACAAACAGCCAAAACCCAATAGATTTCAACTAGTGTTTTTCTAGTACCAAATAATCAATTTAGCATGATTACTCAAGGATAAGGTGTTGGAGAATGGCTGCTGGAAATGGGGCCTGTCTAGATTTGATCAAAAATGACTTTTTAAAAAGTCCAATTAATGTCCAGCTAGGAACATAAAATAGCTGGGTTTTTCATATAGGCTAATAATATAATTTTTGTTACAAAAAGTCGCTATCCTTATGTGCATATCGCGACAGCCTCCGGGAAAATTCCTTGTTCTCCCCATGGCCAGTCCACCCCTGGTTGACAGCAGCCGGCAGGAATTTCTAGTCACTCCATTAATCCCAACATTGGAAAGCAATTGGCCTAAATTTGTCCAAAAAGACGTGATCCACAGGCTTATTGCCTTATAGTGTTGTCAATCTAGAATGGGGCGGTGCAAGCCTACCGGACCGTGCGAGGCGGTAAAGCGCACCTCCGACACCGGAGGAGAAGTTGATCGCTGGAGCCGTTTATCCTCTCCTGACCGCCTGACAGCTTGCTTTGGAGAGTTTCTCACAACTGCACATTAAAATGGGTTAGAAAAGATATTCGTGGAATAATGCCGGAAACTAAAAAATTATTCGAGAACGTCGCTGGAGCAGGGAAATGCATTGGCGTCCTGACAAGCGGTGGAGATGCTCAAGGTATTATTATTATTATTAGATTTATTTTTCGGTAAATACGCGCCGATATCAACGATGCTTGTTCGATCTGATTAATCTGTCTTCATCTATTATTATTATTTATTTATTTTGGAAAAACGGAACCAGTGTAACAGATAATAAAATACAAATACTACGCAGATCCGGGCTTTAAACCAGGTATTTTTACTTTTTTAATTAAATGAATGTGAACTTGTTTCGCTGCAATGAAGAGTCTCCGTCTCGCGCTCCTGTGCGCTATGCGTCAACATGACAACGTGTAAATACTGGGTGCGCTCGCGCAACTTGAATAACATGACGTCACAACATGGAGCAGATATTGCGTTACGTAATAATACGTGTGTATAATACTTCATGCTCGCATTGGAGTTGGTATTCGGGCGAGTATTTTTTTGTGAAAATTAGTTATCTGTGTTTTTTCCTCACCCGAGTTGCCGTGCAGCGCGAGATCTGACTCTGACTCCCACGATGTCATGATCAATTGGGGGAAAACCCGAACTGCGTCCCCATGGATAGTGGAGTCAGAGGCCAGAGGATGTGCACTTCTGTCCAAAGGACCGCTGCTGTTTTAAGTGCATCTACCCTTCGGTCTTTTATTCCATTGTGAATAGAGATGCTTGTTAGAAATGATTGCCCTTTGATGCTGTGCCCTTCATCTTGCCTGACTCCTTTCAGCAGGATTTTAACCTGTTGATGATGGACTGGAAACATCAGAAATCTGTGATAAGATCTGCATAGGTTGTTAAAGGACTTCATGGCATCAATTTAAGAAATTAATCCAAAGACTGAACAAGTAACCACGAACACAACGCATTTCCAAACAGGGCCAGAAAATGAATTTGAAGTGTTCTGGAAAAAATTAGAAACGAGTCCTCAGCTGACCTACATTTAGCAGATGTGTTTTGTTGCATTTAATTTCGTATTTTAAAAACAGATGCTTTTTTTAATCCCCTTTTTTCCCCCAATTTGGAATGCCCAATTGAAATTCCCACTACTTAGTAGGTGTGGAGGGGGGGGGCGGGGCCGGGCTGGAATGTTGCACGTCCGGTCCCCAATCGGCCTGATGGGGCGCGCGAGGGATAAAGGCGGCCGGTGACGACGGTTCGAGAGAGAGAGCTCAATCACGGACATGTCCGTTGTGTGTTTGTTTATGCTTTTGTTTTAAGTTCTTCATTAAAATATTATTTATATTGACAAGCCGGTTCTCGCCTCCTCCTTGCCCATCCTAACCCCGCGTTACATTGGTGCCGAAACCCGGGAGGGAGGAGGGATGCCCATCGCAGAGTCCTCGACACTGCCGTCCACCCCGGGTAGCGCCGCTGCCTTCTGCCGGGTGACGGAGTAGCCCGATCGGCCAGATGCGGGAAACGGCCGCCATCTGCGGGGCGAGTGGGGACTGGATTCCCTGACTGCCTGGAGTGAAGGAGCCGCTGCCGGGGGCGGAGGAGTGCCCTGTCGTCCCCAGAGACGCGGAGGGGTCGAGGGAAGACCGCCGTCCGCGAGGGGAGGAGGGAAGAAACTCCCCGACTACCCGGAGTGGTAGGGCCGCTGCCAGGGGCGGAGGATTGTCTCCACTCGTCGCCAGGAAAGTGGAGGGGCATTCTGTCCGCTGGGGGTCGGAGGTTGACTCCGGTTCGCCCGGAGAGGAGCGGCTGTTGTCCGCCGGAGAGTGTGGAGGAGTGTTCGAGGACCACGCGATGGTTCATCAGAGAACCGGTGAGTGAGCCTTTTCTCTCTCTCCTCTCTCTCTCTTCCGTCTGTAGGTTCTGTGGCTGCTCGTATGCCGCTCTCCCCATGCTTACTGGAATTAGAGACAGGTGTTAGACATAATTTGGCTCCGGTGCAAGCGCCCTTACTGCTTTCTCTCCCCGGACGGACGCTTGACCACGACCCGCTGCCACAGTAGGTTCTCGTGGTGGCGCGGTTACTCATCTCAATACGGGTGGTGGAGGAAAAGTCTCAGTTGCCTCCACTTCTGCGACAATCCACGCATCTTATCACGTGGCTCATTGTGCATTACACTGCGGAGACTCCCAGCATGCGGAGGCTCATGCTATTCTCTGCGATCCTAGCACAAATTACCACGCGCCCCATTGAGAGCGAGAACCACTAATCGTGACCACGAGGAGGTTACCTCATGTGACTCTACACTCACTTTAAGGTTGTGCAATCCAGTTTTGCGATTTTTTTTTTTTTTTTTTTTTTTTTTTTTTTTTTTTTTTTTCCCCCCCGCTCGAAAACCCATCAACAATGAAAAAACTTTTGGGCACACCACCACCCTCACACCCAAACAACTTTTGCAGGGATGGAGTCATAATCCGTCCCTGCATCCCAGATGTGTATAACTTTCTTTCTTCTGCTGAACACAAATAAAGAGTTTTAGAAAAATATCACAGTTATGTAAGTCCATACAATGCAAATTAATGGGTGCCAAAACTTCGACAGAGGACCAGCGAAACCCCAGAGCACCTTAATATAGGCCTGGTAATTTCTAACCAATTTTGTTCAATTCGGAGGTTCGCAACAGAGAAATCTGGTATGGCATGAGGGTGAGTAAATGATTACAGGATTTTAATTTTATGTGATCTATTTCTTTAACAAAGTAACTACAATAAAAAGCACAAATCATGTTAGTGATTTGCCACTATCATGCCAGATAGTGGACTAGGCTTCAATAGCAGAAACCCAGGTGAATAATAAAAGAAGTACTTGTTTTGGAGTTCACTGTAAGAGAAGGATTTAAAGTTCCTCCCAGAGTTTTCACTTTGACCTTTTTTTTCAGCTGTGGCTGAAAACGGTCTCCAGCAACGGTCTCCAGGCAGCAGCTCTCCCATCACTTTGGTTTTGGCTAAACTCTAGCCTCAGGGGAAGAGATGCTTAATTCAATTTGTCAAGTTACAGTCAACATAGGAACATACAGAGAGCATAGCCCTCACCTCCCCTTCTTATATTTATGTGCCCCCCCCCCCCCCCAACACAAAAACACCTTCTTTGTGTATGTTTGTGTGTGCTATGCAGGTGTTTTGTATTATAACACTTTATGAGCCTATAGGAGATATTTGTTTAAGGCCATAACATTATTGTTAAAAATGTATTTCTCATGTTGATGTGTGAATATTTGAGGAGTGTCTCACTCCTGCTCTTTCTGTGTTGTTTTCTCGCTCTCCCCTCAGGCATGAATGCTGCTGTAAGGGCAGTGGTCAGAATGGGGATCTATGTGGGAGCCAAAGTTTATTTCATTCATGAGGTGAGTCTGAATTCCACAGATCTGAATTTTTATATAATTTGTATTAATATAGTATTCATTTTATAAATACTATATATTTTTATAGTCCATTATTTAAAGGTGAAATGTCTCATTTTGAAGTGGCACCACTAGTGTCGCCAAATGGAATTGCAAAAAAATATCTTCAACAGGTGACTCTGAACACTCCCCCCATCTGCCATTGATTGGACAAACAAATAGTCCTGCCCCAAACTCACACTATTGGCTGAGTAAAAAGGTGCTTTGTCACCATTGATCCAAACATTTCTTGTTGCGGTACTGTGTTATGTACTAATCCAGTCTTGTTGGCACAGATACAGTTCCCTTTTTCACAGTAGTGCTGCAAAATCAGGATTAGAATGGACTGACTGGGCAAGTGACCAATCATACAGGAACAATTTGTAATAGACATGTACCAAACCCAACTTAGTCTCATAGAATGAACATGACTGTAACTACAGTTTTGTAAACTTACTTTTAGGAACCGCATTCTGTGTTTCGCTGCAGTTTCCTGGTGAAACTATTGGTTAGGGTTAGGGTAATGTTTTTGGTTAGGGAGTCACGTTTTACTCATTAAAACCTCCACCTAATAGTCACCTTAAAACCTAGTCTGATTACAACATCATTTTGCACACTGTCCAGAGGCAACCCCATTTTCCAAAAGTGTTGCCACATAAACATTACGTGACTGAGATCAGGCTAACCAAACCATGCTCAAGTGGAAAATGCTACTGGAACCATTCCCCACCCTGCTTAGAACCATTGGGCCGATGTTGGAAAAGAAATTCATGACAAGCTTGTCAGTATGCAATGTTTTGAAAGCATCACAGAGCCACAGTGTTTAATTAAACTTGTGAATGAATGGTTTACTTAGAGTTTTCTCTGCATTTTGAGCTTGAATATATTTTTACATCTGAAAAATAGCACACATCACCTGTACTGGTTTAGTAGTATCACTATGCCAACAAGTGCCATTGTCTTTGTGTATTTCAAGGGAGGAATATGAAAGCCTCTGACAGATACAATGGTTTCCACTCTGTGGTTACCTTGAAAACATAATAAAAATGAATTTTTGTTGTTACAATGAGTGGGTTCTTTCTCAGGGTTACCAAGGAATGGTGGATTGAGGTGACAACATCAAAGAGGCATCATGGGAAAGTGTTTCCAGCATGTTACAAGTGGTATGCAAATTGTCAATTTTATTTCTATTAGGTTAAATTCTAACACAGTTTCAAACATTGAGTAAATGTTTTGCAATATTGTTGCATCAGCATTTTTAAAGTATTCTGCCACTATGCTTGCCGCTCTCTGCACACAGGGTGGCACTGTGATTGGCAGTGCACGATGTAAGGATTTTCGCTCCCACGAGGGCCGTTTGCACGCAGCTTTAAACCTGGTGCAGCGTAGCATCACTAACTTGTGTGTGATTGGTGGAGATGGCAGTTTGACCGGGGCTAATCTCTTTAGGGAGGAGTGGAGCGGTCTATTGGATGAGCTTGTCCAATCAGGTAACAAAGTAGGAGGGGCTTATAAATGGTAAGAATTTTAGGATATATTTTACAGTATCTAATACCATAATATTACTTACATTCTACTTTTTCTCCCATTTCTTCTCTTTTCATCTACAATTGGCAACTTATCATTGCCGTGTTTTTATCGGTCTGTCTATTTCTTTTCCTCTCCTAGGTCAAATCAGTGAAGAGAGTGCCCAGACGCATTCTGCACTGCATATTGTTGGGATGGTTGGTTCTATAGACAATGATTTTTGTGGGACAGATATGACCATTGGCACTGACTCAGCACTGCACAGGATCATAGAGGTGGTGGATGCAATAATGACCACTGCACAGAGGTATACACAAACACCAATCACCCCACCATCCACTTTCTAACATTACAGGGAACACCACTCAATTCAACCTTAAAATTATTTTAAAAAACACCACCCACCCTAACCATGTCCATCCTACAACAGATGCCTCACACCTACTCCACCCTCTTCATCCCAAATACAATTCAATCAAATTTAATTGGCAAACAACTATCAAATACATTCAACCACATAACTATGGTTTTGTTCACTGAAGGCCTCTCTTCAAAGATAAAGTCAGAATGTTGTTTGTCTTGTAGCCATCAGAGGACATTTGTGCTGGAGGTCATGGGGAGACACTGTGGGTAAGACGCTCCTCTAGAAACACTCCAAGAGGAAAAATAATAATTTTGAATCGGCATTAATTAGATTGTGTGAGTTTGTGTGTGCTCGCACATGTGTGTGTAGGTATCTAGCTTTAGTCAGCGCGCTTGCGTGTGGGGCTGACTGGGTGTTGATTCCAGAAAAGCCTCCCAAAGATGGCTGGGAGGAACAGATGTGTCATAAACTATCAGAGGTAACACACACACATACAAATACATACACACAAGCATAATGCCATGCCCAAAGACATGTCCATATACCAGTATTGGGGATAAATAATTAAACAGTGCCACTACTACCTTGGTCACACTTTACAAGTCAAGTCAAGTGGTTTTTATTGTCATTTCAACCATATACAGTTAGTACAATAAACAGCGTAACAAGACAACGTTCCTCCAGGACCATGGTGCTACATAAAACAACATAGGACAAACACAGAACCACATGAGACTACACAGACTAAATAACATACCTATATAAAGTGCACGTGCAAACGTGTGCAAAAAGTACGGGACAGTACAATAAATTACTGACAATGAACAGGACAATAGGCACAGTGAGAGACAGTGCAGCGCCGACCTGTACACAGTAGTGCAAAAGATGACAGTTTCTATAAATGCCAAATGTAAACAACATACTATGAGATAGTGTTCTATGCACATAGCAGTTATTGAGGTAGCAGACAGTTATAAAGTGACAGTAATTAAAGTGCAACTCAGGACACTTGTGTGTGTGTGTGTGTCAGTCCAGTCTCTGAGTATTGAGGAATCTGATGGCATGGGAGAAGAAGCTGTTACACAGTCTGGCCGTGAGGGCCCGAATGCTTCGGTACCTCTTGCCAGACGGCAGGAGGGTGAAGAGTTTGTGTGAGGGCTGTGTGGGGTCATCCACAATGCTGGTGGCTTTGCAGATGCAGTGTTTGGTGTAAATGTCTTTGATGGAGGGAAGAGAGACCCCGATGATCTTCTCAGCTGTCCTCACTATCCTCTGCAGGGCTTTGCGGTCCGAAACGGTGCAAGTCCCAAACCAGGCAGTGATGCAGCTGCTCAGGATGCTCTCAATAGTCCATCTATAGAATGTAGTGAGGATGGGGGGTGGGAGATGTGCTTTCCTCAGCCTTCGCAGAAAGTAGAGACGCTGCTGGGCTTTCTTGGTAATAGAGCTGGTGTTGAGGGACCAGGTGAGGTTCTCACACTTTATGATTAGGATGTAGAGTATTCGTTAACATTAGTTGACATTCTGGTACCGTACTACATTTGGAATGCCCAATTCCGAATGCTCTCTAAGATCTCGTGGTGACATAGTGACTCACCTCAATCTGTGTGGTGGAGGACGAATCTCAGTTGCTTCCGTGTTTGAGACAACCTGCATATCTTATCACATGGCTTGTGTTTCTGCGGAGACATAGCGTGTGTGGAGGCTTCACGCTATTCTCCACGGCATCCACGCACAACTCATCACGTGCCCCACTGAGACCGAGAACCACATTATAGCAACCACGAGGAGGTTACCGCATGTGACTCTACCCTCCCAAGCAACCGGGCCAATTTGTTTGCCTAGGAGATCACTCATTATGCCCTGGATTCAAACTCACGACTCCAGGAGTGATAGTCAGTGTCTTTACTCGCTGAGCTACACAGGCCTCCGGTACTGTACTATGTTTATTTATCTTGGTTCATGTTCATTTAAATGTACTAATACACGTTTTTACATTTCAAGTTGTATACATTAACATTAGTTAATACATTATGAACTAACAATTAACAATTTAATTAGAAATTTAGAAATTTCTATTAGAATTTCTGTTAGAAATTCACAGTTATCAATATTTATAAAAATATTGCTCATTATTATTTAATTATACTAATGAATTAAAGGAATAGTCCACCCAAAAATGAAAATTCTTTCATCATTTACTCACTCTTATGCCATCCCAGATGTGTGACTTTCTCTATTCTGCAGAACACAAATTAAGATTTTTAGAAGAATTTCTCTGCAGTTTTGGTCCATTTGATCTGCAAGTGAATGTGTGCCAATATTTTGAAGCTTTAAAAATCACATAATTTAACATAAAAGTAATCCATAAGATTATCAGTGTCTTTAGATGTGATCTCCTATCAATCGCCACTGTAAACTTTCACTTCACATTCTTCTTCGTGTGTTTTTGGTGATTCACATGCATATCACCCCTTACTGGGCAGGGAAATAATTTCTACCAAAAAAGGACTTAAATTTTGATCTGTTTCTCACCCACACCTATCATATCGCTTCTGAAGATATGGATTAAAACACCGGAGTTGCATGATATTCATTGAAATTCATACATTTTTCAGTGTTACTTGAGTGTCCAGATACTTTATGCTACTGTTCATGTAAACACTTTCACAAAATACACACAAAACTCACTGCCACAGACACACACACTCACGCACACTTGCCACTGCACAAACAAGTCCTCCAGTGTGTGTCCTGTTGTGCAGAGTCGTTTGCGTGGTTCTCGTCTTAATATAATCATAGTGGCCGAGATATGGAAACCCCATTAGCTCTAATACAGTGAAGGATGTGAGTATCTCCTATTCACACAAGTGTATGTGTATTTTATGTGTGTGTGTGTGTATATGGGTGTGTGTGTGTGCACTTCTTTTCCCTTGTAGAACCGTGCTGATAAGAAACGACTTAACATCATCATAGTAGCTGAAGGTGCTATAGACCAAAACAACAAACACATAACCACAGACTATATAAAGGATGTGAGTAATGCACTTCTACAGCCCTAATGCCCTGTCTGCCATAATTATACGCATGCATAATGAAAAATCAGCTTCTCCATGCACTCCTCCACTCTCAACACACAATATCAGAATGCTGGAGTGCTAAAGTCTGGGAGCAGAGTGTATACTGGGAAACTGGAGTGATAATTGTCATGAAACTATATGGCTGAGCTCTGTTGTAGTTTAATTGTTAAATATCTGGGCTGGAAATGGATAGGTTGTAGGGTCGAACCCCATAAGCAGCAAATTACCATTGCCCCTCTGTGACGAGAAGGAGGGTGGGGCCTGGCTGTGAGGACGCACGCTCTGCCCTGAATCAGGCTAATCAGCCGGGAGGGGAATAAAGATGAGCCGGAGGCGCCATGTGGCCACTGTGTGTGTGTGTGTGTGTATAAACACATGATTATACTACATTGTGGGGAACAAATGTCCCCACAAGGATAGTAAAACCTGAGATCACCTACCTCGTTGAGCCCAGCCAGCGGTCTTCATGAAGGAAATGGCTTATTAAACACACTAAACAATTATTTTTTTGAAAATGCAAAAAGGTTTCTGTGAGGGTTAGGTTTAGGGGTAGGGTTAGGAGATAGAAATTATTGTTAGATCTGTATAAAATCCATAAAATGCATGGAAGTCTATGGAGAGACCCCACAATGATATAAAAACAAGTTTGTGTGTGTGTGCGTGTGTGTGGGCATGTTTAGGTGGTTTACGAGGACATTTTTTTTAAGTTTACAAACTGGTAATTACAAGGGTATTATGCTATGTAGTTTGAGGACATTTCTAAAAATATTAAACAATGTTTTATTGAAAATGTAAACATGCAGAAAGTTTTTTTGAGAGCGTTAGGTTTAGGGGATATAATCTATAGTTTGTACAGTATAAAAATCATTATGTCTTGGAAAGTGGAAAGAAACCAACGTGTGTGTGTGTGTGTGTGTGTGTGTGTGTGTGTGTGTGTGTGTGTGTGGATTTGAGTTAATCTATGTTATTAAAACTTACGTTGACTCTTCAGCCGGTTCCCGCCTCATCCTTGCCCACCTTACATCCTGTAATAAGTGTCCTGTAAGTCACTTTATATAAAGCATGAGGTAATTATTAGATGAGTAGTAAACTAGATAGGTAATATTTGTCAAGACAAGCTTTGATATTGTATTGACAAAGCCTTGTCTGAAAGTTTACAGTAATTTTAAAAGTTTTAAGTTTGATGGTTATACAGATATAACAGTAAGGAAACAGCAAGCTAGCTAGAAAGTCAGACATACTGTAACATACAGTCATGTAAAACATCAAATAGAGAAAGAGAGAGAATAACTTACAGCAGATCAAAGGTGTTTTGTGGGTTTGTTTACGTTTGAATTGTTGACAGATATTGTTTGAATTAACAAACATTCCGTTGGCCCATTTGAAAATTCCATCAATGTAACTTTATGGGATTTTTCAGATTTTTGAAAACCGTTCCTCAGATCATTTAGAAAAAATATAGCACAGTGTTCCAGAACAGTCTGAAAGTCTGTGTCGAGTTTGGTGGGTGTTGCTTGCAAGCTCTAGGAGGAGTTGCAGTCAGAAATTTGTCTCGGTGTAGGGATTTTGAAAAACCCTAAACAAAGTTTCATCATGAACTGTGATGACGCATTTCCGCCTTATTTAGCAGCATAAATCAAATGTTTTTTTATGTTATTAATTTTTTAAACATTGAGTGTAAATTTAGAACATTATGCTTATTGGTATATTACCCTGAAATTAGTTAAAAAAAAATGAATTACTACAGCTGCGAGAGGGTTTCTATTACAGCTGCTGAAAGAGTGGCAGTAAATTTGGCATCTTCTCCCATCTTAATCCACCGCTCTCTATTTTTTCCTCTTCTGGAAAGTCATTCAAATGTAATAGTGGATTTTTTCTTGAGAAAATAATATTTGCTGTGATCTCCCATTCACCGCTGTTGAAGTTTACCCTGCAAACGTTTACTTCTGCATTCCAAAACCTGGAGTGTGAAAAAGGTCTATAACAGTGTGTTGCCTTTGTCAAGCCAACATAATTAGATGACCTGATCTTGAGGTATCCCAATGTGCACCCTGCTGTTGGACTGCAGTTTCCCAGCATGCACTTTTCTGAAAACAAGGTTCATTCCCTCTTAAAATTCCTGTATACCTTCTCATCAAAAACCAGAATCTCCAGAATCATTTTTGTCATCTGTGTTTTATAATTTTATGTTTTGGATTCGATTTTTGGGTTAATCTTTAATTTCTGTGTGATTTTTGATTGTTCGTTGTAGTTTACCTAAATGTTTGTATTTAATTCACGCACAATTTTCCACATAACACGCATGTTTGTGGTTATGCTTTTTGAGCTTGTCTTTAGAATAATTCACCATAGATATACGTAATGCTTCACATGTGCATGTATGCTCTTCCTAAGTCTTTACACTTTTTAATTAATGGTGGAGATTTGGGGTTAATGTCCAAGTTACGTCTAAGATTAATAAAAAAGAATTGATAATAAATTCTTAAATTATTGTAAAAACTTGACATTAAACATTTCATTAAATTCATGACCTTGGTGGATTTGTGTTTGAGAAACCGTAATGTTTCTGTTGAAGTTATGATGATGCATTGACACTCTTCTGCAGCTTGTGGTGGGGTGTTTGGGATTTGACACACGAGTAACCATTCTGGGTCATGTCCAGAGGGGAGGAACACCCTCTGCCTTCGACAGGATTTTGGTATGATCATAACTCTATAAATCCTGGCTTTAATGATCAGTTTGAGTGATGATAACTTCACTCCCCTTAGTTTTACATCTTCTGTCTTCCTTTGTAGGCCAGTCGTATGGGCGTGGAAGCCGTGCTGGCTCTGTTAGAAGCATCTCCTGGTACTCCGGCATGCGTGGTGTCTATGTGGTAACCAGGCAGTCAGGGTGCCTCTGATGGAGTGTGTTCAGATGGTAAGAAAGCAACTATATTGATTTTGTCATAAAAAATGTATGGTCATTTATTTTAATGCAGAAAGAAATAACAGGCTTCTGTCTGAAAACATTGTTTTACTGTAAAAAAAAAAAGAAAAGGGCAATAAATGCATGTGAATAGGGTATTTCTACATCTCTAAGCTCATTTGTAACATCGATACAGCAATATGTATCAGTATAAAGTTAAAGAATACTTTTTAAAGTTAAAGTATCCAGCAAAATAGAAAAACATTGCTTAATGCTGCAGTATGTAAATGTAGAACAACCATGCAGCTTTGAATCAATAGTTGGAGCAGTCAGTCAAATTAGTTTAATTTGGTTTCTTGGTTTACTTAGAAGTTTTCATTCATTGTTTGTCATAATTTAGACCCAGGAGGTACAGAAGGCCATGGACGAAAAGAGGTTTGAAGAAGCAGTAAAGCTGTGTGGCAGGTAAGCCATATTTTGGATTTAGATTTTAAAGATTTCATTTCTTTTAAAGCAGATGTCAATGTCAACTACATTACAGTACATCTTAAAGGAATAGTTCACCCCAAAATTAAAATGCTCTCATCAATTACTCACCCTCATGCCATCGCAGATGTTTATGACTTTCTTTCTTCTGCAGAACACAAATTAAGATTTTTAAAAGAATATCTCAGCTCTCAGTCCATTGTGAATGGTGGCCAGAATTTTTAATCTCCAAAAATCACAGAAAGTCAGCATAAAAGTAATCCATATGACTCCAGTGTTTTAATCCATGTCTTCTGAAGCGATATGATAGGTGTTGGTGAGAAAATGATCAATATGCAAGTCCTTTTTTTACTATAAATCTCCACATTCACTTCCATATTCCTCTTCTTTTGTTTTTTGGCTATTCACATTCTTTGTGCATATCTGCACCTTTTGTTAAAGGCTGGGCTAAGGTGAAGATTTATAGTGAAGAGGACTTAAATATTGATCAGTTTCTCACCCACACCTATCAAATCACTTCTGAAGATATAGATTTAACCACTGTAGTTGTATGGATTACATTAATGCTGCCTTTATGTCATTTTTGGTGATTCAAAGTTCTGGCCACCATTAACTTGCATTGAATGGACCTAAAGAGCTGAAGTATTCTTCCAAAAATATGTGTTTGTATTCTGCAAAAGAAAATAAGTCAGACACATCTGAAACGTCATAAATTATGAGAGAATTTTTGGGTGAAGTATCCCATATGAGAATATTATTTATTTATTTTTATTAACATATATTTAAAATATATTTAAAATAAACTCATTGTTGATGCTCTATTAATACAACAGGATATGTCTGAATGGCTTTTAAATTGTTCTTTTGTTTTTGTTTGAAATGTTTTAGAAGTTTCGAAAACAACCTGAACACCTACAAACTCTTGTCTCATCACAAAACTGATGCTGAACTTCCACATGTAAGTAATGATGGAGAGATACTCAATGGCAACTTATTCTAGCTGTTGTATGGTGTACCGCATGGTGGCTCTGATTTAATCTCTTACTGTGACACGAAAAGTTGAATTTGTTAATTTATTCTTTTGGGCATGAGGATGGAATGGAGAAATGCCATTGCCATGTAGTGTATGTAGTACATGGAATAAATAGAACAGAGTAGAATAGTGTAGAAAATAAATAATATTATGTAATAAAGATTAGAAGGTCTAATGCTGTGATCACATCAGAAATATCATAATTATGAGATGTCAACTTGAACTGTTCACGTCCTCAGATATTATATATTTCGTCAGCAACGCGCATCACACCAAAATGGATCCAGGTGCGGAGTAAATAAAACATTTATTCCATCATTTCACCTGTATATTCTCTTGCAAATTAAAATAAAGTGCAGCAGGTAGCACTGGCTATAATCAAATTATATGACCAAACATGTGAAGAGGTACCCAGCTACCTCTAACTGTTGAAGCTGCTGCCGTTTTCATTCTTTTTGTGTGAGCTTTCATACAATCTAGACTTTCCAACTTGTAATTACAAGTTTGAAGAAGATGTGACATAACCTCAGACATATGATTCACAGACTCATGGATTACTGTGTTTTCTGAGGTTTTTCTGTGGTACTCACAAATGCATCTTAATCCAATGTTTTGTTTTTTTTATGGTTTCAATTGTGTATCAGATTAGACTTTATACGGTTCAGCTTTATTAACATTTCCTGCATGCTTCATGCAGCCTGCATGAATGAATTGTTACTCTGAGCTCAGCTCACTGATTTGGGGAAATATTTTGTGTACAGTATACAGGATTTTTTTCTTGTTTTTTATGATTAGCACATTTTTTATTGATTCCCAAAAAAACAAATACAAAAATAAAGCACAACATAAATGAACAGAATTATCCCATTGAAACCCCCATTAATTCCCCCTCCCAATCCCCAACCCTCAACAAACAACATTGTGGTCAAGCTTGAGTAACACACATACAATATAAACAAAGAATTATTATATTTTTTTTTTTAGAAAATAAAAATAGAACAATCACCAATTTAAGAGAGAAAAGATGAATAGAACAATTCCACAAAAGATACAATTTACAATTTCGACCATTATCATGTCTCTCTCCACACTGGCCTCACTTCTTACCATACACAATCTAATTTGCCAAGCTGTTTATATGACATCTTTTCAAATGTCGCCAACCTGCCCAATTCGGTGAACTATTCTTGAAATGAGGGAGTGGCTTTTGACTTCCATTCTTTAAGAATTATCTGTCTGCCAATTATTACACTAGTTTGGTCCCAGCGTTTGTATATTTGTCATCTTTAATCATCGCCGCATCACCCAGTATACATAGTCTAGGGTAGAATGAGAAATGAGTATCCAGAACCTCACAAATAAAATTCTGGCCTCTTACCAAGAATTCTTGAATCTTAGCATAGAACCACAGAGCATGGTCTATATCTCCATCCTCCAACTGACATTGCAAGCAGATTGTTGAGTCTTTAAAAACAATATAGAGGGAGTCCAGAAACTATGCAGAATCTTAAATTGAAAAAGGCATACCCTTGCATCTCTAAACATAGTTTCAAATATATATATATATATATTCTTTCCAACTCCCCATTCCCCAATGCCAAGTTCAAATCTCTTTCCCATAACCTCTTAAGAGCTGTTAATGCTCCATCATCCAGACTCTGAATCAATGAGGAATAATACGATGCTTCATGACCCATTCCAAAGGCCGTGAGCACCATACAGAGTGTCTGCAGCCTTAGGGGGCTGTGTAGAACCACCAAAAATAAATAGTGCAGCTGAAAATAGCTGAAAAATTGAGACCTAGAAATTGCTGCGTTATATTTTCAAATGATCTCAAAGCTCCGTTTTCATAAAGATCACCAAGTGTAGCATCACCCCTCTCCATCCATTCTTTATAAGGGGACTTGTTAATTCATCATTTGGGGTTCAGTCATATACTTGAGGAAACATTTAGGTAAGTATCAAAATTGAACATACGGGAAACCTTTGTCCATAGTGAATGTAAGTGTGAAATAATAGGATGCATTTTTACTTTTGTAGGCAATTTAATAGAAAGATTTTGCAATGGTGAGGCAAGGACTGCTTGTTCAATGTTATACCAGGTAGGGTTCCTCTCTGGTGGAAGAGACCAATGTGCCGTGTGTCTGAGATTAAATGCATAGTAATAAAAACAAATTTTGGGAGAAATTAAACCTAAACCTCCTTTGTCTATGAAATTTACTGAAATGAGGTTGTTTACCAATTCAAAAATAAGATATTCTATCAAATTGTTTAAAATAAGAAAGAGGAACTTCTAGAGGGAGAGACTGCTGTAGATAACTGAATTTGGAGATACAATTCATTTTTATAGCATTGACCATCCCAGTCATAGACAAATTTAGAGAAGCCCACCTATCAACATCGCATGAGAGCCTTTTCATTAATGGGTCAAAATGTACTCTAATCTCTAAATCTCTCAGATTTGCTAGAAATAAACAGCCTAAATACCTAATGCCTTGCTTGGGCCATTGAAAGATGCCAGTTTGGAAAGCTGTGGTAGGGCGATATGCTGCCAGAGCAAGATTCTATGATGGCTAGGCATAGATCTTCTAGGGTTGGAGACAAATGATATGTCTTCTGCATAGAGTAAAAGTTTGTGCACCACACCTGGTGCTACAATACCTGGAAAATCATCCTCTTTTTTACTGTAGCTGCTAATGGTTCCAGGGCAAGACAGAACAGAAAAGGGGATATTTTATAGATAATATTTTTACAAGTGCTGTCGAAGTTAATGTGTTAATAACACGTTAATACAAAATTCGTTTAACGGCACACATTTTTTAATGCTGTTAATGCGTAATATGACCCTTTCAATAAACCATAGTTTGTGAGAAGCGAGTCAATTCCCGCAAATGCCAATATTAAAAGCAGCTCATGTGAATTTTTTATAACTCTGCAATTGTTAGCTAGATATATTGCTGGCTTACATGGCTGCAGCGCGCTGTGTTTGCCTGCTAACTTGTTTCAAATCTGGCAACCTGGGGTGTCGATATACTATTTGGAAATGGGTAGTGGGCGGGATCACACAGGCCAAAACACAAACAGAAATTCCAGCCCGGAACGGACATTTCAATGTAGAATATACTGGCTTTTGCATTGTTTTCGGAGAAGCCAGTATTTCGAGTTTATTATTTAATACATTAAATATATTACATATTGCACCTTATTAATATCTGCAGCAGAAGTAAATATATTGCCTGTCCCTCAACACAAAGTAAATCTGTCTTGCCCTGAATAACTTTCTGTGACAAAATAGTATTGTACCTATATTTTAGCTGAGTCAACTCCCTAAGACCATTGAACTGATGACAAAAAGTTGTAGCACTTCCCAGATCTATTCAGATGTCTCCAAATGTCTGTAAGACCAAGATTATTTCACATCCTCTGTAGTGTCAACATTGCTGTAAAGGGTCTATACACTCATTACACTTTTGCATCACTATGATCAACTACCGGATCCAATAAAAGATTGAAGTCTCCACCAATACCATATCATTGAGAATCCCACCTGCTTGTAATTTCTCCTCGAGATCTAAACAAGGTTTGATCATCAGTGTTGGGTTCATAAATTATTGCTCAAATAAGATTTTCCCCATGTATTTCAGCCAAAACAATAATGACACTTCCTAAATTATCTTTAATCTGTTTAAGACAATTAAATAAAAATGTAAATGCTTACTTATCAATAGGATAGGAAATCGAGAACTGGATCTTGTTCAGTACCAGTTCCATTCTTTAAAAAATACCGTAATCCTATGATCTTTGTGGTTTTTGGTTTCATTAACATTTCTCCAGCTTGCAATTTTCCACTGATGCGGCTGGTATACTGTCCTGAAATACTCTGATAGTGTTTCCAGCAGTGCATCTCTGCAGCAGCACTGCCCTCCACTGACTCTACAGCATACCCAACTGGTGTTCCTCATCCAGAAATCCGACGGTCCATCCACGCACACGAGACCCTCCGCAACACCATTGCTACAAGATAACTTCAGTCTGGTGTTTTATATATATATATATATATATATATATGTATGTGTGTATATATATATATATGTGTGTATATATATATGTATGATAGATAGATAGATACACCATACAATTGAACTGCACATGAAAGTTTTCAATTAAATAAGCTCCAGTAATTAACAACATCGAAACCACAAAATGAACAAATAAACTCAACAGCCAATAAAGTGAAAAAAAAGTAGATAGAGAGATAGGCAGTGGGCAACCAACCACATAACAAACCCTCTCAGACCACATCAGCAAAATGCACAATGTGTAGTCCTGCTGATTCAGTGCTGGCAAAGCCACCCACTCACTCCATTGATTTAATGAAGACCATAGCTTGTCATGAGCATGTGAAAGTCTTACTTCTATCCTTGGCATCAATCCTCAGCTTAAAATCCTCACCTCACCTACTGTAGGTAAAGCAATGTGAAGCTCACATCCTGTGCATAAAATAACTTCTTACACTCTTTCAATCTCTCCCATTTCGCTTGTGTAGCACTGGCAAAGTCCGGAAAAAACAGAATGTTGTAATCCTCCCAGCACAACATTTCTTTATTCCTTGCCACACATAAAAAGAAGTCTCTGTCTGCCGACCGCCAGAATCTTTGCCAGAATGTATCGCGGTCTGCCACCCTCCCCGGGAAGCCAACCTAGAGCTCTGTGCGCTCGCTCTATTTCCAGATGAAGACCCGCTGTGTCGAACAAATTTGGAATAAGCCCGTCCGGAAACTTGACAATATCTTGACCTACGAAATTAACATTATTACGTTTGCTTCATTATTACATCGGTTTCTATTTTCCAGATACCACACCTGATCCATTCCAGCTCACCACTAGGCTGCTTCCACTCACATAGCATCATGTGACTCCCCAGTATTTTGTTATTTATGTGTTTGAGTGATCTCTCTCCTCTTTTCTTCAGAGTTCGTTTAATGTGGCTGTACTGAATGTTGGAGCTCCTGCAGCTGGCATGAATGCGGCTGTGCGTTCGGCTGCCAGGGTAGGGATCACAGAGGGCCACACCATGTTTGCTGTTAATGATGGATTTGAGGGCTTCTACAAGGGGCAGGTAACACTGCACACATTCTACTGCAACACTACACAACTGAACTCACTACAGTTGTTCACTAATCACTAATTCAACATGCAAGTTCATTCTAACTTCAGTAACGTTAAACTTAGTAACCACATTTATGCTTAATAATGTCTATTAATGTTTCATAATCAGTAAACTTGAATACCTGTTACTCTATGCCTTCTTCAACAGCAGAGATCTTCCACAGTGGAGATCATGCTAAGATTCTAAGGCATAATTCACTTATGCTTTTAGATGCTTTGTGCTTTTTTTATTACTTTCATGGGCATCATCAGATACAAATTAAAAAAAGTTAAAGAAATGGAGCTCGCTACATTGCAAAAGTCTTGGTTACAATCTGGTTTCCATGGTGTGTGTAACACTGTGTGTACTGCATATACAGTATGTGTGTGTGTGTGTGTGTGTGTGTGTGTGTGTGTGTATGTATGATTCAATACCTTGTCAAATTAGATAAACAGGCATGATTATAGTTTATTCCCTCCCACAATCCTTTATTGCATTGTGGTTAGTGCCATATTGAACTCAGTGTAGCATCATAGATTAACTTCATGCCGCTTTTATCTTTCAGAAGAGATGTGGTGCTGATGCTGTGGGTCATGAAATTTCTCAAAGGGATACTCCTTCAACCAAAAAAGAAAATTATGCCATCAATTCAGCAAAGATGCTGATAATATGATAGAATTCTTTACTCTTTACTCCTCCTTTGCTCTTTTGTTCCTCTTTTCTCAGATAAAAGAAATCAAATGGGGTGATGTTGGGGGCTGGACGGGCCAGGGTGGGTCCCTGCTAGGAACTAAAAGGTGAGATTAGAAATATATCCGGATATGTTCAATAAAGCAGACACCGATATTTACAGAGATTTTTTTTGTTTTTAGATATTTACACCTTTTATATATTTATTCCTTTTAGCATAGTAATAAGGATGCTAATGAATAACTGATGATCGATTATGTCATTCATAATTTGATAATAAAGCTAGTGAGTGGCGATTAATCCATTTCAGCAAAAATGCATTCAATACTCATACCAGCACATAGAGCAAAGTCTGTCTATACAGTAATCCACCGCTAGAGGGCTGGCATTACCCCCCTAGATTTTCCTTGTGCCCCCCCAGAAACATTTGACATTCCCCTCCTGGTCTGATGAAAAGACAACCACTAGCCCACCTTGAAGATCAAAATGCTGAATATATTAAAAATACACTATAAATTAAAAAGAAAATATCAATACTCACATTTCTTATTTAAATTATATTTAAGCAGTAGGCATAACCATATGTTTGGTGGTGGCCATTTCCTTCTTGTTTTCAAAATTCCAGTGAGGAATTTTTCTCCAATGCAATATTGATGTTTTCAAGTTTACATTAGTACGGTTGGTCAGTCAAAAATCAAACTATGTAAATAAAGCTTTTAATGAAGAAATCTGCTCACCACTTACAGTTTACTGTAACATTTCATAAAATGTGCAACCCTGTATAATAGTAATAAATTAAGTTTCTAAAATCCTGAAACATCATTTACAGATCTCTTCCAGCAAAACATGTTGATAAAATCGCAGAACAAATGAGGATTCACAACATCAATGCTTTATTGGTTATTGGAGGATTTGAGGTATGTACTGTAAATTAATATTTATTATTTACAGTATTCATTTTTTTTTTATTTACTCCATTAAAGTTTTAGTTTCACTACAGTACAATAATTTTAATCTAAAATAATAAAGTAAAATAATTAAAATTATATTTTAATGGAATGTTTCTATGCTCCGGCTTCCTCCCACCATCCAAAGACATGCAGGCTAGGTTAATTGATGTCTCCAAAAAAATTGCCCTAGGTGTGGATGTGATTGCCCCCCGCAACCCTGTACACAGGATAAGCGGTTGACGATGGATGGATGGAATGTTTTTAAAACAGCTGTGAAGTTTTCCAGTATTTAAATATGGTTTAAAACAGATGTAACATAGCCTACATGTATATCAGGAATCTACTGAAAATATCTAACTATATTGCTATCAACTTTTTCCTTGCATGACTTTGTTCATTATATCATGCCTTTATATATCTGTTCTTTTACTACTTCATGGTATTACAGTTTATATTATTTAACATATTAAAAATAGTTATTCACAGGTTAATAAAACAACAACAACGACAACAACATTTTGCTTTTGGTTATTCCTTAGTTTGCTGTCATATAAATTCTACAACCAAAATTGCCAAATCATAACTATGAGACTTAAAATACATATTTGTTTGAGTATCTCATTATTATCTTGTTATTGTTACAGAATTTTATATATATATATATATATATATATATATATATAGAAATGATATATATATAGAAATATATATAGAAATGATATATATACCTTCAATGTCCTCTTCTCACCTCTCATTTTCAAAGTGGGCATGAATCTTTGCCCCACCCCTCTTATAATTAAACCACAATTCTGACCCATAAGACCTTGCTCTGACTGCAGGCATATCTGGGGCTGATGGAGCTGCAAGCAGCTCGTTCCAAACATGCAGAGCTTTGTGTTCCCATGGTGATGGTCCCGGCCACTGTGTCCAACAATATTCCTGGCTCAGACCTGAGTATTGGGGCAGACACTGCTCTCAATGCCATCACGGATGTAAGACTTCACACACACTTGTGTCAGAGTGTGTGTTTGTGTGGGGTGTTGGGCATGTATGTTTTTATGTCAATCGAACCGTTGTGTCATTAAGATGTTGTATGCTGATAGGTCACGGCTGCCAAATGATGACTAACTTCCATCAAAGTGATAGAGCTATATTTAGTTAAGATAGAGCTGAATTTGGTAAGCTAAGATACTGCTGCTTTTGGTAGAACTATATTAGGTTAGGTGATGTAGAGCTGTATTTGGTTAGGTGAGGTATAGTTGTAGTTGTTAAGGTAGAACTGTATTTGTTTAGGTAAGGTCAAGCTGTATTTGGTTTGATGTAGTAGAGTTGTTTTAGGTTAGTAAAGGTATATATGTATTAGGTTAGATGTAGTAGAGCTGTTTTTAGTTAGTTGAGGTAGAGCTGTATTTGTCTAGGTGAGGTAGTGCTGCATTTGGTAGATGATGTATAGCTGTAGTTAGTTTAGGTAGAGCTGTATTTGGATAGTTGAGGTAGTGCTGCATTTGGCAGATGAAGTATAGTTGTAGTTAGTTAAGGATTTGGTTAGGTGAGGTCAAACTGTATTTAGTTAGATGTATTACAGCTGTTTTTAGTTAGTAAAGGTAGAGCTGCATTTGGTTAAGTGAGGTAGAGCTGTATTTAGTTTGTTAAACTAGAGCTATATTTGGTTAGGTGAGGTAAATATTTATTTAGTTTTTTATGGTAGAGCTGTATTTGGCTAGATAAGGTAGTTCTGCATTTGGTAGTTTAGGTAGAGCTCTATTTATTTAATGGAGTTAAGCTGTGCTTGTTTAGGAAAGGTAGAGCTGTATTTAATTTAGGTTGAGTTGTTTAGTCAGGTGAGGTAGAGCTGTATGTAGTTAACTGAGGTAGAGTCATATTTGGTTAGGTGATATAGAGCTGTATCTGGTTAGGAGAGGTAGAGCTGTATTTGTTTTAGGTGAGGTAGAGCTGTATCTAGTTAGGAGAGTTAGAAATGTATTTAGTTAATTGAGGTAGAGCTGTATTTATTTGAGGTTGAGTTGTTTAGTCAGGTGAGGTAGAGCTGTATTTAGTTAACTGAGGTAGAGCCATATTTGGTTAGGTGATATAGAGCTGTATCTGGTTAGGAGAGGTAGAGCTTTATTTATTTAATTGCGGTAGAGCTGTATTTAGTTAGGTGAGGTAGAGCTGTATTTAGTTAATTGTGGTAGAGCTGTATTTAGTTAATTGAGGTAGAGCTGTATTTAGTTAGGTGAGGTAGAGCTGTATTTAGTTAATTGAGGTAGAGCTGTATTTAGTTAATTGAGGTAGAGTAGTAGTAGTAACCCTTTATTGTCACATAGTCACAAGTGAAAGTAACCAGTGAAATTGGCCATCATCCTGCCCATACAAACATACAATATGACAACGGGTGGACAGGGCAGGAAGAGTTGTTTAGTCAGGTGAGGTAGAGCTGTATTTAGTTAACTGAGGTAGAGCCATATTTGGTTAGGTGATATAGAGCTGTATCTGGTTAGGAGAGGTAGAGCTGTATTTGTTTAGGAGAGGTAGAACTGTATTTATTTAATTGCGGTAGAGCTGTATTTAGTTAGGTGAGGTAGAGCTGTATTTAGTTAATTGAGGTAGAGCTGTATTTAGTTAGGTGAGGTAGAGCTGTATTTAGTTAATTGAGGTAGAGCTGTATTTAGCTGTATTTAGTTAGGTGAGGTAGAGCTGTATTTAGTTAGGTGGGGTAGAGCTGTATTTAGTTAATTGAGGTAGAGCTGTATTTAGTTAGGTGAGGTAGATCTGTATTTAGTTAATTGAGGTAGAGCTTTATTTAGTTAGGTGGGGTAGTGCTGTATTTAGTTAGGTGAGCTAGAGCTGTATTTAGTTAGGTGAGCTAGAGCTGTATTTAGTTAGGTGGGGTAGATCTGTATTTAGTTAGGTGGGGTAGATCTGTATTTAGTTAGGTGAGGTAGATCTGTATTTAGTTAATTGAGGTAGAGCATTTTTAGTTAATTGAGGTAGAGCTGTATTTAGTTAATTGAGGTAGAGCTGTATTTAATTAATTGAGGTAGAGCTGTATTTAGTTAATTGAGGTAGAGCTGTATTTAGTTAGGTGAGGTAGAGCTGTATTTAATTAATTGAGGTAGAGCTGTATTTAATTAATTGAGGTAGAGCTGTATTTAATTAATTGAGGTAGAGCTGTATTTAGTTAGGTGGGGTAGAGCTGTATTTAGTTAGGTGGGGTAGAGCTGTATTTAGTTAGGTGAGGTAGAGCTTTACTTAGTTAGGTGAGGTAGAGCTTTACTTAGTTAGGTGAGGTAGAGCTGTATTTAGTTAGGTGAGCTAGAGCTGTATTTAGTTAGGTGAGCTAGAGCTGTATTTAGTTAGGTGAGGTAGAACTTTATTTAGTTAGGTGGGGTAGAGCATTTTTAGTTAATTGAGGTAGAGCTGTATTTAATTAATTGAGGTAGAGCTGCATTTAGTTAATTGAGGTAGAGCTGCATTTAGTTAATTGAGGTAGAGCTGTATTTAATTAATTGAGGTAGAGCTGTATTTAATTAATTGAGGTAGAGCTGTATTTAATTAATTGAGGTAGAGCTGTATTTAGTTAGGTGAGCTAGAGCTGTATTTAGTTAGGTGAGCTAGAGCTGTATTTAGTTAGGTGAGCTAGAGCTGTATTTAGTTAGGTGAGCTAGAGCTGTATTTAGTTAGGTGAGCTAGAGCTGTATTTAGTTAGGTGAGGTAGAGCTGTATTTAGCTGTATTTAGTTAGGTGGGGTAGAGCTGTATTTAGTTAATTGAGGTAGAGCTGTATTTAGTTAGGTGAGGTAGATCTGTATTTAGTTAATTGAGGTAGAGCTTTATTTAGTTAGGTGGGGTAGTGCTGTATTTAGTTAGGTGAGCTAGAGCTGTATTTAGTTAATTGAGGTAGAGCTGTATTTAGCTGTATTTAGTTAGGAGAGGTAGAACTGTATTTATTTAATTGCGGTAGAGCTGTATTTAGTTAGGTGAGGTAGAGCTGTATTTAGTTAATTGAGGTAGAGCTGTATTTAGTTAGGTGAGGTAGAGCTGTATTTAGTTAATTGAGGTAGAGCTGTATTTAGCTGTATTTAGTTAGGTGAGGTAGAGCTGTATTTAGTTAGGTGGGGTAGAGCTGTATTTAGTTAATTGAGGTAGAGCTGTATTTAGTTAGGTGAGGTAGATCTGTATTTAGTTAATTGAGGTAGAGCTTTAGTTAGGTGGGGTAGTGCTGTATTTAGTTAGGTGAGCTAGAGCTGTATTTAGTTAGGTGAGCTAGAGCTGTATTTAGTTAGGTGAGCTAGAGCTGTATTTAGTTAGGTGAGCTAGAGCTGTATTTAGTTAGGTGAGCTAGAGCTGTATTTAGTTAGGTGAGCTAGAGCTGTATTTAGTTAGGTGAGGTAGAGCTGTATTTAGCTGTATTTAGTTAGGTGGGGTAGAGCTGTATTTAGTTAATTGAGGTAGAGCTGTATTTAGTTAGGTGAGGTAGATCTGTATTTAGTTAATTGAGGTAGAGCTTTATTTAGTTAGGTGGGGTAGTGCTGTATTTAGTTAGGTGAGCTAGAGCTGTATTTAGTTAATTGAGGTAGAGCTGTATTTAGCTGTATTTAGTTAGGAGAGGTAGAACTGTATTTATTTAATTGCGGTAGAGCTGTATTTAGTTAGGTGAGGTAGAGCTGTATTTAGTTAATTGAGGTAGAGCTGTATTTAGTTAATTGAGGTAGAGCTGTATTTAGTTAGGTGAGGTAGAGCTGTATTTAGTTAATTGAGGTAGAGCTGTATTTAGCTGTATTTAGTTAGGTGAGGTAGAGCTGTATTTAGTTAGGTGGGGTAGAGCTGTATTTAGTTAATTGAGGTAGAGCTGTATTTAGTTAGGTGAGGTAGATCTGTATTTAGTTAATTGAGGTAGAGCTTTAGTTAGGTGGGGTAGTGCTGTATTTAGTTAGGTGAGCTAGAGCTGTATTTAGTTAGGTGAGCTAGAGCTGTATTTAGTTAGGTGGGGTAGATCTGTATTTAGTTAGGTGGGGTAGATCTGTATTTAGTTAGGTGGGGTAGATCTGTATTTAGTTAGGTGAGGTAGAGCATTTTTAGTTAATTGAGGTAGAGCTGTATTTAATTAATTGAGGTAGAGCTGTATTTAATTAATTGAGGTAGAGCTGTATTTAGTTAGGTGAGGTAGAGCTGTATTTAGTTAGGTGAGGTAGAGCTGTATTTAGTTAGGTGAGGTAGAGCTGTATTTAATTAATTGAGGTAGAGCTGTATTTAGTTAGGTGAGGTAGAGCTGTATTTAGTTAGGTGAGGTAGAGCTGTATTTAGTTAGGTGAGGTAGAGCTGTATTTAGTTAATTGAGGTAGAGCTGTATTTAGTTAATTGAGGTAGAGCTGTATTTAGTTAATTGAGGTAGAGCTGTATTTAGTTAGGTGAGTTAGAGCTGTATTTAGTTAGGTGAGTTAGAGCTGTATTTAGTTAATTGAGGTAGAGCTGTATTTAGTTAGGTGAGGTAGAGCTGTATTTAGTTAGGTGAGGTAGAGCTGTATTTAGTTAATTGAGGTAGAGCTGTATTTAGCTGTATTTAGTTAGGTGAGGTAGAGCTGTATTTAGTTAGGTGGGGTAGAGCTGTATTTAGTTAATTGAGGTAGAGCTGTATTTAATTAGGTGAGGTAGATCTGTATTTAGTTAATTGAGGTAGAGCTTTATTTAGTTAGGTGGGGTAGTGCTGTATTTAGTTAGGTGAGCTAGAGCTGTATTTAGTTAGGTGGGGTAGATCTGTATTTAGTTAGGTGAGGTAGATCTGTATTTAGTTAATTGAGGTAGAGCATTTTTAGTTAATTGAGGTAGAGCTGTATTTAATTAATTGAGGTAGAGCTGTATTTAATTAATTGAGGTAGAGCTGTATTTAGTTAGGTGAGGTAGATCTGTATTTAGTTAATTGAGGTAGAGCTGTATTTAGTTAGGTGAGGTAGAGCTGTATTTAATTAATTGAGGTAGAGCTGTATTTAGTTAGGTGAGGTAGAGCTGTATTTAGTTAGGTGGGGTAGAGCTGTATTTAGTTAGGTGGGGTAGAGCTGTATTTAGTTAGGTGGGGTAGAGCTGTATTTAGTTAATTGAGGTAGAGCTGTATTTAGTTAGGTGAGCTAGAGCTGTATTTAGTTAGGTGAGCTAGAGCTGTATTTAGTTAGGTGAGCTAGAGCTGTATTTAGTTAGGTGGGGTAGAGCTGTATTTAGTTAGGTGAGGTAGAGCTGTATTTAGTTAGGTGAGGTAGAGCTGTATTTAGTTAATTGAGGTAGAGCTGTATTTAGTTAGGTGAGGTAGAGCTTTATTTAGTTAGGTGAGGTAGAGCTTTATTTAGTTAGGTGAGGTAGAGCTGTATTTAGTTAGGTGACATTTTATAAACATTTTATGAATTATGGTCTATAAATTCTGTTAAAGGGGAATTGAGCTCAGTGTTTGACATCTAACACCACATAATCATTAAATTAGCATTCATTGGTAAAATGTCATTTATCTCTGTTTATCTTTTAGCTATGAAATTATCTTACTTGTGAGTTCCAGCAATGACAAATAATTACATGCTTTAGCTTTAAATCACTGATGCCAATGGATACATTAAAGGAATAGTCCAGATTAGATCAAACTTAATTTATATGGACAGCATTTGTGTCATGCTGTTTGTTGATTTCTGAAAATACAGAAACTTCAGACATTAAGTATTCAGAAAGAAATGCATTTCACAAATGCTGTCCATTTACATTTTGGTTGTCATAAACCCATAATATTCCTTCAGACTTGTCATAAAGTTCAATTTAAGTGGAACTTGCCGCATGCTGTTTTGGGCCTGGCCTGATATCTTGTGTGTTTCTTTCTGCATGTGTGTGATTCAGTGTCTGGTTGTGCTTGTGTGTAGTCTGATTGCACAGGTGTGTTTAGACAGTCACATTAGGTCTCTTGACACCATTTAGCCGATTGGATGCAATGTCCACATCACAGGTTGGAGCTCCATCTGGTGGTTAACTACATGTTTGACCCGGTCCTCCTGAGGCGCTGTAAAAATGACAGGATGCTTGAGGTACCATGCCAAACGAAACGTTCCGAAACATCCATTTATTCCATAAAACTCGGTCACCACTTTTCCAAGCAATGAATGCAGTAAATTTACAATAGCTATCCAGGGTGTCTGTCGAAAGTGAGCCATGGTTCTAATGCATTTGCACTGCTGCAGGCATTTGAAAGTTTGCTGCAGCTGGTTGATGCCCGCAACAGCTATGAGGAGTTCTGTGTGCCCATGTGCATGCTGCCCACCACCATCAGTAATAATGTGCTGACACCTCACTCAATGCCATAGAGACATGAGACATGAATTATTTGTAATATTTTTGCAGTTTTATTATATAGAGCTAATGGATTTACATTATCATTAAAAGTTCATTTTAGATATATATTACATATTGTACATTATAATTGTATATTATACAAAACTGAAAGCAGTATTGAGTTTTTATTTTATGCATACCAGGGAATTGAGTTGAGAAAGAGTTTTACATGTAATTTTGCCCATATTTAAAGATCTGACCAGGAGCTATTGATCTTTGATCTTATAAATTTATTTTAGATGCTGATCTGAAATGATTCACTTCATTTTTACTGTTTATTATTAAGAAGCATGGCTGATCACAAAAAAAAAAAAAAAAATCATTATTGTTAGTTGCACAAACTCACAGGAACCACATGCATGTTCTTTGTTGTAGTGACCTTTATTTTGTGTGTGCTCTGCCTTGTTTTTGCACTGTGATGTCTGTTTAATATCTGTATAACATGATTAATGTATGAATGCATGTATATGGCAGTGTCAAAACTGCAGCTATACAAAATTCTGCACGTCTGATGGTAGCCTATATGCTGTGTGTGTGTGTTTGTGTGTGGCCATGAGTGTGATACAGAGACAGTAAAGATGTTTTATCTTAAAGTAATAAACTGTGTTTGTTAGTCATGTGATCGTATAAAGCAGTCCGCTAGTGGTACGAAGCGTCGCGTGTTCATCATTGAGACCATGGGCGGATACTGTGGTTACCTGGCCACTGTGAGGGGGCTGGCGGCCGGAGCTGACGCAGCATATATCTATGAAGAGCCGTTTGACATCCGAGACCTACAGGTGTGGGAGAGAGTTTTGATATCTGCATATATTCACTACAATGTATTTTCTGATATGTTTCCAAAAAAGTTATTTTGTTCATTGAATATTGCTTGACGCCAAACTGAATATAGCTGTGTATCTATATATACTGTAGATCCAGCTCGTGACATAAATTCATAAAACACACCACTAAAATGTACCAAAAATGGCCATGGTATTCAGTTACAATGAAGTATTCCAGAGAGACATGCAATAATTATTTTTTATATATTCAATACTATATATTGATATTACTATACCAAGTCACTGCCACAATATTTTTAGTTTTGTTTATACCAGACAGATGGCAGTGTCTATGCTCAAATTTGTAATCTTTTTTAATTTTGTCCTTGATGAGGAATACAATTATGAAAGAGCTTTTAAAACCTTTTGACACTGTTTCAAATGAATAATCCAGACATACACATTTAAACATTTACATACTAGTGGACAATTCAAACATACAGTTGAAGTCAGAAGTTTACATACACTTAAGCTCATTAAAACCAATTTTTTTAACCTCTCCACAGATTTAACATTAGCAAACTATAGCTTTGGCAAGTCGTTTAGGACATAAGTACTTTTTAGTTTTTAATGACAAGTAATTTTTCCAACCATTGTTTATAGACAAATAGTTTCATTTTTAATTGACTATATCACAATTCCAGTGGGTCAGAAGTTTACATACACTTAGTTAACTGTGCCTTTAAACAGCTTGGAAAATTCCAGAAATTGCCTATTGACAATTAGCTTCTGATAGGAGGTGTACTGAATTGGAGGTGTACCTGTTGATGTATTTTAAGGGCAACCTTCAAACTCAGTGTTTCTTGGCTTGACATCATGGGAAAATCAAAAGAAATCAGCAAAGACCTCAGAAAAAAAAGTGGACCTCCACAAGACTGGTTCATCCTTTGGAAGCAATTTCTAAATGCCTGAAGGTATCACTTTCATCTGTACAAACAATTGTATGCAAGTATCAGCACCATGGGACCACAAAGCCATCATACCGCTCAGGAAAGAGATGCATTCTGTCTCCTAGAGATGAACAAAGTTTTGTGTGAAAAATGGTGTGAAAATCAATCTCAGAACAACAGCAAAGGACCTTGTGAATATGCTGGAAGAAACAGGTAGACAAGTATCTATATCCACAGTAAAATTAGTCCTATATTGTCATAACCTGAAAGGCTGCTCAGCATGGAAGAAGCCACTGCTCCAAAACTGCCGTAAAAAATCCAGACTACAGTTTGCAAGTGCACATGGGGACAAAGATCTTACTTTTTGGAGAAATGTCCTCTGGTCTAATGAAACAAAAATTTCACTGTTTGTCCATAATGGCCATTGTTATGTTTGGAGAAAAAAGGATGAGGCTTGCAAGCCGAAGAACACCATCCCAACCCTGATGCATGGGGGTAGCAGCATCATGTTGTGGGGGTGCTTTGCTGCAGGAGGGACTGGTGAACTTGACAAAATAGATGGCATCATGAGGAAGGAAAAGATGTGAATATATTGAAGCAACATCTCAAGACCAGGAAGTTAAAGCTTGGTCGCAAATGGGTCTTCCAAATGGACAACGAACCCAAGCATACCTCCAAAGTTGTGGCAAAAGGACTTAAGGACAACAAAGTCAATGGTCGGGTACTGTGGTTACTACAAACCTGACCCAGTTACAGCAGTTCTGTCTGGAGGAATGGGCCAAAACTCCAGCATCTTATTGTGGGAAGCTTGTGGAAGGCTACCCAAAACGTTTGACCCAAGTTAAACAATTTAAAGGCAATGCTACCAAATACTAACAAATTGTATGTAAACTTCTGACCCACTGGGAATGTGATGAAAGAAATAAAAGCTGAAATAAATAATTCTCTACTTTTTTTTCTGACATTTCACATTCTTAAAATAAAAGCAGTGATCTTAACTGACATAAGACAGGGAATGTTTTCTACGATTAAATGTCAGGAATTTAAATGCATTTGGCTAAGGTGTATGTAAAGTTCTGACTTCAACTGTACACAAACCAATGCATTTGACCATTGAAAGGGCCAAAAGATGAAGTCTGCCCCCTTCTGTCAAACTCAGGCATTACAGTCTACACCTCTTCCCCTGTCCTCTGTCTGCTATGTTAAACACAGGGAGGAATATTTAGCAGTGTGTACTATTTAAGGAAAGAGAGTGAGAGAGAGAGAGAGTGAGAGAGAGAGAGCATCACCTCATGAGTTCTTATGAGTGCCCTATTTTTTCAGTCTAACGTGGAACATTTAACTGAGAAGATGAAGACCAGCATCCAAAGAGGATTAGTGCTCAGGTATGATACACACATCTTCTACATACATGTAATGCCTGTAATTAATCATTTTTGAGTGTATATATAAAATGCCTGTCTATCTATCTATCTATCTGTCTGTCTCATGAAAATGTATGTTTATGAATTGTGCTCGAATGAGAACAGCAGTGAGAACTACACCACTGACTTTATCTACCAGCTGTACAATGAAGAAGGCAAAGGAGTGTTTGACTGCAGAAAGAATGTCCTGGGACACATGCAGCAGGTACACGCACAAACGCATGTTGGGATTTCATGTTTTATGAGGACTCTCCATAGACATAATAGTTTTTATACTGTAAAATGTTATATTCTATGCCCTAACCCTACCCCTAAACCGCAAAGAAAACTTTTTTACATTTTTAAAAAAACATTGTTTAGTATGTTTAAGTGATTTGAATAATGGGGACACTAGAAATGTTTAGATATTTATAGCACAATTCCCTTTTAATTACCAGTTTGTAACCTAAAAAAAGTCCTTGTTAAACCCCCCCATACACACACACACACAGACAGACAGACAGACAGACAGACAGACAGAGTTGTGATTATTACTACATTCTGCCATGTTTTTATGTCCTGTAGGGTGGCGCTCCATCCCCGTTTGATAGGAACTTTGGCACCAAGATTGCAGCTAAAGCCATCCAGTGGATCTCCAAGAAGCTCAAAGAGTTTTATCGAGAAGGTAGACAGAAATGTTTCACCTGTTTTACAGCCTCAAGTGTCAAAACTTTTTCAGTGATAAAACACTTTCTCCTATCCAAGTTAGTTACTTTTAAGTACATTACTTGGGTTTCACATTTAAAAAAATATTATGTTGAAAAAAAAAAAAGAATTCTTTTTATATGCATGTCTGTTTGTGTTTCTGTTACGTGGTGTTGAGTGTGTGACTTGCATGCAACAATGAAAAAGGAGGAAATACAGGGGCGGTTCTATATCCGGGGCTTAGCTCAGACCTCTGTGGATACATATTGGGCTATCTTTTGAAATATTGGAATATAATACACTTTATAATAAAAGTTTAAATATTACATCTCAGAGATGTACTCTATAGTATAATCTATACTTTATACACAGTACAAGTCTTTAAATGTTACAGAAACTAAAAGGTCCCACTAACGTTTGTCTCAGATATGCTCAAAGATCAAAAATTGCGTGCTTTTAACACTATGTACTAAACTAATTCCAGGGTAAGATAACACAAAGCAAAATGTTATAAATTTACACTCAATATTTCAAAAAATTATAATATACAAAAAGTTGTGAGATATACACTGCTAAATAAGGCAGAAACGCATCATCAGTTTTTGCAATAGGTCTATTAACAGTTTTGATACCTATTATTGGCTCATTGTTTTTTTTAAGTAAGTTAAGAAGATAGCAGGCTGTACATAAGCTAAAATTGATGATTATGATGGAAATATAGTTGCTAGATTTGCCAAAGCTTGCAAGTTTCATGGTATCTTGTCTTAATAAATTGTTTGCAAAAAATGCAAATGTCCTAGCAACTTATGGTTAGCAAAATCCTCAAGCACAACTGTAGATATAACAGTACATTACGGTACTCTTTGTTTTCAGGGTTATATACTGTATATTAATATTTAGTACGTACTGCATCTGGATGGACCAACTGAACAGTTTCCAAAATCTCACCGAAACAGGAATGTTGACTAGACACACGCAGCCTGTCGCGAGCGCTCTTTGTGCATGTGTGCACATACAGTACATGAATGCTGGGAAGCAGCTGTCAACAAGACAGCACATGTGTACTGAATTGAGTGTGTATTTGGTGTTATTGATACTGTAGAAAGACAGGTATCATTATTTGATATGTATTACTTAATATTAAAATATAGGTGGCGGTGGAGTGCGCTAAAGCACATAACTGGTAATCAGAAGGTCGCTGGTTCGATCCCCACAGCCACCACCATTGTGTCCTTGAGCAAGGCACTTAACTCCAGGTTGCTCCGGGGGGGATTGTCCCTGTAATAAGTGCACTGTAAGTTGCTTTGGATAAAAGTGTCTGCCAAATGCATAGATGTAAATGTAAAATATAATATGCTTTATTGTCACTTAATACCAAAGCACTGGTACTTCTGACATCACTACAAGATGATAAAAACACTCGTGGCTCAACCCTTGGTTGCCCAGCCCCTTCCCTAGCACCATCCATGAGGAAATGTATCATTTAAAAAAAAAAAGGTGTTTAGAAAGTAACTTTAAAGTAGTCTTTTATAGTAATGAAATTACTTTTCTAATTCAATAATCAGTAATCTAATTACAATTTTTAGAGATGTAATTAGACATTTTTTTTAATTTCTTACCCAACACTGCTCTTATCCCAACTTAATATGCATTTTATTGCATTTATTGGTTGATTTTTGAAACTGTAAACACTGTGTCTTTGTGGCGCTGTACAAATATTGTTTTTTTGTTTTGCTCAGATGTTAACAAATGCCACAACAATTTTCAGACAGTTTCAACAGGTTTAATTGAACAATTCTTTGTAAACATTCACAGATTTCTTCACACTGCAGATTTTTTGTGACCAAGTTATTAATTATTTTCTTTTGCTTTTTGTATTCTGCTTTCCTTGGATGGCTCAGCTGATGGTAAATATCTAACAAAAAAAAGTATCTGTGGTTTATCGTTGTGGTTGCAATGACTCTTTAAGAAGTGTTATTATAGATATAACTCTAACCGGCAATCTTTTTAAGTCACTGATTTACTGTGTGCATATTTTGTAGGCCGTGTGTTTGCAAACACTGAGGATTCTGCATGTTTGTTGGGAATGTGACGCAGGGCTCTGGTCTTTCAGCCAGTGACACAACTCAAGGATGACACAGATTTTGTGTAAGACAACATACTGATGTACACACATTCCCAAAGCTAATTCTTTTATCTTGGGTCATAAAATAATTTTTATAATTAATTACATTTGTTGTGTTTTCCCTAAATGTCCTTTAAACAGAGTGAATTCAAATTTAAAAGGGCCCATATTCTACACTAATGGAGCATTTTCTTTTTCTCTGACATCCAGTTTCAGATGATAAAATTAGTAATTTAATTTTCATTTAGTAATTTTGCTTAACCTCAACCTTTTTGTATTCTCATTCTGCCCCATAGGCTTTTCACGCTAATAGGGTTGGGTCTGAAAATACCTTTTTTATACCTCTCATTCACACTAGAATGGCATATTTGTTTCTCCAGCAAAAATAGAGCATTTTGAAAAAGCTCTCAATTACCGCATAGGGGGAAAACGATAATGTAAGGAAACTGAAAATGATTTACTGTGGATTTGGCATTAAAGGAATAGTTCACCCAACAATGAAAATGCTCTCATCATTTACTCCCCCTCATGCCATCCTAAATGTGTGACTTTCTCTCTTCTGCTGAACACAAACGAAGATTTTTAGAATATGTCAGCTCTGTAGGTCCATACAATGCAAGTGAATGGTGACCAAAACTTTGAAGTTCCAAAATGGACATAATCCATATGACTTCGGTAGTGATATTAAGTGTTGGTGAGAAATAAATCAACATTTAAGTCCTTTTTTACTATCAATCTCCACTTTTACTTCTTTTGTTTTTGGTGACCCACTCGAAAGGGAGGTGAATTTAGTGTAAAATGGACTTAAATATTCATCCATTTTTTTTCACCCACATCTATCATATCATTTCTGAAGACATGGATTTTACCACTGGAGCCTTATGGATTACTTTTATCCTTCCTTTATGACCTTTTTGGAGTTTTAAAGTTCTGGTCACCATTCACTTGCATTGTGAGGACCTACAGAGCAGAGATATTCTTCTAAAAATCAGTTTGTGTTCAGCAGAAGGCAGTCAGTCATACACATCAGGGATGGCATGAAGGTAATTAAATTATTTAATTTTTGGGTGAAATATCCCTTTAAGCAGGCTGTTTTTGCTGCTGTACCTTTAATATGTATCTATGTAAATGACCTGTTATGATTGGCTAACTTCTGCAACCCAGCAAATCTTCATTCATCAAGTCATTCATCAGCCAAATTACTAAAAACTGAATATGCATATCAATGTGGGTGATACGTTAATGGTTGTGACATCAATACCATGATAATTTATGAATTTCTACATTTTTGCAGCTTGGTTTTCATAATTTGGATGCATAGGGAGCTTTGGGTTGTGAACATTTTAGGATGTCCACATAGTATATTAAACTATAGCGTTTTATTCGAAAATAGCATTTTTTGAGGAAAGAGCAAGGATATGCCCCCATGAACTAAAAAAAGACATGTTTGATAAGCACAATGGCTAAAGCTTGACCTGAATCATCTCAGATGCTTTACCATGATTTTATTTTTGCGCAGTCACAGGATCCCCAAGGAACAGTGGTGGCTCAAACTGCGTCCACTTATGAAGATTCTAGCAAAGTACAAGACCAGCTACGACGTATCCGATTCAGGCCAGCTAGAACACATTGTCCGTCTGAGAGCTAAAGACAACTCGGCTATTTAAAATCAGCTGTGTAAAACCATGTAGTCTTGCAAGTATAGATACATTTTTTAAGGTGAGGACCTGTGCTAGCATTCCACTCCAGATCTACAGAAATCATCTTGACCTTAACACATAATCTCATATATATATATATATATATATATATATATATATATATCAATTCACATT